>BPLQ01014670.1:1468297-2068297 GCA_021605075.1 Caerostris darwini
TTTTTTTGCATAATCTTCAATCATCCAAAATTCTAAACTTCATTTAATTAGACTCCATCTACAGGTTGAAATGTATCATCAACAGACGTTTTAAAGAATGTATCATTTACAAATTGCCTGATTGAATTAAGTAGAAAGCGTTAGAACTAATGTGAATGTTTGTTATCATCTGGTTTGTTATCCATTTTATCTGGTAATTTGTTTAAATTGGTAATTTTATTTCATTGGTAATCTATATAAAATGGTAAAGTAAAAATAATTTTCTTTCTTAACTAAAGGTAAATTTTGAAAAAAAATCCTTCTCTACCTGTAGCTGAAACGAGAGAGATTTAAAATGTTTCATTCAATCTCAGTTCGTAAAAGGAAAATTATTGTTAAATGATACATCAATACTTCTATTGTGAGACCTTAACAAATATCTTAGATAGCAATCGAATTTATTCTTTTTAAGACTGTTGAATTGATGAAAATTTATCTGCTAGATAAATGCTTTCAAATATTTCTGAAAATTTGACTGTTATACGATATTAAAAGACATTTGAAAAAGGAAAAGAAAAATCTATTATATTTTTTTTTTGTTATACTCATATGATAGGAAAATGATTATGAAAATTAAAGACGATTAATGAAAATTATTTACTATTTTATGAATAAGTTAAAAAGTAAGCTTATTTGAAATAAATATTACTTGCAATAATATAACAAATTTTAATCAAAGGCTTTGGGAAACAACCAAGTGTATAATTTACCATGGTATAAGATACAATGTTTTATTATTGTTTTTTATATGAATAGTAACATCATTTTTCCCTTTTGTATTAAGAGATTTATAAAGTATTGCTTAAAATTCTCATAAGATGCTTGCTATCATGGAGTGATTAATTAATATATCTCGGGAACTGAACTAAGAAAAAAAAAAGAATCTGTGTTCAGATCTCTATATCACTAAATTGTAAACAGTTGTTGATTTGCCTAGAGCCTACTATTATGTTCCGGTTAAGGCTGCCCCACACACAAGCAGCTTGAACAAATAATAAAATACAATACCAGTTTAATTTAGTTTCTTTTTGGAAAAATTGTTTGCTTTTCTGACTTCTTTGATTCACAAAAAAAGCAAATGCCAGAGATAAATGATATTGAGATATAGTTATAATAACTAGAAAACGTTTTCATATAGTTTAGTAGCAACGTTTTTGCCTTAGTAAAAACAGTATTGATAAATACGAGTTCAACAGTATGAAAATGAGAGAGAAATTAAATGACGTAAATAATTTTTATATAAAATTTAATATATGATAATTGGCCAGTATTTAATATGTAACAGCTACTTTGTAAAAACAATGCTGATAAGTAGAAGTTCAACATCATGCATTTTTTAATCTTTTACTGATGGCTTTTCTTTCTCTGTCATTTAATCATTATTTGTTTTATATCAATTAAATCAATAATGACTAAATGAGTGAGAAATTAACTGACCTCAAATTATTTTTATTTAAAATTTAATGTATGGCAATTGATCAGGTAACAACTAATAAAGGATTCATTATATAAAATAAAAATAATAAAATTATGTTTAAAATCATAAAATCATCAACTTAAGTTTTCTATGAAAATAGGGTGATAAACTGAAATAGGCTTCTTTCTTAAATCTACCAGCCTACCATTCAAGTAATTCAAACAACTAACTTATTGTGGCACCGTCAATTTCTTTTCGATGATTTTTACAGCAGAAAATAGATTTCATGTAGTTTCTTTTTACATTCTAATTTTTAATCGCATTTTATAATTAATGTGAGCGATTAAATTTGAGATAGCATTTTATAAGAAAGAGTTGATGACAAACGCTATACATTTTTATTCAATTTTTTTTAAATCAATATAAATTTATTACCATTCTTGATTCAGTATCATTATACTAAAAAAAATTTTGCATTAGATTTCTTGACAGAGTTTTTTGTTCTCTATATTTGTGGTGATAGTCAACAAATAAACTGATCATTTAACTTCTAGATCATTAAATTCTGAGTTCTAAACAGATTTTGCAGCACATTCAAAATTCCCTAGTGTAGGAAAAACATCTAAACGCTCGCTTGACAAAAGTTGTCCAAGGTCATAAAAAGTATACTTTTGCACTTTGATAACCTGAATTGTTGTGACGTTTGTATTTAGCAAGAATTATTTTATAATTTCTTGGAGAACTTCATAAGTAAAAAGTTTCTTTGTGAATAATGGGTGAAAATTTGACAAAAAATAATAAAATCAAACAAATTAAATGCTTTCCTCAATTAAAAATATGCAAGCTTCTATTATAAAGGCTCTTTAATAACTTTTCAATTAGAAACTATTGCGTTAAAATATACTTATTTTACCAGTAAATCGAAAAGCTAAACATGGTAGTAATGAATTATTTCCTGACACAAAAAAGTCCTATTAAGCTCAACTAAGCTAAAAACTAAGCTAAAGTCATATTAAGCTAAAGTTTCCTGCAATTAAAATAAAAATGAATGAAAATTGAACTATAATTGAAATATGAACTATTAATAGAATTAACAAATGAAAATAAATTAGCATTAAAAATAGATGATAATTAATAAGATGAAATAATCTGTATCGAAATGTATAAATACGCTGTATTGTATCCACGATATTCTACCAAATATAATTAATACAAAAAAAATTTCATGTTGATTAAGTAAAAAAATCAAGATCTTGCCAACTGTATGCTAAGTCGACGGTTCAAAGTTGCAGCTTAAAATCCTCGACCAATCTCTGAATTTCATAAAGTTTATTATGAATTCGTCAATTTCCTGTATTCTGCAATATGTTGGAAAAGGTAAATTTCATGATAAGGTTCATATACTGTAAAAGGACTGTACTCTTTTTAAACTAGTCAGGACCAAATTCTTTTCTACTTAAAGGAAAAATTGGGAAATTTAATTTTTGCATTTATAAGAGGCTAATTAATGGAGTAAAAGTGAAAAACGGAAGAAGTAATATTTATTTTTTTAGCTAGTTTAATAATGTTGTGAAAATGTAACAATAGGCCATAACGATAACTATTATGTTACATGATTTTTTAAAAATCTATGTTATGTCATATTAATTCATTTTCTACATGGTGTAGTTTGGTGAAAAACATAGAAACCAAAACAAACGTAGTTGACCAAATTTTTCAACTGGTATTGGAAATAACTGAAAAGCAGAGAAGTATTTCAAAGTTATCCAAAAAGAAAGACTAACCATTACAAAAAAGTATCAAGCGAGATCAAATTTATTTTCCCCTGTAGTTAGTGAAGCTTTCTGTACAACATGCAGTAAAATATAAGTGAAAAAATTATCATAAAAGTTATTATATAGATAGATAGATAGATAAAGTTACATGTAATGTTGCTTTTTCACAATATCAATGCCAAGAAATGACTGATTTCTAAACCTTATCAGTTTTTTCATCTCTTACTACTCAATATCTCTGTATCTTACTACTCTGTATCAGCTTTTTCATCTCTTTTTCTATATAATTAGAAAGGGATTTGAAACTGAGTTTTTTGCAGAATAAATCAAGTTTTATTTATTTTGAGAAATTGATTCGGTCTTTGCAGAGTTTTTTCTTTTTTTACATTGATCTAATACTTGCTTAATCTTATTCATATGCTTGACCATATAAGTATTATCATCTTTCTCACAATATGATTATGCTTAATTATATGTTTGATAAAACATCAGAGAATATATATATATCTAAGAAATCCATAAAAATAATGCAGAATTGATGTAAATTCATTCCTGTTCTGAATATCGTATGACAAGGAAGCTGAACACTTTTCGAATCCCTCCCTTCCTCCAGAACAGGACATTTACCTGGAGAGAGCATCAATACAAAGGTAACGGCTTACATTCGTAGAGAAATTCTAGGGGGGGGGGGGTTCTAAAGCTCCGAATGGGTTCATAGAAATATCTAAAACATTCCCATTTTTCATTTGTTTTGTTTTGTTTCGCTGAGTGTTTTTCTTATTCGGGAACTTTTAAGGGGATCAAAGAAAATATTTTTTGTAGGTGGGAGGGACAATGTGTTGAAGAGGGGGGGGGGGGTAAAATCAATAATGATGCCCAAGATCGCCCGTTTCTAAATCCTGGTCGACAGACGGACACATTTGTTTGAAGACTACAAAAGAACTGTTATCCTCACATCAACTGTCTCTCCCCCCTCTTTGCTAAATCATTCGGACAGAGCCTGATTTATGCAACCGTGTTTTCAGGCCAAAAACCTAATGTTTAATGGAACTATAAGCCTTTTAGGGATTTGCGCACATTTTTGGGGGGATTGGCACAGAGAAGAAAAAAAAACCTGGAGGAATAAACATGCGAGAGGAAGACATCTTTTTAAAAAGGAACAGAGAGAATGTGATGGCGCACGTAGCAATTTTCAGGGACCCATAAATCCTGTTAGTTGGTAAAAGAAAACTAAGATGTTTGAAAAATGTGAAATTTGTTATAAATTGACCATTTATATCAATTTTTATCACCGTGACATTCTATGGATAAAAATGGGATGGAATAATAAAATTTAAATGTTCTTTATCGTCAATTTAATATGCAAATTTGAAATTCTGTTTGTTTGTCCTTCATATAAATTCATAGTTTTGAACCTGAAGCTTTCAAATTTGACACATAGACTATGACCAACGTAAGAAAATAGATGATAAATTGAGCCCTTATATCAATTTTTATCACTATGCCAATTTATGGAAAAAAAATGGAATAATAAAATTTAATACGTAAATTTGAAAAATTGTTTGCTTGTCCTGTATATAAATTCATAGTTTGGAATCTGAAGCTTTCTCTCCCCCTTTGCAATTGGCAATTTGGCAAGTGAATAGTCTATTACCAACATATCCCAAGCTATTTGTTATAAATTGTATCTTTATATCAATTTTTATGATGATGACATTATATGGAAAAATGGGAGATATGATAATAAAATTTAAATGTTCTTTATCATCAATTTAAGATGTAAATTTGAAATTCTGTTTGTTTGTCCTTTATACAAATTCATAGTTTTGAACATAAATTTTTCAAATTTGACACGTTGACTATGACCAATGTAAAATAATAGGTGATAAATTGAGCATTTATATCAATTTTTATCACCATGCCATTTTATGGAAAAAATGGGATAATAAAATCTAAATGTTAGTCAATTTAATATGCAAATTTGAAAATTGGTTTGTTTGTTCTTTATATAAATTCATATCTTTGAACTTGAATGTTTCAAATTTAGCAAGTGAATAGTCTACGGCTAACCTATCACAGGCTATTTGTGATAAATTGAATCTTTATATCAATTTTTATCATGGTGACATTCTATGGAAAAATGAGAGATAGGATAATAAAATTTAAATGTTCTTTATCATTAATTTATTATGTAAATTTGAAAATCTGTTTGTCTTTTATATAAATTCATAGTTTTGAACCTGAAGCTTTCAAATTTGGCATGTGCATAGGCTACGGCCAACATAAGATCATAGGATATTTTAAAAATTCTCATAACTTCTAAACTCGGTGAAAATTCCAAAACTCCTCTTAAGGCTTCTCGTCTTTCTCCTGATTTTCATCCAGTTATTTTCTCTATTTAATGAAAGGGTTCGTATGCGTCTTAATGAGTTATATTTATAGATCCTGACACCCTAAAAACACGGGTTAAAATTTGAGTTCAAAAAATTCCTGTATTACCTATGTTTTGCATTAGTTATACTAAGCTTTCAATACACACTCTTAGAGGGCAAATATTTAAAATATTGTGCATGCACAAGCGATTTGATAAAACTTTTAATTGAATTTTTTCAACTGATGCTGAAAATTTATTTATTTATTATTCTTTTTTTCTTTTGTTTTACAAAATATTAATAAAAATAAATTAGTTCTTAATTTTCTAACTATTAAATTTCGTTGTGTCTTTTATACTTCTTTTATCTGATTTTTTCAGATGAGCTTAGGAAATACAGGCTTATTAAGCTAATTAATTATATAAATATAAAACCATATTGTATTAATTATTGTATATTGTATTAATTATTAAAACCATATTGTAGAAGTTTGCAAAATACACCAGAAAATGTTTCAAGAATTTGTTTTTGTAATATTCAATATTATATATTTATATCATTAATATTATATATTTATATTTGATATTTAGATATAATATTTAATATTTTAATATTGAAATACAGTTAATATTAATATTGCTAGTTGCATTAAAATTCCATTATTTCTAAACCATTCAATTAAATACGACTTAATGAATTATTGAAAATAAAATTAACATTGATAATTAATCAATATTTTGTTATATTTTAATTATAGTAGAAGTCGTAAATTTACACATTGCTACTTTAAAAATTAGATTCTTATTAAAAAGCACATTTGCGGTACTGGAAGTGAGGGGCCTGAATGGCCAAGTGGCTAGCTCTCTGGCGCTCGGTACCACAGGTTTCGGGTTCGAGTCCCGGCGGTGTCATGGATGATTGCAGTGGTTCGGAATCCACTTTAAACCGCAGGTAGGGTCCTAATAGGATCGTAGAGCGTAGCGGGGCATTGTTGCTCCGCGTCCGTGGCTTATCTTCAAGTGACACGCGCCCCCTGGGTAAAGCAAAGTGAGTAACGTCTGTGCAGTGCTTGCCTTAAGGCCTCCAAGACCAAGCTGTCTAAGTGTTTGCCAGCTGCATTAGAACAAAAAAGGTACTGGAAGTTATGCATATAGTTATATAGTGGCATGCGTTACGTTATTACTGTGTAAAACTAGTAGATTTTGAAACGGTTATGACAAAAGATACTGTATCAGTTGAAATGTCTGATTAGAAAATTTTCTCCAGTACGGCACACGATTACCTTATGAAAGTCTTTCTTTCATCTTCTTCAATATCCTAGAGTGTATAGTGATCAATTGAAATGTTTTTCTCTAATCTTAAGTGGTCAATTTTGTGGATTCATAGATAAGGGGCTAAAATTTAGTAATTAGAAGAAAAAAAAAAAAGAAATTGTCTAGCATCATGACTAAATATATTTAATTTCTAAATAATAACAGATTTAAAATTAAATAAACTAAAAACCTACAATTAATAAATGAAATTAATTCATGAATTCAGGAAATTAGAGTTTCAGAAATCATTTTAAACATGTTCAATTATTTTTAGCATATTTGCATAAAAATGCAAGCAAAAAAAAAAAAAAAACATTTTGACTACCCGTCATGCGGTACAGACACATGATAAGAGAAAAATTCCTCTGAAAGAACAATAAAATGTTTGACATTTTTCGAATGAAGAAGCAATCGTTGTACCCGCATAACATGCATATTAAAGTAGGCAGGTATGACTACTGCCAATATCTCTCTCGCATATTTTGTGTCCGTGCAAGAGATTCCGCTGAGAAATTGAATGGGCACATATATATTTGGGAGGGGGAAAGAGTTTGCTTGTTATAATTTAAATTTTGTAGGGGTATGCACGAACGAGTTCTCTGTTTGAGTAAGGGCTTTATTATAGACAGAATAAGGGTGTATGCAGTCAGTACTACTCGGAACTGAATAATAAAATCAATGATTCTTTGCTTGCAAATCTATGCGGAAATGTACTGGCTTATAGGTATAGGATTTGGAAGCCTGTTTGGTTATAGGAGGACTGAATGTATTCTTGAAATATTTATGGCGTAAGTATATGAAATCAGAGTAAAATTATTAACTAGACAAGATTTATAGCGAATTAAAATTTTATTTAGACAGGAGTAAATAAGTATATGATCAATTAATTTTTAATTACGTATTTTATTACAGTTTATTGCAAAAATAGTTTCATTTAGAATAACTTTAAATAAAATAATAGTTAACAGAATTAGTAGAGTAATGTAAAATAAATTAGAGAAATTTTTGTGTGCTGGTATTTTTATAAAAAGAAATTAATGTTAATTTGTCTAATTTACATTCTACTTGAAGAGAGAATTTTCGGTACAGATCTTTATGTTTAATCTGATTTTAAATTCTCATGATATTCACAGAAATTCAGATTTGTTGAAGATTAACATTTTTGTTGACTATTAATTATATGGTAAATTTTGTATTTTTAAGAGATAAATAAACATACATTTATGACTTTATATAGTTTTGTATTTAGATCTAGTAGATATTTGCTCTTAACCTTAAAATACATAATCTTTATTTAAAAATTAAAATACACCAGAAGGTCACAAACACAAGGAATTGTGTTACAAAATATTATACAAAACTCTTTATTCAACAACTAATTCTTATCGACATTATTTAGTATCTCAGTTTATTAACTAATTACTCAGTTATTAACTAATATTTAGTAACTAATTACTCAGTTATTAACTAATATTTATTAACTAATTACTCAGATATGCTAACATAATCTTTATACAAAATATCGTATAGTTGCATCTATAAATTTAATAATCTTGCATTTAAACTTGTTTGACTTTCTCATTTATTCATGTTCTGAAATAAAATCAGAAGTTAACTTTGCATATTCGCTATCATTGGCACCATTAACTAGAAAGTCTCATTATATTTACCATTCATAATAGCCGCATACACTTTTCTACACACAATTATTACTTATTTTCTTAATGGGGATTGACGTTCAAAACATACTCTAACCTGAAAGTTCCGAAATGAAAGGATCAATATTCTTCTTCTAGTTTTTAATGTAATTCAATATGATATGAACTATGCTTTAAAGAGGTATTCTGAAAGTTAAGTACTGAATTATTCAAATTATTGAGATAATTCTTGAGATTATATCATTATCAACACCGAATCTATTTGTTTTTAAAGCAGTGATTATAACTGACGCCAGTATTTGTGTGTTTGTGTTGAACATTGGGAATTAGAACTTGTGTTCCATTTATGTATTCCACGAACAGTCTACTATCGATGAGACGTGGACATTGTTTACAGATGGACTTTTAGGGGTAATTTAGAGGAAATACGAGAAATTTAGAAAGAAATAAGACGAATTTAGAGAAATTTGGAAGAATTTTGAAAGTTAAATACTGAATTATTGAGAATATTGAGACAGTTGTTGAGATTCTGTCATTATCAAACTGAATCTATTTGTTTTTAAAGCACTGACTATATAACTAGCGCCAGTATTTTTTTATTGCTTGTGTGTGTTGAATGTTGAGAATTAGAGCTTGTGTTCCATTTATGTATGCCACAAAAAGTCCACTATAGGTGATGAGACGAGGACATGGTTTACAGATGAACTTTTAGAGGTAGTTTAGAGGAAATAAGACAAAATTAAGAAAGAAATAAGGAAAATTTAGAAGGATTCGGAAAATTAATTACTGAATGATTGCAACTATTGAGACAATTGTTGAGATACTGTCATTATCAACAACTAATCTATTTGTTTTTAAAGTAGTGACATAACTGACAGCAGTATTTTTTGTATTTGTATATGTTGAATATTGGAAATTAGAGCTTGTGTTCCACTTATATATGCCACAAACAGTCCACTAAAGAGTATGAGACGAGGACAGGGTTTACGGATGGACTTTTAGGAGTAATTTCTCCACATTTTAATTGGAGAATGCATTGCATAGGTGAAAACCCAGGAAATTCTTACAAGACTACCTATCAATGCAAGGCACTATCATGTGAATTTTCCTGTTTTTGCGATTTGACTATTAAGCTTTACAAGCATATTTTATATGAAGTAGTAAGTAAAATAGTTACTACTTTATCCTCCGTTTTTTCAAATACTCTAATTGAAAATAACAGGTAATAATATGCTAAAAATAATCAAGAACCCAAAAAGGAAATAATATTGCTTTTAAATATTTTTTCACTGATTTCCTTAATTTGACGGTACAGAATGCATTACTTAACATTGCTCATTTTATATGCAGATATATAAGGGTCTGATTGTCCAACCATACTTCGATGCCTTTTTTCGCTTTCTTTTTCTGCAAGCGCAACCGCAACAATGATTTCCGTCCGACTTTTAGAGGTCAACATGAAGTGAGCCGTCCGACAGAGACGGACTGATGTAGAGGCCAATCGTGATAAAGGAGAACGGATTTTTACGGCCTCTAAAAGTTCAGGAATTGAGTCAACTGCTTTTTTCCCTTCCCATTCCTGTCCCTCTTTTTTTCCCAAACAGCGGGATACCAAGTGGCCAGAACGCTTACATAACAGAAAGGGAACGTCCACTTGTGGCGGAAATAATTCATGGTCAAAAGATGGTTAAAACATTGCCTTTTTTTTTTAATCCTTGAAATACATCCAATGTTATTTGCATTTTATGGTTGATGATAATTTATTATTAATTGTAATTAATAATCATATGTACTGTTAATTACATTAAGTTTGTATACATCTTAGGGCTACTATTCCAATATGTACCAGAGAAAAAAAAATGCAAAACAGAATTAAAAAGCGATCCCTGATTAATTAATTTATGAATTCGCATTTTTTGTTGTTCTTGAACATTAGTGGGTCTCGCGTTCGATCTATGTATACAGTGAATAGACCGCTAATGAGTGATGAAGAAAGAAGATTACCTTCTGAGAGGACTTTTAAGGATAAGAAGGTTTAAGGTTTTAGAAATAACACTCTCCCATTTTCGTATCATATTGCGGAAAAAACCGCAAACTCCCACCAGGCAGCATGACTATCAAAGCGAGACACTTTACTCCCGTTGTCATAATAGCCATCGAGTCTTCTCGTTTCTGGGAACGGTGACTAAAACGAACGCCACTAACAGATTGGAACCTGATCCTTTCTCCATATTGCCACTGTACCTGAGAGTCGGACTATGAAGTTGCATTTAGAAAAGATTCATGTGACTGTTTTTACATCTGCTTCGTATATTTAGTGAACTATTTCAGAAATTTACATTTACTGGGGTTTTTTTTTTTTTTTTTTTTTATTTAAAAAAATAATAAAAATTTAGTTTTTTTTAAAAAATTTTTTTTTTTTTTTTTTTTTTTTTTTTTGAAAACTATATTGTGAGTTAAAATAAAACTAATATTCCGCAGTTATTAAATAATAACAGATATTCACTTTCATAAAAAAAATCATAATTGTTTTTCCTATCAATATCCTTGTTATGTTCTTTATTTTCATATTATATTTAAGTACTAGCGAATATAATCTGAGAATTGAAGAGATAAAATATTTTTTAAACAATTTTTAATTAAGAATAAACTGACAGTAAATTTAGAGCATAGTAAAAATTAAGTTTAGGCTTGTAATATTACTAATGAGAAAAAAAAGTTCAATTAAAAAAAACACTTACTAATCATGTTAATTTTGAGTATCATTTAATCGGGTAGTCGTGAAGTTGAAATACGCATAAGTCTTTCATTATCCATTTATTTATCTCATTTCGTTGTCTTCCATTTCACTTTCGAAAAAAATTATTTCCCATTTTCATTTATTTCTTTTTGAAAAGTACAGCTTTTTTCAATAATTTAAAAATATATGCAAAAAAATACACTAAAAATAACACAGCCTTTTTCATTACGCTTTCAAATAACTATATTGTTGTATAATTAATTTGTTACAAAAATTGATTGTTCTAAGAATAATTCGTTGCAATACTTTAAATAATTTTTTTTTATTGTTATAAAAGTAATTTATTCCAAAATACAGATATTATTTAATTAACATATTATAACAATACAATTTTATAATACAGTAAAAAAAAATAGCTTTTATTTAATTAAAAATAGTAATTTTTATTATTTTTAACTACGCAGTAGGAAAAAAAAAAGGAATTAGTAAAAAATTTTTTAAAAAAGCATCTCATTCTTATTGTTTTAAATTTCTAAGTAATAAAGGTAAACACATACGTGCAAATTATTGAGAGAGATTAGAATTTTAAATGTTACAGAAATTTATTTCATTAATTATTAGAAATTTATTAAATTTAATAATTACAGTGTGTTATAAAACTTTAAGAAATGTGTTTCAATTTATGATATTCAAGCTCCGTAATGTAAGAACAATTATAAACTAACAAATACATTAAGTATTTGTTTATTTCGATAATATAGCAACGTCATAATGTTTCCTGAAATTCATGGCAATGAATATCAGAGCAAATGATGTATCTATTATTCTATCTTACAGCAAATTTAAATCAATATTTCAATTCATTTTCTCTTGTAAATTTTTTTATAATACGGTACTTCATATTTTTGGAGTGTTGTCGGTAGTACTTATTTAATTCTCCCAAGAAGACTTTTTGAATTAACTATCCTACATGTGTCTTAAGAGAGAAAAACCCAGAAAATTCTTACAAAGAAAGTAATTGTGAAACTCTTATACCGGTTTTCAAATTCGCAATCTTCTTATTTCTAGAAGCAGAAAGTGTAATGCAAGTCAACATGAAATTCGAACCCATACCTCTTGTTATTGCACATGAATCGAGCTTCCATGTCTATTGAAGCATAATTTATTGATCACCATATTTACTTAAAGAATAAACAACAAGGTAATGGTATAAGAGAAAAATATATGAGAAAGTTATTATTTAATTTAATCGGATTTTTTCTAATTATTTTTAATTTTATTAATCATACTGAATTTTAAAATTCTTTAATCAAGGCTTTTTTTTTCAATAAACCTTTGCAGAAACCTTTTTATATTTGTCTCTATACCCTGACTTTTAGAGTTCAATAGACTCCACACTGTAAAATTTAGAATCTTGGTGTTTTCTTGTATGTAAAGGATAAGACAGGATTCCGGTAGCCCGTGATTAGATGTCACCCTGTATTTGCAAGCTTCCTTCTCCCAGCTGAATAGCCAGCAAGTGGTTAAAGGAAGAAAGAGCGTCCTAGGTTACTTCGTGGTGCTGCTACTAGTACTAGTTCCGAACGTAACTTATTATCGCGTCGTTGCTGCTTTTGTGGCTCCCTGCCAGAATAGTAAGACTGTTTCAGCAAGGCCAATACACTCTTTGATGTATAATGTGTTACTTATGTGTCGGAAATGGCTCCTGCAATAGCTTTCTCTATGGTATTTCATTCTACGAAGACAAATCCAGAATGATATTTCATTTTAAATTTAAATTAAATAAATTAATAATAAATGTATTGTTTCAATTTAAAATTATTACTAAATGTGAAAAATTTAAGAATTAATGCAAACCATTTTAATTTAAATTGTAAATGAAGATGAAAGAAATTTTCCAATTTAATATGAAGATACTTTTTTATTTGAAAATCGAGCAAAAGGATGCTAATCTTTCTTAACCAGCATTCCAGGATTCATAAAAAAACTCTACATTTGCATGTTACTAGTACTGTTCTATAATGTCGCTATAATGGTAAAATTTATTTTAATGCTAATCATTACAATAATTATTTCGGTAACTCGTGCATCCTTCAAGCCATATAATGAATGACAAAATGATACAACAACTGATAAAGGTCATATTTCCTTAATAAATTGTTTAATTTGTTTATAATAAATAATTTACCGATATGAAAACTTTAAAAACTGCTTATTAATTTATGTAAATAAAAAAAATAATATAAAAGACTATAAGATCATTAAATGAAAATAGTAATTTTATTTTTTCATATGATATTCATAAAGAATGAAATTAAAAAATTAAATTTGAAAAGTTACTTGATATTACTTGTAATTATCTTTCCTACAAAATTATTCTTTTAAAACAGAGGTTTTTAACAATTTTTGTCTCACAAATTTCTTTGTTTAATAAATTGAAGGTCATTGGTTCTTTTTGTCAGTAAGAGGTCATGGACAACTTTTTAAATGAAATAAAGGCTGTGAACTCTATTCTTTCAATTTTTTAAATGTTTTAAATAAATAAAAATTATTCAACTACTTTAAAAACATTTATTAAACTGTTTGACACAGTAATAGTCATAGTTTTCTCATGCTCTTTAACTAACAATAAAATGCATTATACTGCACAGGATAATTCGAATTTTAATTAAATTATAATTTTAAATTTTAACTTAAATTTAATTAAATTAAACTACTATTTAAAACTTGCGAATAGGAATAATTATTACAATGCAATAAATTATTACGATCTGAAACAATATGCTTTTTCTTTTGATAATAACATATAATAAATTCCATAGTAATTTATTGTATTTGTTATTATCAATAGAAAAAGCAGATTGTTTTATATAATAATAATTTATTGCATTTTATTGTAAATTTTTACATGCATTATATGCAATTACATTGTAATTTAATATATGCATTTAGATGAGGAATGCTATGTTTAATCAGTGAATTTACAGAAAATGATTTTTTCCATATCCAAACTCACAGATACAGTTAAGAAAAAATTTTAAAACGATGCTGTTTATGTACATGCAGGTAGGATAATAATTTTCGATTACGATTAAAATATTCAAATTCAAATTATTATTATTTTGTCTCTTGAACCAAAAAAGTCTTAATTATATGTACTTAGGCATAGTGCTGTTTTACTCAAGTAATGCACATTAAATTAAGAAAAAGTTTTATTTGAAATGAGAAATAAGAACGATTTTAATTCAAGTCATTTAATCGCAATCGAAACTTTTGCTCGGTGTTTGTACATGGGGCAGGGCAAAGTAGACCAGTGTTTACCTGTAGGCAATGGAAGATATAATTTGATGATCCAATATCAACATCATTGCTTTCTTATTTTCTGATCATTTAAGGAGTACAGAAAGATATATACCTCGAATCGATATCCACAAGATGGTATGGAATTAGATCTCGCAAAAAAGTTTGTCAAATACAGAATCCAAACAAAGTTTCGATACTCTTTTTAAATTACGTTAGACGTAATCGTTTATAGAGCCGGAAGAGTGGAAACCTTAAACAAGATTACCCTTCATGAATTGTATACAAACTTTTTTCACTCAAAAAAAAATACCATTTCAGATAATGTGAAATTTCCGCTAGTACCTTTGACAAAAAAACGAAATAAAATAAAATAAAAAAATAAAAAAGAATAACGAAATTTCTGGTTGACGTAAACATCACCATGAATTATTTATAGTCTTAGAGCCAAACCGAATGTTTATTCAAGCAAGATTCCAATTTTCGTTTTTTTTTTTTATTTTTTATTTTTTTGTTTTTATTTTATTCCTTGATCTCCCTTCCCTTTAGCCTCTTTTTACCCTTTTTTTTATCCTGGTGGAGAGAAAGTTCCATTATTATGAAAGGCCAACAAATGGAACCTTTTTCTCATCAGTTTTTGGAAGAAAATGAAGATTCCGCGGACAACAGCAAAGAGGCGTTACGCTCCAAACGGCGCCACTTCACTTCAGTTCAGTGGGAGCGAAAATAATAATAATGACAAATACAAAAAAACAAGAAATGGAAAGAAATTTTCTACCAGTCAAATTGCAAATTCTGGGGGAACGATATTTTTTGAAAGCCCTCTGTCTTTGTGTGTGAGTTCTCTTGAAGATACATTTCTGTATAAACCCAGGGATGTGTGATGAACGACGGAATATTTCGTTCTATTCGCTCATCGTTTTTTATCCCCGTAATATTCCCGCCTTCGGATGCATTATTCCCATTTTGAAATATTTAGCAAATCTACGTTTTCTTTCTTGTTATCAGGAATGGGAAAATATTGCTACAAGAAAAACCTTTCGAAAATTTGCACCTGCTGCTCACTAACTATTTAAAAGAAAAACAACTCACTTATTTTGATAAAAGATGCTTTTCGAAATTTAACTAGCGCTGGCAAATCTTAAAATTTTTTTTAGAGACATTCTAGAATTTTTTCACGTTTACTCATTTAATCATTATTTTCCATTACTTTTTAAAGAATTATAACTATCAAATCAAACTATAAAATTATATACTATCTTATATAAAATTATATATTATATAAAATTATGTAGTTATTAATTTTTATGAATCGGAATTATTAAATTAATGATATTTGGATAATTATATATTATTAATTTATTGATCATTTTAGAATATCAAATTATTAATGAATGTAAAAATCAATAATTATTTTAAATTAGCATCTATTAGTTTATTTATTAGTTTTATATTCTATCGATATTAATATAGCATCATTAAGAAAGTAAACCAATGTAGGAGTTTGGTTTATGGGTCCATTGTCATTTGTTTTGCACATTTTAGGCTAATTAGACCGGGACCTACAGTTTAACGTGGATTCCTGAACCATAAATGTCACACCCAGGATTCGATCTTGAAGCCTGTAATGCCAAAGTGCTAACCATTTGGCCATCAGGCCGCTTGCAGAAGTTATTTCAATATTTTTAACTTAAAATACATTAGATCAACACATGAATATTTTCTCTTTATTTTTTTTTGTAAAATACTATGAAAGAAACAGCGAAATATAAATAATCTTTTAGAAATCGATAACTATTTTTATAAATTAACTATAAATTTAAACACAACTTGTTTAAAAATAAAAATAATTATTTTTATCAGCATGTACTACAAGTTAAGAACACCTTTATACTCAATCCAAACTCAGAAGCATGTTGAACATCATACAACCCAAATCTATGGCGAACACATACTTAAAGTATAGACATTATTAAAACATACATAACCTATAAACCAGAATACATATTAACCTAAAACCTCAAGCATAAATTAAACTTTAAAAAAAATTATGATTCATATTTATATGAAACACTAGCAGAAAAATTATAACAATTATAAACAAAATAATTTTTTAAAATAATAAAGCTTCTAATTAATTAACCAGCAACTCATAAATAATAAATTTATTTTTATACATAAAATAACAATACTTACTAAGAGTTCCATCACACTTTTTGCCAACACATTTAAGTACGTTATAATCCATATTTCAAAAGCTTATTGAACCCGAGCGTTTTTTTTGAAGGGGACAGTTACTTGAACCCCAATTTATGAAGGAACAGATCACTCTTAAAAGAAGGATCATCAATCCCTGGAAACCCAAACCCCATTATTTTAGATGCTTGCACTCTATTAAATAGCTGGTAGACTCTTCACAACATAACGGCTGCCCCACATTTTCGAGATGGTAAAGATATATAAAAAAAAAACTGTAAGTTTATGAGGGTAACGAACCAAAGGGGGAGGTGAAAAAAAAAAGATGAGGAGGTGATAAAAAAAAATTAGCTCCTTCTTGACGGTTGGGTGCGTTATGTCTTCGAACCCACCTAATTTTTGGACAGTTTTTTTTATCATAAAAAGTTCAAGAACCCTCTCCCCACACTCCTGACACGCGACTAAGATTACGCAAACGATTTCATACAAATCGTCTCAAAAGAATTCTGTACTTCACCTGTCCAGATAGAGAGGACTCCTTTTGGGGCCCCTTCCTTTACCCTCAGTTGCCCCTTTTTTTTACCATTTTCCATTCCGTTTTGATTTTTTTATTCTTCGTTTGCAAACTATTTCGATGCGCGTGGCATTCGCGTGATTTGATCAGCCAATGAGGTTTCTAGAAGTGTGGCAGTATGTTCCATTTTTTTTTCCTTCTTTTGATATTATTTTTTATTGAATACAAAAACGGTATTTTGTGCACAAAACGAGGGACAAATCAACCTAAAGAAAAAAAATTGACAGGAAAATTCAATAGTTCAATAGTTTACAAAATAAAAAAATAAAAAGTAGCAAAAAGTCAGTTGAATGTGTTTGAGGTTGAATATCCTACTAACTGACATTTTCTGATTATGGACAGAAAAAAAAAGAAAAAGAAAATAAAAAATAAAAAAAAAATAAAAAAACTCAACATAAAATAAATTTATTATTTAAGAATGCATTTTATTTAAATTGTTTTCTGTAATAATATAAAAGGTTTTAAAATATCATTAAAAATATAAATAAATTGTTAAAAGTTTTGAGCATATGATTTAAAATTAGAATTTATTAATTAATAAATTTATCTAATTTTTGGATAGCTGATCAACAATTTATTTCGTTCAGTTGCTATTATTGGAAGAAAATTAAAATCCTTCATTAATATTTTATCGGATGTATGATAAAATACAAAGCTTAATTATAAGATTTTATATGCGAAGCAAAGCAAATTTAAAAAAAAAATCCACTTTGAAGTTAATCCTGTGAACAAAACAAAAATTTGTAAAATTTCTTCAGAAATTTTTTAAAAGTAGACATTTTTTAAAAGTACATTTTAATACATTTTTTAAAAGTAGACAATAATTATTTGCATCTAGTAATAGCTAATATTTTAAAATAAAATGCATGTTTGATGTGGCTAAAATTTGGTAACATTGATAGGTGGTAGATGGTTAATAGTAGGTGGTTATTATTTAATTTTTTTTCTTATTTGATTTAATGTACCTCACTTAATTTAATACCTGATCACCATTTGTTGCTCTTCAAGACTGTACTCGATTTTTGTCATGTTTTCTGTAGCATATCTTCATCAATGGTGGCAAAACTATTAGTGATCCTCTGCTTCATATTAGTCATGTCTCTTATTTTGATACGATACACAATATCTTTTACTGTATATCCCTATAGAAAGAAATCTAGAGAAGTGAAATCTGATGTATCCAGGGTTATATGAAAAGTATCGTATATCGAATAAAGGTAAGGGACTTGACATATCTGAAGCACAGGGTCACTAATAGCTTTGCCACCATTGATGAGGACATGCTATTGTGAAGATGGCAAGAAATCGAGTACTATCCTAATGAGCAACAAATGGCGCCCATGTATTAAATTAAGTGAAGTACAAGGCTAATTTAAAGAAGAAGATCATTGATACCTTTGCCATTATTGATGACGATATGCTACGGCAAGAAATGGCAAGTGAACATGGCAAAAAATCGAGTACCCTCTTGATTAACGAATATGGTGACCATATAGAGATTTATAAATTAAATCAAAATTAAATGAGGCAAAATGGGACATTTTGTAATAATTTTCACTTAACTTTATTTTCAATTGCCTTTGTAATAAATTTTTGAAATTGTAAATAGATTTTGTGGGCATTCTGTATAATTGCATATGACAGCCGAAAAGATAGCGTTTGGAATTTCTGAAGTAATTTTGATAACATTCCGACAATTGATGTCAGAAGAAAGCTTCCGCATATATACGGGGATGGGTACAATAAACCCAAACTCAGAAAATCTTTCGCTTAGTCTCGAGGGGGACGAGAAAGAACGTTCAACTCCTTTATTCTTCTTCATTGGCGCGACAACCCGAAGGTGAGCCGAATCCGTCTGCCTACTGGCAGATTTCGAGACAGATGTTTTCTTATTACGGGTAGGGTTGTCAGCCCTACAGTCTTATTAGACCTGCACCTATGGTTTAAAATGGATTCTGAAGTACTACAAATATCCATGTAACCGTCGGGATTCGAACTCGAAACCTGAAGTACCAAGCTCCAGTCATTCGGCCATCAGGAGCAGTTCGACTCCTTTTCCTTTCCAAATATCATACAAGTTTGTTCAAAATTGGGGTGGTAAATTTTGTGTGCAGAATAGAAAGTCTGTCATGGTGCACCTTGGGTCACATTAAATTTGCTACATATCTGTCGTTTTAGTGATAATGATCTGGTAAAAATGTCGGTATTGGAAAATAACTACTCAGCATATTACAGAGAAGAAAAAAAAAATTTTTTTTTTTGTAAGTTAAATTTGACTTAAATTTTTTTTAAGTAACATTAATATTTTTTTTAAGAGTTACTTTCAAGATGAAAACATTTAAAGTTGCAATTCAGATTTCTAAACAGAAAAATTATTTGCTCCAGGAGTTCTTCGAAAAATATGATAGATAGGATGACGTATCCCTTTCAAACTTATAATAAATAATGAAAAAAATAGCAAAAAATAATATGCAAAAATTTGCTGATGAATATAAATTTTAATTATCCCAACTTTAAAAATTACTAATAGTTACTCACTGATTAAAAGAAATTTGTGATCTTAAATTTAAAAAATATTAAATATATCTTTCAACAGGCGATGTTTGATTTTCTTTATTTTGCTGATACCAAAGCGTAGACCAAAAATTTAAAAAAAAATCTTAAAATTATTAAAAATAAATTGAGTAATATATTATTAAATCTTAAAACTTTCAGAAAACATACATATTATTTATTTGAAAAACATCTAATAAACAAATTACCCACAACTACCAATAAATGATTGCAATAAATTAACTGTAGATAGTTAGAGTTGTGTTTAAATTTACTTATCGATTAATTACAAATACTAAAAATTATAATTTTTAATTAAAAATATTATTGCCCATTTATTATTAGTATAAAATAAATTAAATATTAAAGCTACAATATTTATTGATAATAAAGAATGAGAGTGGATATATGACTTAATTTTTCCTTAATAAGTGGGAGAAAATATGACAAAAATTATTTTTTCGGAGGAATTTTGGGAGTAGAAAACATAGTTTGAAGAATAATTTGTTTAATTTATTTTTATTTATTGAAATTTGCAATTAACATAGCTTATAAAATTAATTGAAAAGAGTTTTATATTCATATTCTTACAATGATATTTTTATTTAATAAAGAAATGGAATAAATTCAAAATGTATTTTGAAAATGTTACATATGTTATTTTTTCATATGTTTGGAATTTACAGTTATTCAAAATTGTTGTTAATCATTGGTTGGCTATTTGCAGAGAAATGGTTAATATTTATGAAATCTAATAAATTGCATGGATTTCTTCCATAATGTATCCAAATTTCTTTGATTATATATGTATAATATATCAATAAAACTTTGGTATAAAAAAAAATTTATTCATAGAACGAATCAGTTTTTAATTGTTTAGTTTTAAAATTATAAAATTATTTTTAAAAATATAATTTGCTGAATTTATATTTTATTTTCGTCTTTTGAAAACTAGATTGTTCATACTATTTTTAAATTTCATTTCGATGAATTAATTTTTAATTGCGGAATTCTGATTAAATTATTTTTCTGAATTTATTCATGTTTACGATTTGGTTGATTAAAGATTTCAAAATATTAAAATTCATGGTTAAATAATTTGATAATTGTCTTAATTTCCTTATCATAGGATTATAATTACTTTTTATTAAAAAAAAAGTAGGGAAAAAATTAAAATGTAGGGAAATCTTTAAAAATTAAAAATAGCACACGATTCTGTTTATGTTCTCAATTCTTTAATGTTATGTAAAGAATTAAATAACTTTTTCTCTGAACTAAACTTTTTTACTTCTCTGAATAAACTTTTTCTCTGAACTATTATTAATACTCTTCGTCATATTATTCACTTGAATATCTATGCATAGTTAAAATTTCCATTATTAATTAAATAAAAGGGATATTTCCCAAAAATAATTTCTAGAAATTATATTTCAAATGCTATTTCATAATAATAAATGTTAAATGGCATTTTAAAAATAAAATTTAAAAAAAAATTCTTTTTAACACTGTCTATTAAATTTCTTCTCCCTTCTTTTCCCGGCGCGGGGGCCGGCGGGCTCTATCTATTTGTCCTTTTTGTTTGGGGGGAGATTTTTTATTTTACATAAGGAATTCGCTGTGAAAGCAAGTATTTTACTCAAAATCTACAAATTATAGCTTGCTTTACATTTAAATTAACTAAAATTTTTTGTATTTAACTCTTATTTTTTTCGTCTAATTTGTGACACATTATTATTTAAATTCAAAAATTGAATATCACTTGAAGCAGTTTATAAAACCATTAAACATTGAGTTAGTAACTATATGTTGTTATTTATATATGTTGTTGTTATATATATGTTGTTCTTAACGTTAGCATTATAACTTTGATTAAGTTATTAATACTTCTACCAATGATTCTTTAATACATTCTATAACAATATTAGTTCCGTAGTCCACCAGCAGAGGTCACTGCCATCGCTATTCTCACTTTATATATTTCCTTTTAGTTTTTTGCGCATCTCAATTATGTTTAAATGTATCAAAATTATTTTTTTGTTTAAAATATAAAATCTTAATCTCAAGAGAAATGAAAAATTTTTATTGGGCAGCTATAAAATAAATATTCTGTAATGGATTGCTTAGACCAAGGGTGGTCAACCCGCAGCCTGCCTTACACATTTTTGTGGCCCGTGAGATTTATTACACTTTTGCAAAATATATTTATTTTATAATGGGCAAAATATGAAAAACAATGTAGTAAAAAATACATTATGTGTGCATCCATAAAGTTAAAAATTATTTGTTGAAATTATGAGAAAGAATTAACTTTGATTTTAAAATAATATTCTGGCGAATATAGGACAGATATTGCCTGTTTTATTTATTTGTTGAGTTTACAGTTACGAGTTCGCAGAATAATTAAATTATATTCTATAAACTCACAATGAGCGCTCATCGATTTGCAAAAGCTAAGTTAAAGAATAGAGAAACAAATATCACACTAGTAAAATAAATATTTTTAATGATTTCATTTTTTTGTTTCATTTATATTTATATATTTTTGTATTTCATATTTAGTGTACTATATTTCTTTACAATGTGCGTTTAGTATCATTATTGTTTTGCTATGAATGTCTACATGTAAGAATAATAGTAAACACAATAATAATAACTCATTATGTTTCAATTTTTCAGTCCAAAAAAATGTCTATAGTGGGTCTAAATCTAATATGGGGATATATAATTTTATATGCAGTCCGCGGGGTTAGGATGCACTTCCAAAGTGGCCCGCAAGATCATTTGGGTTGGAATCGTCTGGCTTAGACTTATCATCATGAGGTATATATCATGAGAAATACTGAGGGACAAAATATGGAAAGAAGTAAACATTTAATACGTAGATATTTCCCGTTTTTGACACATAGGATGAACTGTTTTAAAGGCCATAGAACATATCATTACTGTTTCAACCATTTTCAGCAAGGAAACTATATATGACGAAATATGGAAAGAAATAGACTATAAATACATAGACATTTCCTGTTTGTAGCAAGTAAGTGGAACTACTTAAATTTCATTTATCTTCATTGTACCATATGAAAATTATCAATTCTCTTTCCACTGGCTCATTAAGGCATCCCACAATCGATAGCATTTCCATCGTCAACCACCAGGGGTCACTGTCATCGCTATTCTCACTTCATATATTTCCATTTAGTATCTCAAATTTGTTTAAAATGTATTTAAAAAATATACAATCTTAGTCTCAAGAGAAATGAAAATTTTTTTTATTGAGTAAATATAAAATAAATATTCTATATTGGACTGCTTAGACTTATCATGAGGGATATATCATGAGAAACAATGAGGGACAAAATATGGAAAGAAGCAAACTTTCAATACATAGACATTTCCCGTTTTTGACAATGAACTGTTTCAAAGTCCATAGAACATATCCTGTATCATTTCGAAGTTATTAATGTTCTTTCCAACTAACGCATTAATACATTCTATAACTAATACCATTTCTGTCGTCACCCACTAGGGGTCACTGCCATCGCTATTCTAACTTTAAAGAAGGGCATCTCTATCGCAAATTCCTTAAGAATTCTATTCAGATCTCAAAAGAAATGAAATTTTTTCAATACAGAAAATATATATGACAAAATATGACATAAATTATAAATACATAGACATTTTCTGTTTGTAGCACATAAGGTAGAACTATTTAAATGCCATAGAACATATCTTCATATGAAAATTATTAATTCTCTTTCCACTGGCTCATTAAGGCATCCCATAGCCGATAACATTTCCATCGTCAACCACCAGGGGTAACTTCCATCGCTATTCTAACTTCATATATATATCCTTTAAAGAAGGACATCTCTATCACAAAATTCACTAAAAATTCTATTCAGATCTCAAAAGAAATGAAATTTTTTGAATACAGAAACTGTGACAAAATATAGAAAGAAATAAACTGTAAATACATACATTTAAAATACATTTACATTATACATTTGTATACATAAAAAATACATATTCATAGCAGTACGTCTGTAAATACATAGGCATTTTCTGTTTGTAGCTCAAAAGAAATGAAATTTTTTCAACACAGAAACTATATGTGACAAAATATGGAAAGAAATAAACTATAAATATATAGACATTTTCTTTTAGTAAACATGTAAGTGTTTCTTAACATGTAAGTGGAACTATTTAAATGCCATTGAGCATATCTTCATTGCACCATATGAAAATTAGCAATGTTCTCTTTCCACTGGCTCATTAACGCATCCCATAACCGATAGCATTTCCATCGTCAACCACCAGGGGTCACTGCCATCGCCATTCTCACTTCCGCATGGGTGATGCCCACGAGACAATGAACTGCAGAAAATAAAAATGGTAACATCGCTTTCATTTATAATCGTTTTCTCTTGCAGTTTACGGTCTCTTGAGTAAACGGGACAGCACTTTGAAGAGTTCTTTTTCGGGAGAGAAATATTCCTTTTGTATATGTATTATAGACTTTCTTCAGTTTTTCTTTTTCGTTTGCTCTGCACTCGCTTTGTGATTGAAAGTGCCGGGGGGCGCGCGTGGGGGCTTGGGAATTTGTCAGGGGGTGCGTATTTAGGCGTGAGACCTGGAGAGGTTCGAATCCCTCAGGAAGGTCCCAAGAAATAGATACACAGTCTGCGAACCATGTTCGGAAGGACATAAATTGCAAAAGTGTTGAAGATTAGGGAATGAAAAGTTTATAGTTTAGAAAAAGTTTTCATTTCTGAAGCATCTGATGCGGCGTTTTCCAATTCTCTTAGCTCTCTAAAAACTTAAAGAGATAGAATTTTGCAACAGTCCGGAATAGAGGCAGGATAAATATTTCAGTTTTCAGTAGAAATTAAAAATTTATGTATTTTGAGTTTTCATTTCTTTTGTACAATTTTTTTGCAATAAATTGTCGTTCTAGAATTTCTATGTAATATATATAGATATATATACACCCCTTCCTAATTGTATGCTGCTTTTGTTTATCTACAGTACATCCCATGTTTCAGTTATACACATATATACAATTGTCTTATTTTAATTGGCAATATGTTTTGCTTTACGTTACTTAATACTGTGTATAAAACTGTACTTAAAACTATAAGTTAACAGATGTAAATTATCAACCGTTGCTTTTTTTATTCTGATGGCAAATTATGTTAAAAGGCAAAAATTAAAAGCTAATAAAATAATATATTTTAAAAAGTTGGTTAAAAAAATTCTTCATTTTACCAATGCTACCTTCAAATATTTCCAACACAAATATGTGAAATTGTGTGCAATAGTTATAATTGTCCGTATTATAGGAAATTATACAAATATATGAGAAATATAGGTTGTAACATTGTAAAACATTAAAACAATTTGAAAATATTGTCTAAGAAAAATCATGAAGTGAAATAACAAAATGAAATACAAATATTTTAGTCGAAAAATTTACAAAAATAAAATACTAGTACTACTATAATAATAATTCAATGTACAAAAAATAATTTAAGAATTAGTTTCAGAAATTTCGAAATATAAAAGTATCAAGCTTATTATATATGTTATTGTAAATATGATAAATCTGGAGATTACCAGTAATTATGCAATATCACCATCAACATATAACGGTGGTTATGTATAATCATATGTGAATTAATCCAATGATTATGCAGAATTACCGGTGATTATGAATAAACGCCGATTAATCACATTGACCGTAACATATATAATATTAAGAACGAAGATGAATTTTAACAGTTTTAATAAAGTTTAACAATATTTTGTTTGTTGCGCTACAGAACTATAAAAACTTAGCTTTGAAAATGTATCTATCGATTATTTAAAACAGTAGAATTTTATTTATTATTTTGAAATTTTATTGAAATTTTATTTACGATTTTTAATTTATATTATGGTGTCGTTATATCATTACTGTTATATCATTATGTATTTTTTTTTGTTAAGTGAATTATCAAAATACTGCCGATTTATTAGTTAATGTAAATATATTTTTAAAAAGGTTCTATTATTCATTGCTTTTAGATTTAATTTAAGAAGAAATAAATATTTTTTTATATTATAAATTCTGAAAATTTGCAAATTAAATGGAATTTTGTTTTATTATATTTTTTACATTATTTTGCTTGCTATAATGGACAAAATTTATCTAAATAAGCCATTTAAAATATTACTAAATCTAGTTTTAATTTTCATCTTTCAATTAGCATTGAAGTGTTTAAGTGTTAAAGAGGTAATTTTATTTGAATATTTTTTTAAAAATTATTATGTTGATTTACAAGACAAAATTAAAAACAATCAATTGATATAATGAAAACTAATTATATTTTGAGGAATTGCTTCGATCAATCTATTTTATTTCTTTTTCTTTTTTTGTTGATTAAATTTACAAACATCCAACTAATGTGTACAAGAATTATTTTTATCGTTAAATAATGATTTTATCTCGACTCCTGCTATCAATTATAGCGCATCTATCTATCTATCACGCCGGTGGACCCAGATTCAACTCTATGGCTATTTAGGCAGCATGCATGCAACTATCACTGACAGTCAGAACGACTGGTGAGAGTTTTTACTATTTTTTTTCTCACGTGACACGAAAATGCAAGAATTTGCACCTAAAGACTTCAAGGAAGGTATTAGTGTGCTGTTCATGTGTTGTATGTCCATAACCCAAAGATATACTGTTCAGAACCCATAGATAACCCATAGATATACTGTTCAGAACCCATAGATGTACTGTTCAGAACCCATAGATATACTGTTCAGAACCCATAGATATACTGTTCAGAACCCATAGATAACCTATAGATGTACTGTTCAGAACCCATAGATAACCCATAGATGTACTGTTCAGAACCCATAGATAACCCATAGATATACTGTTCAGAACCCATAGATGTACTGTTCAGAACCCATATATAACCCATAGATATACTGTTCAGAACCCATAGATATACTGTTCAGAACCCGTAGATAACCCATAGATATACTGTTCATAACCCATAGATGTACTGTTCAGAACCCATAGATATACTGTTCGCTATGGCACACGACTTCATTCGATGCACAGCAAATAAATAGAAATAAATTAATTAATAATAACGAAAAAATTAAATACAAATGTTTACGTAGAATAAAATTATATGCTGACGTTTTTAAATGCAGATGTTTATAAAATCTTACAAAAACTACATTGCATAACCATAAATTTGTATGTTAATGATTAAGAATATTTCAACCCAGCTATTGGTCTACACCGTGAGCAGCTAGTATTTGGGAACCTCTTGTTCCAATCCTCTGGTAACGTCTTTTGCTGTCATTGCTTTTAGAAGCGACTCAATGGAGAATGTAATAACTTCTGTAAAGCGTTTCGTATTAATATCTTTCCGAATTTTCTACCATGCGGCACGCAAATCGATATCATTAAAAGTCATCCAGGAATTTAGTGCCATCCTTTCATCATCGTGTGCTGTTCATCGTTTATATAAATAAGACACGATTTATATATCACGCTAATGTTCAGCAAAGTAAAAACTTACTATAAAGTTCTTAAATGCATATGTTTATAAGATTGTAAAAAAAATATATTGTAGAACCTTAGATTAAAATATTGCTACCGATTAATTACAGTTTATTAACTAGCAAGAACACACACTTACTCTTTTTCTTTCGCTGAAATATCAAGGAATTTTTTCGTATTTGTTGGCTATACTTGCTGTACTTTCCTAGCTAGTCACATGGGAGAGCATAACTACTATATAAGGGTTGGGAAAAATGAGAGTTATATTCTGAAAGGGGTAGTGGTGTTTTTTCGACCCGTACGTGCTAACGTTTTAAAGAAATTTAACGTAGTAACAAAGACAACCTTACGGCGCTAGCAGCAGAGACTAAGAGATTTTCTTACGACCGTTCCCCAGGCTGCGAATTAGGTGAATGTTCAGGTTATTCTGATGGAATTTCTGAATAACAGGAATTAAATTTTAAAGATTCAGATTTGAATATTGAAGAATATTGAATTTTATTTTGAGGAAGAAGGAACAAAATGGAATTCCTGCCTCAAAGTGTATAAATACATTTTGTCAATATTGTGTCACATTTACCTGGTGAAAGGATCATTCACAGAACTCTTACAGGTTTCCAAGATAGTAAAAGCTGGTATTTATAAAAGTACATTTTAAAAATGAACAAGGGATAAATTTATTCTACCTTGTTTAAAAAATAAATGTTAAAAGTCTACCTAAGAAATCAGCTCTCCTTCGTCTATGCAAAAAATTATTGAGAAAATACGATAGACAGACATTACCTGTTTGTTAAAAATGGGATAAATCTTTAGCAAAATGTATCCCCTTATCACATACAAAAGTTGTTTTGAAGAACATAATGATAAATAGTTTTTTTTTATAACTGATTGTATTTATTTTACATATAACATGATTAAATGCGTAGAAAAGGGTAAAAAAAAAAAAAAGAGTACTTTTAAAAGAGAATAAAAAACAAGAATGAAATTAAAATTAATACTATTTTAAATTTCTATTTAAATGAAATAATACTAGTCTCCTATAAAATAAATTTTAAATGCATATTAAGAGTAATTTATTTTATTTATTCATTTATTTTTTCTTAAAAGAGTTGATACATTAATAAGAAATTAGCTTAAAATCTGAAGTCAAATCGACTACATGTACTTGTTAGTGTCATAAAATCGAGTGCATGTACTGAAGGATTAATAATCCAATAATAAAAATAGTTGATTCAAAGTAAAAAACTTTTTAAACGAATTTTTTTTGTGATAAATAAACAAACTCAGCATGATCTGAAAGTTCACGTTCAAGTTCAGAGGTCAAGGAACTAAGAATAGGCGGAAATAGCGTTTTTATTGCTTAAGACGAACAATCTCATTTTTTTTTTCTGCCTTTTTTTGTGCCCACACATAAAAAAATGTGTTCTATTCTATCTCTCCCTGCACCTACTAAGCGGACGATAAAGAAAGCACTATAAGGGAGAAGGCGCTCCTAGTTCGAACCTCCCTTCCCCATCCCCCTGCTTCAAGGTCACTGTTCAGTGTCGGTTATGTAAGATTATGTTTTCTTCTCCTTACTGCTTCTTACAATTGGCACACATAAAGCAGTGCACCCCATACCTCCCCTCTCTCTCGTTTAGAACGTGACGTTTCCGGGTTGAAACATTATTTCCGGGTTCTAGAATTTTAAAAGAAAAAGTGGCTTTTAAAATTTTAGTCATGTTTAAATTGAAAAACTATTGTTGATTATTTATTTTAACGAGTACTGTATAGGTTATGTAGAAAATTCTGTTGAACAATTATCAATGTTTATGTTTAATAGGTTCAATAGTCTTTGTAGTCTTCGAAATTTATGTTTTAATCAATATCAAAACGTTAAATGAGGATATATTTACCATATATGTATATATATATATATATGTGTGTGTGTGTGTGTGTGTGTGTGTGTATGGTATACAGCTTATATGTATATATATAAGCCGAGAATGTTCTAAAGCTAAATTACTGGGATCACCTTATATATGAATAGGCTAATCAAGCAAAAATGTAGGTATAGTACTTTTCCCTTAGCCGGGCGCAAGCGATAAATCGCCAAATATCCCTGAACATAGCGCGTTTTTTATTTCTTTTCATATTTAACTTTATGAAAAAAAATTTTAAATAAAATACGTTCGTTTAAAATATTTATATATATTCGTATAATACATATATATATTTGTGAAAAGAAATTTGAAATTAAGTTTGTTTTATTATTGAAATTGTTTATATTTCTGGTTTGTTGCGTCATTACTAAAAAAAACAATGTGACATTGGTGAAATTTGCGCTCGATTAACAGAAAAGTATCAAAAAGTACTCCAGAAATAATGACAGAATACCATAAATAATGAGCACATAAAAATACAAAGGAAAATTATTTTTGTCTCATAACTTTCCAACGCTACGTGATTTTTTTATTTTATTTTGGCTTATATACTAGTTTTATATGTACAGTACGTTTTTAGAAGTACAAATGCATTTACGGCGTATATATAGATCGGTTTATATTCGGAAATATACCATACTTAGTATCAAAATTAAATAAAGATATATGAATTTTGTATATTATTTTGTTTGCATTTCAAAAAATTAATATACTATAATTCCTACTTATATGAATATTCTTTGTGAGTAGAATTTTTTTTATTTACCTAAAAGGTTATTTGCACTACTTTGAATTTTTGCGGCATATTTAATTCTAGTAATTTATCTTTAATAAATTTAAATTTACATTTTTATTAAAAAACAGATTACATGTTTTAAAGGGATTTTTTTCCCTTTTATTTAAATAGCACGTGTTTCATGTTAAAAAAAAAAAAATGCTATGAGCTAAGTTTTTAATTAAAACACTATTTATTCTACTTAACCTAAAAAAATGTCTTCACTCCAAAAAGTTTTCTTTACAATAAAAATTTGTCCCAATAACTTACTTCAATATTGTCATTCAACACCATTTCAAAACTTTATATGAATTATATATACGAGTAGATACGAAATGCTTATGCTTTTGTATTGAATTGTTCATGACTCTGTATTGTAGAAAATGAGCGACTACAAAATTTTATTGTTTCAGTTGTTCCCCTTCACGCATATACATATGCATGAAGCAATGCATAAACATATATACAAATAATGAATTATACAATTGTTATTTTGAAGAATTATTTGTCCTTTAATCTGCCGGAATTAATTACCCGAAAACTGCTTAAACACAATTAAAAATAAAAGATTAATGATTTTCCTTATTTTCCAATGATATTCCCTCAGAATTGTTTCTATCTTCTTTATTTCCAAATGATATTTCCTATTAATAATTTTCCCTATTTTTGTAATATATTACTATTAATGATTTTTCCCTATTTTTGGACGATATTCCCTATTAACGATTTTCCTTATTTTCTAATGGTATTTCCTATTAATAATTTTCTTTATTTCCCAATATTCTCTATTAATGATTTTTCCTATTCCGTAAAGATATTTCCTGTTAATGGTTTCCACAATTAAATCATAGAATATCAAAACATATGGCATAAAATGAAGCATTCTTCATCAAGTTGCTACCTACAAAATTGTTTGAATGTTGTTTAGAAACTAGAATTAAGGTTTGATGTATGATTCCAATATTAATGTCATTATTAAATAAAAATGAGATTTCTGTAAGGAAATGACTGAAAATTATATGAAAATTTCAGAAATAATGCTAGCTTTGTTTTAATTTTATATCCTCAAAATATCCTCTAAGCAATTATGTCTTTGAAAATAAATTTCAGCCTCATTTTATAATACATATTCAAGGTCCAATAATGAAATAACTGATAAAATAGATTCACCTACGATGAAAAACATTTATACAGGATTTAAAATTTTTTAATCATTTTCATAATTTTCATTCATCAAAAACCAAAAATATTTAAGTAATCGAATAATAAAAAATATTTAAAAATTAATTGAAGCTTAAAATTAATTTATTAAGCTGCAAAAGTGAGCTATGTATCAAAAAATGTCATGCATTTATTTTCATATCTTCCATTTACTTTTCTTGACATTATAACTCTCTTCTGATATAATTTTGTCATGATTTTTGAGGAATTGCTATGTCCATTATTTTAAGATATTGCCTGTAATATTTAATGTTACAAATTAAAAAGTAATGTATAAATTATTACGTAGAAAAAATCGTTGTCACTGGAATATACGATGAGTTATTTTTTTTGTTGCTGTTGACAAATTTTGGAATATAATTTTTTTTGTCAATTAGAATAATTTTAATTAAAAAAACATGTATGTTTGTGTTAAAAAAGATATTAATTGAATTTAAAAATAGCAATTTGATCAACAGTCACTGTATATTTCATTTATGAACAATTTAATGGCAATTTAAGATTAATATTTAATGCAAAAGTGTTCTTTCAAAAAATAAAATTTTAAAACAAAACAAAATCTAAATCAACATAGCAATAATCCATTTATTTAAATAGTTTACTAATTATAATTCGAAAAATTCTGAAAAATAATTTATTCACCTTAATAATTGAACTTCACTTAAAATAAGCAATAAAAACAGATTATAAATCATTCTTAAAACAATGAATAAAAATTAATTAACTAAATACAATTTTATTTTATTTTATTAAATAAATTTATTTTTCTTTTACAATTTTGTGGCTATTTTTTATATTTATTTATTAATTATTTAATTTTATTGTGTACCTGTACAATATTATCCGAGATTTATAGTTATTATATCTTGTTTTTATTTAATCTGAAAAAGCAATAATTTTAAAGTAATATATCATTGTAATGTATAAATAAAGAGATTTAAACAATATAGATTAAATTTGTTTATAATTTAACTGATAATTAAAATTTTTTTTTTATAATTACTCTTAAAATTAGTGTATTCATTAATATACTTATCAACTTCTTCAATTATTTTTTGTTTTAACATAATTTGAGAATACTTGTATCACTGAATTATGTGTTTTAAACAGAACATTATTTTATAACTTAAATAATATAAAAAAATAATAAAATAATTCAAGTAAACGCAATTTTGAAATTTTTTTTCCCTATAAATGTTTAAAAAACTATTCGTTTTTCCTCTACAAGTTCTTCCGTCTACTAATAGAGGGCACTGATTACAGAATGTTGTTAAGTGTACGAAATTGGGTTTACTGTCTTTCTCCTTTTCATATTCTCCTATGATTTCCTTTTTTTTTCCCCTCTTTATTTCTTTTTAACGCAATTTGTAAGAAGAAAAAAAACAGTTCCCTTTCAGAAAATTATTTTGTACATTTAAAAATAAATAACACTTTAAAAAATTAAATGTATTATGTAATTTATTCTTAAAAAATAGAAATTTATCGATTATTTTAATTTTCTTTTTTGGAAACAGTTATAAATTCCAAAATTTCAGATGGATAATAAAAAAAATTCTAAATAATTTTTTTTTTATAATTCGGATTACAAAAACATACACAAATATATTAAAATTATGCTTGAATATTCTTATAAAATATTATTTAATACCAAAAGTAAAAATCTTAAAATTTATATGTGAATTTTTATTGTTGCATGCTGGTTAATATATTTAAAATAAGCGTAGAAATATATGTAAAAATGATGTGCACTAAAGAAATAGAAAATTTTCTATTTTAATAATATAAAAAAATTATAATAATGAACAACAAATATTTTTATGCAAGTGTTGATGATATAAATTTAATTATTTAAATTTGGCTTTTTTTACTGTTCATAAAATGATGCTATTTTACTGTTCATAAAATGATGCTATTAGATTGAATTTCTTTTTGTAAACTTGATTACATAAATTCATTTTATTTAGTTCTTAAATTATCCATGATTTCTATTACTGGGTGAAAATCAGTAAGTAATTTATCCAAAAATATTTTTAAAATAACACTTTATGATCTTTCTTTTTATTGATAATTATTTTTTTTAAATAATTTTACTAATTTATTGATTAATTTTAATTTAATAAACATTTTGCTTTTTAAAATAAGGAAATAGATTAACTGATAGAAAAAGTTGCAATAATAACTGTAATTGCAATTAATTGTGACTATAAAGTATTATTAAATTTCAATTTGATGAATAAGCGTTATATCCAAAATTTTAAAATGAATGAACTGAAAAAAAAGTCTTTTCAATTTTCTTTTCTTTATTTTTAAACTTTAAAAAAAAATGTAAATAAAATAAATAAAAAAATAAAAGGAATAAAATATATGAAAGGAGCGGTTAATTAAACATTAAAACTAAACGTTAAAATGACAACAACAAATCAAATGATTTTAAATTAAAAACAAGGACTGTAGCTACTGGTGGATAGCGCGTTGTTTAACCGAATGTAATCGAATCGAATGCGTTTAGTCGAATTAAGTAAAATAGTTCAAAATTCGTCAAGTAAAACTGAACAAGAAGTTTTCCTGTTTATGTTAGGCCCGGGTGTGGGAGGTTGAGGTTCGAATCCACTGGAGGTATTGTTGTAGCCACTGCTGTTCAGAGATGAGAAGATACGATTTCAATTATGACAATGTGGCAGACTGTTTGGTGGAAGTTTTCGGATTTTTTTTCTTATACGACACACAAATGCAGGCAGTTACCTCTAGAAACCCTTGCACGCATAACTAGTCGGTGGGCTATTTGTGGTAAACATGTGATCCACCGATGTTCCACCTTCACCTTTCTAACTCGTAGGGAACTAGATAACCCTAGCTATAGGGATAAGGTGTGAAAAAAAGTAAACAAAAGGCATGGGCTCGATAAATCTTTCAGTTGATATTTAGATGGATGGTGAAAACCCACCACAAGTTACTCTTGTAGTTTTTCATTTTATACGTTGTGGGCAGAGTGGCATGCTTTGTGATCTACCATGAATGACTATGGATCTTCGCCATGTCTTCAGATCTAGTGGCTACTGACCTCAGGTCTAAGCATTCAGCAAATGAAAATAACCACAACTCTAAAAGCAAATTTGATTTAGCATCAGTTATAGATGAGTCGGAACCATCGTTTACTTTACTATCGTTGCTACTGTAGTTGTTTACTACAGTTGATATCTTTATGAGGTGTTGAGTGATATCTTTATGAGGTTTCAGATTATGTTCCCACTACACTCATATTAAAAATTTTTAGTATTTGTTCTTGATGATCATGTTAAATTATATGTTAATATGCAGAACATTTTTGATCCTCATGTCTTAAAATGTAAGAAAAGAAATTTTTTTTATTATAATATAGCATCTTTCTTGTAAATAAATCACCTACTACGGAATTATTTACAGTTTTTGAGAATTTCCTAGGACTGTCAATGAAAAAAGAAACTTAGGATCAAAATCTCTCTTTACGTTTATATCCTCTATACGCACTATCTTTTAATGAAATTATTCTCATTGAGTAATTAACAACTGCAACTTCCATTTGGTATATTTCTATTTCCATTGTTTACATTTAAGTTTAAAATTACTATTAAATTTCCAAAATATCATTATTTTTCTGAATGAAGAGTAAAAAGTGGCACTTTGAACAGTTTTGATTAAAAAAATATATAGATTTTCCATTACTATAAATATCATAATGTGCTGGAATAATTTATAAAGAAATTCTTACGAAGAATTGCTTGAAAAATAATCTACATCTTTGGGTAATTTCACAGTAATAATTTTTTTTATAGTACTTGTAAATTCTTATGTGTAGTTCTTGTAATTTGTAGATTGTGTTTGTTTGCAAATCTTTGATGCTGTAACTTGTTGATTTTAAATCAAACAAAGTAATCATCATCATCAATAGCACGACAGCCTAGATAGGTCAAGCCTTTCTTTTGAAGATATTTCCATTCATTCCTCTGGATGACAAGGGTCCTCCAATTCTTAACCTTTAGTACAGCAAAATCTTTTTCAACTGTGTCTATCCATCGCAACTAGGGTCGTCCTCTTCCTTTTTGTCCCAGTGGCTTTGCCAAAACGAACCTTGTTACAATGTATAAATCATTTATTCTAAATGATTTTAAAAGCCCCGTTTAATCTATTCAGTTTAATAAATTTTATAATATCTAGGTCTTTATAGCATTGCTTTATAACAAATGTACCGTCTTCCGCAACAATTACATTCCCTAACACCTACAAGAATATACCTATCGATCAAAAATACCCACATGGGCCTCATCAGATCATGCCAAACTCCATGTTTCAGAGTTAGATCAAAATAGATCTAATAAGGGTTTTATATAACAAGAATTTAGTTTTTCTGCATATGAACTGATACAAAGTAATACTACTGTGTCCAAAAGTAACGCCAATTTTCAATTTAAAATTCCCGGGGCTTATGGAATTTCAATTATTTGTTAGATTCCTGGCACTGTCCTTAACATCTGTGTGAAATTTGACGTCAAAATATTCATTAGTGTATGAGTTACGCTTGGCTTTGTGAGACGCTGAAACTGATTCCGGCGATTTTTGAAATGTCTGAATTAATTCAGCAAAGAACTTGCATTAAATTTTGTTTGCGGAAACGTGTAGAATGTCGCAGAAGGCATTCGGTGAGCATTCTTATATCGGAAAGAAATGTTTAGAAGTGGTATGAACAGTTCAAAGAAGGCAGATAACGCGTTGAAGGCGAAGACCCCTTTGGTCAATCATCAACCTCAACCGACGAAGTTAACGTCCAAAAAATTAAAGATTTGGGGCTTGCAAACCGTCGATTTACAATTAGAGACCTTGATGATGATGTTGGAATTTCAAAAGGATCGGTCAATTCCATTTTGAGCCTCAGACGCGTCAAATCTCGATTGGTACCGAAAACTCTGAATGCACCAGCTCACACTGCATTGATTCTTCGTGACTTTTTCGCCAAAAATGAAGCCCATTTCGTTCCACAACCATCGTATTCACATCGCGCGATTTCTGGCTATTTCCTACACTCCAAAGACCACTCCGGGGACACCGTTTTGAGTCGATTGAAGAGATTCAACGTGAATCGCCGCGTGCTTTGAAGGCCATCCCTGCCGATGACTTAGCATGCATTGAGGATTGGAAAAAAGTTGGCATAAGTGCATTGTGTCCGGATTTCTTTGAAGGCGATGAAATAAATTTGGAAGAATAAATAAAGAGTTTTTGAAAAAAAAAAAATTGGTCTTACTTTTTGGGCACAATAGTATGAATTGAAACAAAGTAATAGTCCGATTAAAAGAATTTTATCAACAACTGAGGAATAGCTCATAATGTAGATACTTTTTCACATATTTCGTAGCAATGATTATTTAGCATTATTGCAATCATAACAAAATATGACATTTAATTTTTTTTTTTTTTTTTGAAGAAAATAAGGGGGGAGGCGTCTATAAAATGTGCTGTACGGCACACGCCATTTGATAGATGATATTTTTTCGAAGGTCAACGACCGTAAAGAAGGGTAGCGCTAAGGGAAGTTCTGTAACACCCAACTCTTATGAAATTCGGTGAAAAGTACTCGTGTAGTTTTCTTTCCTGGCACCCATTTTTTTTATTTTTATCAACACTTTATCTTTTTTTAGTTACCTTAGATCCTTTCCTATACCATATGGCATATTCCAACAGGGGGTAGCTATGGGTGACGATAAAAAAAAACTATAAAAAGGCTGTAAAAAATGTTCCTGTGTGTTCGCGTGTCTGAGAAGAGACCTCAGGTAGAAGGGGGGGGGGGGCGGCAGAACACAGTGAAGAAAAAAAATCGGCACACTTTTACACTTTTGGGCATAAAAGTACTCGGAGTTCTTTTAAAGAGGATTGAATTTTCTTTTGATCAAGTTCAGTCTGTACGAGGTATTAACCTACTGCTTCTTTTACTGGTTATTGACATCCAGACAGGCGTTTTAAAAAGTTCTCAGTTACATTGTAATGCCTGTTTCCACAAATTATTTTAAAGGCAATCATTTCTTATATAAATATTTTGTTTATTTATGTTTCAATAAACCATTGAAAAATTAAAAATTAAATTAATTAAAAAAATTAAATTTGAAAATTTATAAAAAAAATTTTTTAAGTACTTTGAGAAACATCTTCTTTTACTTTTTACTCATTGACCATGGTGACTTGGTAAGTAGACTGTTACCATTCTAGCGTAAGAAACATTGGTTCAAAACTAGTTAAATGATGCCATTTCGGAATATCCATGCTAGATGGGCACAATATATCTGTCAAATGGAACGTTTTTCTGGTTGGTTCGAGGAGGTCTAATCCTTCCAGTATCACGTGTAATGATGTAATCACGTAATCACGTGTATCACGTGTAACGTGTAATGATGAACAATCTGAAGTTTAAAATTTACTCATTATTAAAAGATTTATCTTTTCTTAGATTTCTAGAGAATGTTTTAAGAATTTTATATTCATTAAATGATAATATTTTTAAATGTATCTAATTTTTGATTAATTAAACTATATTAATATATCTAATTAATGATGAACGATCTCAAGTTTAAAATTTAATCATTATAACAAGATTTATCTTTTTTTGGATTTCCAAAGAAATTTTTGAGAATTTTATATTCATTAAACGAGAATAATTTTAAGTATATCTAATTTGTGTATTACAAAGAATTTCAACACATTTATTGATATTTTTAAATAATTTGAAAATTTGTCAAGTATGAAATGCGTTACATGCAAATTTAAAATAAACTTACTATCAAATATCAAAACAAAATGCATACAATTGTGATTAAGTATAATTAAAATCATTCTTACCTCTAAATCAGCATAAAAAATCAAACCAATAATAATGTTGGATTTTAATAAAAAATATTCTTATAAAACGCGAAAGGAAAATTATCTTGAAATTTTCACAAATTAATAAATTTATGTGATGCATGGAAAAAAAAGATAATCAAAGTATTTTATAACTTACATTTTAAACTTTTTGATCAAAGAAATTTGTTATTCATATAAAAATTAAAAACGAAACTAAAATAGTGCAGATTACTGTGTAGTTGTGTTAATCTGTGAAATGTGCAATATTTTATTAATGATATTAAAATTTAGTAGTTTAAATAAAAATGTCGCATTAAAGTTAAAAGCATTTTAAAATCAAAATGAAATTTTAAATTCTATCCTGCAATACTAAAACTTTTCTAATAAATGTAAAATTTGAATTATATCATACTTAAGCCTTCTTATTCAGCTTATCATCATGTTGGCAAACACTGGACCATCTCTTACAATCTAAAACATTAACGCGATGTTAATAAAAGCAACCTAAATCACCATATATATATATATATATATATAACTTGACATATAAAAGTATTGCATTTCTCATTGCTTGCAATTTTATTTTTATGCATACAATACTTAATGACGTCATGATTATAGCCAATTGTTTTCTAGAATAATACAAAATTTTAAGGAATTTATAATTCTGAGATCCTGATATCAAATACACAAAGTAGTGAAAATAATAACATTTATTTCTACAAAATTTAAAAAGTAAAAATTTTAATATGTATTTAGGTTTTAAAATGATAAATTTGCCGTTCGAAAATAATTTTTGGGTAACTATGAACGGATTGATACATCCACAAGTAAAGCAAACTGCATTAAAAATTCAACATAACATCGTTTACAAAGAATAGAATTATCCTCATTAGATACTATGTGAAAATAAAAATGGTATAAGCATTCAAAAGCTGCATTAAAAAAATTAGATATGTTGCCATTCGAAAAAGAATAATTATGAATGGAATGATAAATATGCGGACTAATAAAGAAAACTATGTTGTTAAGCACAATTATTATTACACAATTATAATTAAAATTATTTTATCATGTCATTTCTGCAAAGGAAGATTCACTTTAGCAACTACTTTCTTCATATTTTAGCGTGAGTAGTAATTAGCCTGTTTGTCGATGTCCCAACTATGGAGAGTTGAGTAATGTTCTTATAAATATAATTATTCTAATGAATATTTTAGAAGAATAAGAATAGAAGTAATATTCTTGCAAGAATATTTTAGAATAAGAATAGAAGTATCTTTCTTATAAGAGCATTTTAGACGAATAAGAATAAAAGTAACATTCTTAAAAGAATACTAATAAAAGACAAATATTTTTAAGAACTGCGTTACAAAAATTAGATGTGCTGACATTCGAAATTATGAACTCAATGATAAATACGCTGAATAAGGAAGCAAACTATAATAATAATTACAATTACTGAACTTTTTTGTTATCTTTCATTATAAAAAAAAGAATTCATTTATTATCTGATATTTTATTTGCAGAACTGGGAATAAAAATCGTTATTTGGCAAAGCGAGTCTGTTAGTTTAATAACATTCTCGCTAATTATAATGATTCTTACAATATTGTAAGAATAACAATAGAAGTAACATACTTAGATGTATTTTTTAAAAACTGTAATAAAAAATTATTTCTGTCATTCGAAAAATAACAATTATTTATGAAATAATGCACCAAAATTTCTTTTAACTTTTCTGCTTTAAAAAATTAGATGTTCTGTTATTTGAAAAATAATAATTAGGAAAATAATAATTATTATTTTCATTATTATTATTATTAGGATTAGTGAACGAAATTGTGAAGCCAATTATATTAAGAACTGCAATTACACCCTTTTTCGTAATATTTCATTAAAAAAAAATTTAAAAAAAAAATGAAAGAATTCTTTTATCCCCTCATTCCTTTATTGGCGAAGCACAATAGAAAAATTCACTTTGGTGACTGCTTTTCCACATTCATATTTTAGCGAGAGTGGTAATTAGCCTGCGTGGGTCGGCGTCCCAAGTCTGGTTAGGTGAATAATGCCCTCGTATTGTCAGAGATGATGCGAGATTTCTGCCATTGTGATTTGGAAGACCTTTTACTGGGCTTCGCCATTGTCAGTGGGCCCCACAACAAAAATGCCCTTAACTTCTTTTCTTCCTTAATCTCGCTGCTGAATTTTGCCCCTTTTCTTTCTTCTTCAAGTAGCTTTGCAAAGCGGGGGATGTTATTTTTTTTTATTGCTCAATTTCTTTTTTCGCGGTGTTATGGGATTATGTATATATGTATATGGATTTGCCCCTGAGCTTCTTGCTTGATTAAAACGTAAATGCATTACAGCTCTGCCACCATTCCAGGTTTTATTTCTTCCGTAAGAAGTGTATTACAGCCAAATAAGCTATTAATACGAAATTATTAAATACAAATATTTGCTAAAGCTTTTTTGTTCTAAAAACACATTGTTCTCATATTGTTTGAGTGCTGAATTATTTATTTATTTATTTTTTTGTCTCTGATAAGAATGGAGGAAGTAAAACAATATGCTAAATATCACTTTTCTTTTTCAAATAAATATGGAAGATGGAGGATTTTTTTCCCCTAGTGTTTAATTTCTTATTGGTATGTTACGGCATAAATTTTAATAAATATATTTCTAATAAATATTTCCATTCTTCTCATAAATATATTTCTAATAATATTTCCATATTTCTATTAAATATTTCCATTCTTCTAATAAATATATTTCTAATAAATATTTTAATTCTTCTAATAAATATATTTCTAATGAATATTTCCATATTTCTAATAAATATTTCTTCTAAATATTTCCATTTTTAATTAAAATGCAAATAGATTACAGTTCCACCTCATTATTATTATTTTATTTTAGATGATGCCATTATACTATAAAACATTTAATAATTGCATAAATATTAATAATGTTTTGAGTGCGGAACATTTTAACCTTTTTGATGAGCACTTTTTTCCCAGCACAATGGCATATATGTACCTGATTCAATTTTATCCAGGCTGCACCACGATGGACTATTTCACTATCCATATTTGTCGCTATAGAATTTTAACTAAGCATCCTCAGAGATAGCTTATGAAATGTTCCCTAAAGGTTCCTCTGTCTGAAGGGTTCTGCTTGCATGCTTCTGTTCGAGGCCAAAGGAAAATCCATTCCGGTCAACGGATTTATTGTGTATACCCTCAGCATAGACAGTAAATTTTCTTTGATTTAGCCTGTGAATTCAGAACCAGCTCAGCCAGATTTTAAACCTACCGGATAATCGACCAGGGTGCTTTGGACCTATGAAAATTGTCAATAAAATATTATTAAATTTCACACAAAAATTCATTTCAATTTCATACAATATAATACTAATTTAATTTAATTCATAATTAATTATAATTAATGTTTATTGTATAAAGAGGTATTAAATACGTTACCTTTCGTAAATTAAATTAAATTTCTTACAATTAATTTCACATCTCTTTATCTTTTGAAAGATATCATGCAGAAATTTTCATTAATACAATATTTATTGATTATTTAAAATTATTAATTTTTCAACGAATAAAATGTTTCAGCACTCGATATCTTAGTAATCTATAATATATGTTATAAATGTGAATATAAATGCAAGCAAATATAAGATTTTTAAGGTTTAAAGCTATTATTTCTAAAGCTAACTGCACGTTCATGGGATCATATTTTTGTAAAATTGTTCAGTATATAATCGTGTATCCACTTAATTAAAAATATTCTTGGATGTGTTCATTTAGATGCAATCATTATGAAATTATTCTAAAAAGATGTGTTCATTGTATTTATGAAAAAAATTATTTAAAAAATTTTATTAATAAAAATATTTTAATAATTAATCATTCTTTACATTTTATAGTGCGTTGAAGAAAAATTAATTTTAAATGGATAAATAAAAAAAAAGTATAAAAAAAGTTAATTTATCCCACTAGGGAAAATGTGTATTTCGTTGAAAATGTGTTTTAAAACTTATTTTTGAGGATAATACCACTAAAACATGGAATTCCTACCTCGTACAGAATTTTTTATTTATTTATTTTTTTATTGATTTAATTAATTTAATAATTTATATATTAACATTATTTGTTATAATGTTATTATTAAATTTTTATTAACATTATAATAATAAATATATTTATTTATTATTATTTTTATATTTATTACTATTAAGACATTGAAATTGCTCTGAATAAGGAAAAATAATTTTGGTTCAGTGACTGCGTACTAAGTATATTAAAATCAAAAATGTTACTTTAAAAATAATTATTATTGTTAATTTACGACCACAAAACATAAACAGTAACTTTTGTACTGTACAAGACTTTTTACAGGAGCAAATTTTAATTTTGCTCAACTAATATTTTAATATGGCACCTAATGGCTGAGTGACTAGCTCTGTTGATTTCGGTTTAGAGTCCCGGCGGTGTCATGATTGTTTGTAGTCGTTCGGAACCCACTTTAAATTGTAGATCTTGGTCTAACATGACTGCAGAGTGTTGGACGTAAAACTGACTATCCTACCCCATAAAAAGAAAACATCTCCTGTCTCGAAATCTGGCAGTTAGGCAGACGGCCTTGGCCCACCATGGAGCTGTTGCGCCAATGATGATGATGATGACATTAGAAATTGTAGAGAAATAATGAAAATTTTTTTATTTCTGTGAATCTATACTAAGTGTATTAAAATCAAAAATGCTATTCGTTATCGTTAATTTACAACCACAAAAATTACCTTTACAAGTATTTTTTTACCATTATTCATAGGTAAATTCGAGTAATTTCAGCTGAGATTTAATTTTTAACTTAATACTATTTACTTGTACAAGTAACGTTTTACTACTACTACTACACCACATCACTGTGCCTAGAGTTGAGTTGCCCCTTTACAGTTTAGGAATGATGTGGGTGAGAAGTCTGATTGGGCTCTGTGACGTTCTACGGTGATATGAGACCGGAACCTACGGCTTAAAGTGGATTCCGAACCACTACAAATATGCATGTCACCGTCAGGATTCGAACCCGAATCCTCTGGTACCAAGCGCCAGAGCGCTAGCCATTCGGACAACAGGACCGCCATAAGTAACCTTTTAAGTAAATTCAGAATACACACAATTTGCTTCTTAAGGAATGTAACATTTTGTGGCCCCATTTTATATGTTATACTAACACCTTTCATACATAACTATCACATCTTTGTGTTTCAAGAGTGTAAATACTGACCGAGCAGAAATGGCCAGTTCAATCGTTTCTGACCGAAACGAGCATTACTTGCAAATGAGAAGATCCCCATTTTTGTTAGAAACCTTTCCACCAAAGAGGGGAAAAAAACACTTCTTATGTGAGCTCGTTATTTTCTGCTGAATCTGGTAAGAATAACTCAAATAAATTTAGAGACCATTTTTTTTTTTTTATGTGGCTTAAAACAAAAACACACACTTCTCAAGAGAGGAAAAAAATACATAAAAAAATATATAAAAAAAACTTACTGCTTTCTTTGACTATTTACCTACGGAAAACTTCTGAATAATTCAACAACGTTTCCGAGTATGGAAAGACACTTCATTATGCGATTCAACTTTTCAAACATCTATAAATTTAATTTAAGAACATTCCTTCCAAGGAAGGGGGGTGTAGGTGGATAAAATCTCTCCCCCAAACTTGCAAAAAGGCCATTGAGAATTTTTTTTACCCCCCTTCCATTGCAAAACATTCATTAGTTTTGATATTCTCAGGGAGCACTTACCGTTATTGCTGGATACCGGTAAATAGATATTTTCAAACAAAGAAAGAGAGCTGGCTGGGTAATAGAAGCGATATTTTGCCGACCTATTTTTGCATTAAAGTGACCGAAGCTTCTTATATTTATTTATCCCCCGCTTAAGGCTTAGAAGAGGCAGAGATGGAGTTAGTAGAGGCAAAAAGTGTTGGTTCTGAACCATAAATTTTTCATAAAGTAATGGCGTTCTGGGCAGTCCGGATTGGCGCTGGCTAATGTAAAGTACGTGTGAAGGTATGAGAAATGAGACTTATGAGCAAGAGCTGCTTTCGGTATTGCTTGCCCCATAGTTTTAAACCATGAATACCGAAATAGGCGAGGGGGATGTTTTGTGTTTGTATTGCCATTAAAGCTGGAGGCGCGATGGGGAATTAGGATAATGGTGGAAAGTGCGTTTCGCAAGAAATGCGGGGAAAGGAATCAGTGAAGAATAAAAATGCAATAAATATTCTGCTGGGTTTTTTTCTTCTCCCCATTGGGTATATAAATCTACTTCTTGAAATGATCAGCTAATGAAAAAGTTTCTCACTAAATTTCGTTCTATTGTATACTAGAAATCTAATACGAAGAAAAATTATGAGCATTATCGTAATGATTTATTTGTATTTCTTTTGAAATATCTTTTCAACAACTTGCACAGCAAACAATTTTTTTTTTTTTTTACGTCTATGAGATTGAATTATTCGTATTAAATAAAATATTAACAAACAACTACCTGAATTATCTATATTCTTTTAATCTCATAATTTCATGTGTTTAAATGATATTAAATTAAAAATTATGTTTAAAATTATTTTGTATTTTTAATGTTTTTATAATTACAAGAACAATAATAGCTTATTAGATTCTTTTAATATTTGTTTTAAAATAGATTTTGATTAATAATGTTATAGTTGTTCTTGTTTGTTATCCCACTTGGTCGACAGCAACATCTGAACCCAGTTATGAACCCGTGTGTACTTAGACCGACGAGTCCTGATAAAGGGTAAAAAAAGCAGCTTCTTTTTTTGTCCCTGACCATACGGATACAAAGACATGGGGCACCTAAAGGGAGAAGTCTGACTTTATCCCACTCGGTTATATCTCCGGTCATTGGGTACCCCTTTTAGTAGCCTTTTTTGACATACATGGGCTACAGTTAGTTGAATAAAACATTGAATCAGATCTCCTAGGTGCTTCTTATCTCAGTTACAAAATGCCGTTTTGATTTTATCTTTAATAAACAGTGTGTTATTTATAATCGAAATAATCCGTCTTAGTTCCGAGGATGTTCATAATTAATTTGTTGGACGGTATAATTATGCAAACTCAGAAATGCTACTTTTGCTCAAAATAGTACTACATCGCTGCAGTCTTAGCAATTTATTTAGTTTAAAGTGCACGATATTCGAAAATCAAGTAACAATTTCTTATGATTTCCTACTTTTTATTTTATATAAATAATTTATTATGCTACAGATTGCATTAACAGCATCAAACATTTATATCAACATGATAGTATACAACATCATTCCTCAGCGTCGACATGAATAACTAATTCGGCACATTCTACCTAACCGAAGAGTACAAAAAAAAAAAAAAAACACGAAATAGGGAAGCAAAAATCAGGAAACGCAAAACTGACTATTCTCATTCCTGATCGAATTTCCGAACGTAATCCCTGGTAAATTCCTTACCTTTCCTATGCGCTTGCCTCTAAACCATACACATCTTCTTACAAACTCTTTAAGAAACGACGAGGAAGAAGAAAAAAACTTAAATAAATAAGTAAAAAGAAAAAAAAGGGAAAAAGACAGGCTTAAAGCCTTCAGAAACCGGTGGTAAAATAAATTTCCTTGTTACGCGCAAGTTTCTCATTTCGAATTTCATTTCTTCTTCTTACAGGATAACAATCTCTATCAAGAGGGGGGGGGGGCCCACACCATGCACAAACGGCCGTAGATTTGTAGGTGTATGGAGGGGGGTTAGGCAGTGCGCTAGCTTAAGATTGACAGCTCCTTTTCCATTCTATTTACAATCCAGAAAAACGCAATTTTCTCGGTCCCCTACATGCCTAGGCCTGGTACTACTTCCTGGCGCTCTCCTGTTAAAAAGCAACGGTCGGTCTAGAAGATATTTATTCTTACTTTAATCTGTTTCCCTAGAGGTGGAATTTTTTCATTTGCTTTTTTTTCCCCATTCTTCCATTTTTTTCCCTATTTTATTTTTTTTCCCCCTTCTTCTTTGACGAGTATTATGAATAAACCAGTTTCGCCAAGAATTACGCTGGATGCAGGATTTACTTTTTTTTTTCTTCATCTTCTTCGCTCTACGTTTTCGTCTTCTTTTTAACGGAGAAATGTTTTCTTGCAGATTGTGTTGAGTCGTTACCCGTTCTCTCATTCCTTCCCTAGGCGCATGCGTGACATGCGCTCTCACTGCTACCCCTAGGTGAGAAGGAAATTATTTTGCATAATTAGGAATCAACACCTTCTTTTCCGGGAAAATTCCCGGGACCGAGTTGATGATCTTCTGGGATCATCAAGAGACTGTTTGGAGTGTTTTTAAATTCCATTAGAGTTGATGTTGCTGAGCTTAAATTTTGAAATGCGTTAAAGGCTTTTGTAAATTGCTGTGATCTAAATAATTTGCAAAGTACGAAATAAATTTACGATAGTTTCTTTTCTAACTTTCTAAATTTAGATTGAAAGAACTTTGATCGTTTGAAGGTAATCATGCTGGCAGAACAAGAATTATATTTAACATTGAGGGGCTATTAATATTCTAAGCCTTCATATGATGGTAGAATAAAAATGTATGCCTGTAGAAAGGTTTTCTATTATTTATTAATAATTCATTTAATTTAGGAAATTTCATTGCTTAATAAACCAAAATTCCAAATAAAATATAGTATAATATTTTGCTTTTAATTCCATTGATTCTAATTGCCAATCCAATCCATTTCAATCCATACCCGTCATGTGACGAGTATCAAGACCTCTGGCTTACAAATCTATTTTATTTCTGCGTGTTTAAAACTGTGTTTTCATTTATAAACTCATGTTTGTGAAAATTGCAACACCATGAAGGAATCGTCATAATTGAATGAAATTTAATACACAGTTGAGTGGTAGTGGTACAAATAAATGATTAAATGTTCAAAGCGAACAAACAAGAACAAGAGATCGGAATCAGTATTTTGTGTAGCCACCACGCGCGGCAATTAGTGCTGCTACACGACGTGGCATGGAGTCAAACAAATTTTGAATGTCTGCCTGAGGAAGAGCATTCCATATTGTTTGTATGCGCACCCAAAGTTCGTCTGCAGAAGCAACAGGACGAGAATCACGAGCGAGACGCCGACCAACGAAATCCCACACATGTTCAATCGGCGATATATCCGGGGAATACGCAGGCCAAGGAAGAAGCTGTACCTGCCGCGTTGCAAAGAAGGATTGAACAGCCCTAGCGATATGAGGGCGTCCTGTTGAAATACAGCGCCTGGCAAGCTTTGAAGGAAGGGAACAGCTTGGGGCTGTAGAACTTCACTGATGTACCGGTTGCTGTTCAGATTGCCCCCAATTCTTAGCAATTGAGATCGTCCATGATATGCTATGGTACCCCAGACCATAACTCTAGGTGTTCGTCCACTGTGGCTTTCGATAATGCACTCCGGAAGGTGGCGTTCACCGGCATAGCGTCTGACACGAATGCGGCCTTCATGGTACTACAAACTAAAGGGGGATTCGGCAGAAAACACGACATGCTGGCCATCAACACGCCAGTCTCTATGCTGAGCGGCCCATTGTAGCCGCAGGCGGCGATGGTTTAGCGTGAGAGGGATCCTGTATAAATGAGTCATTGCTCGCAATCCACGCTGCGGCAGACGTCTACGAATTGATGAAGCACACAATGAAACACCTGTAGCTATTTACCACTGTGCTGCCAATTGTCTAGAGGAAGCTGTACTGTCCGTCAGCGCCATGCGGACCAGGTGGCTATCATCGCGAGCTGACGTCACATTTCGGGGTCCACTCCCGAATTTCCGAGTTGTCCGCCACTCGTCCGTCCACTGCTTCCAAAGACGCATCACTGTGCTGCTGTTACGCTGCACACGAGCGGCTACTGCACGATAAGACAATCCAGCTTCACGAAGGCCGATGATTCTCCCCCGTTCAAACTCTGTAAGTTGTTCAAATCTCGCTCTCTTTCGTCGAAGAGGCATAAGTAACGATTGAGCTAACGTTTACCACTAGCAGATAACCACCGATAACCATACACGCCTCGCTACAGCCGTCTATTTATTCGGATCCATCCGCCGTTCAGAGGGCACTGCTCAGCATACGCATGCGCTACGGATGTGAAATTCTAATCATTTGCATATCATGCGCTAATTTGCATTTCCTGAAAATTTCAGCTCACTCGCGTAAGTCCTTCACGGTGTTGCATTTTCCAAACATGAGTTTCACACTCCAATTGAGTACCTCGTTGCTTAAGTATCCATTGCAGCTGCAAACGTACGCGTACCTTTAGAACTGTACGCCAATCACTCCTTTGGCACTACCAACATGCATTGGATGGTCGAAGTTTTGAGCATTTATTGTAAGCATTGGATCAAAGAAGCACTTTTCAATATTGTTGTAACTAAACAATGCTTTTCTTTTCATGCCTCATTTTTTATGTTCGTGCTTCAACGCGTCACTTCTGACCACACCTCCCTACGTAAAACATGTTACTTTTAGTAATCTGTACCACCCCTCAAAGTTCTCTCCATGACCGTCGATTTTCCCTGTATACATAAATTGTTGCATGTGTGTTTTCTACAACATAACTTATAACTAAAATACTTAGCTCTCTAATTTTTATCACTGAATTCAATATTTTTTTTTTTATAAACCGATATGTAGCCTTAATTCTAGAAAAATTCTCACTATTTATTTTTTAACTAAACAAAACTTTATTTTATGCATGGGCCATCAGATAGCAGGATCGCTTCGTTTCTTTTTATTCAGTTTTAGAAAATTTATTTTTTTAAATTAAAATGGTAAATATTAGAAATTCATATAACTGTGTTCTTTATTAAAACATTTTTTGTTTATTTCTAATGTTTTATTATATAGGCTTACTATATTTAATTTTTCATAACTCTTTTTAATTATAAATAGTTATTGAGAATAATTTTTCTTTATTTGTTTCTTTTGATTGTCAAATGATAATTTTCTTTTTTCGTAGTTATTTTCAAAAGTACAATTATTCAAAACTAAAAATGTTTAATTTTATGCAGCTGAGGAATGTCGGGTCACATCTGCTAGATGTAAAATGAACTATATGACAACAGTGTATGCAAATTAAAATTTACATGAACTGTTTTTTTTTTTTCTCCTATTAGGTGATTAAGTAATAGTAAAATTGTGGGAGTGGATAAAATGGCAGAAAGAAGTCGATGGTTGAAGAAGTTTGATAACTTTTGAATTTTGACATATCGTATTATTAATTTCGGAAATTTTGTTCAATAAAGGATGAGTTTGAATGGTAATCTGTATAATAATACATTTATTGAACTGGAATGCATTCGACATCTCTGAACAATGAATGCAATAGCATAATGTCTAAGCCATTAATTTCGGAAATTTTGTTCAATAAAGGATGAGTTTGAATGGTAATCTGTATAATAATACATTTATTGAACTGGAATGCATTCGACATCTCTGAACAATGAATGCAATAGCATAATGTCTAAGCCATTAATTTCGGAAATTTTGTTCAATAAAGGATGAGTTTGAATGGTAATCTGTATAATAATACATTTATTGAACTGGAATGCATTCGACATCTCTGAACAATGAATGCAATAGCATAATGTCTAAGCCATTAATTTCGGAAATTTTGTTCAATAAAGGATGAGTTTGAATGGTAATCTGTATAATAATACATTTATTGAACTGGAATGCATTCGACATCTCTGAACAATGAATGCAATAGCATAATGTCTAAGCCATTAATTTCGGAAATTTTGTTCAATAAAGGATAAGTTTGAAAGGTAATCTGTATAATAATACAATTATATATACTTGAATGCAACCAACTTGCTGTTGAAAGCGTGTCTGAGTGATCCGATACTTTCGAAGGGGCAATCGTTTCTGATGTTTTTCACAAAAATAGGAAATCAAGAGAAAATGCAATATGAAATTTCTTCCGAAACTTTTTGGAACAGCTTTCTTGAAAAGGGGGTAAAACTTTCCAAAAGTACAAAAGAAAATCTCTCCTTTATACCACTCACAAAAAAATAAAAAAGAAGAAAATTTCTTGTTAGAAATAAAAAGCCTTCCAATAGTTCCTACTCGACCCTTGCTTCGTTATGAAGAAAGTTTGTTCCTTTTAAAATGCAGCCGCGTGGTGTAGTCACCACAGAACATCGATTTTATATCCCCCAAAAGCGGACCTCTTTTTCCCCTTCAAATTCAGACTTCAACAAACCAGAATAGCAAATAAGGGCCTTCGAAATGTCAATTTTTAGCTGCTTTGGAAGTAAAGCAATGCCTCTGCAATTGGCCTTATGCAGCTGCAAGGCTTAAAAAATTCCTCTGATGAAGTAAGGGGGATCAAAAGATGAGGGTTCAGAAGGGCATCTTATGGCAATCTTCGATTTGAGATTTCCCTTCCTTTTTTATTTCTTTCTCTCTTTTTTTCTTTTTTACTGTGTGTGTGTGTGAGCAATTTCTTTCTTAGGCCCCAGACTTGATTGTGCAGAAGGTGTGAGACCCTTACTTTATCGAACACCTATAAGTTAAAGGTCTTAAGACTTATTTTTTTGTGTGTGGGTCTTTTGGGAATTCCGCACATGCGTGGTTAAGGAATCGATACTTAACTGGATTAAGAAGAAAATTGGGTTCAACACTGGCATTAGAATATGAAGTCTTGCATTAACTTGTGTTTATCGAGGCAGAACCAAGCTTTTTAAAGTAGTGTAAAAGGAGAAAGGGAATACAAAAATCAATAGTTTCTTTTTTGTTTTGTTTTCAATTTATAAAAATAAATAAAATATAAATAATATATTTTTTTTTTATATTTCCAATGGCAGGCTACAATAAGTAATAAAAGAAAAAAGAAAAAGAACACAAGGAACATGAAAACAACAACAAGAATCGAAGGAAATCACATAGTGACATGTTTAGCCCATAAGGGCCCTACCCTGCCAGTAACAACCATACACAGTAGAGGAAACAAGTGCAGGGCAGACAGGAAGGTGAGATGAATCCAAGTCCTCTCCAAGCCTGCAGAACATGCATTTTGGGCTAATATAAATATATATATATATATATATATATATATATATATATATTTGTTTTCTAGGCAGTTGTGGACAACATATTTTTTGAAATTATTACATATATGAATTGGAAATATATTTACATACTGGGGGCCGAGTTACTAGCGCTTTTGCGCTCGGTACCATAGGTTTCGGGTTGGTGTCCCGAAAATGGATTGGACATTTGTAGTGGTCCGGACTCCACTTTAAACCGTAGATCCCGGTCTAACAGGATCGTAGAAAATTGCAGGGGCATTGCTACACCGCGTCCTTAACTTACCTTCAAACTACACGCACCTCCTGGGTAGTGCTAAGTGAGTAACGTCGGTGCAGCGCTGGTCTTAAAGCATCGAAGACAACTGTCTAAGTGTTTGTCAGCTGCATTAAAAAAAAAAAAAAAAAAAAGAAACAGATATGAATGAAATATCCTATTCACCGAAGATTAAGAATGAAAAAAAACCCCAATAATATTACGTATATTTTTTTAAACTTTAAATTATAATCCTGTATATACAAATTCAAACAAGTTGTTTCTTATTTTTATCTTAGTAAAAAATTAATTTTACTACCTAAAAGAAAACAAAAAAATGCGTCTAATTCACCATTCTTCCCTTATTGCAAATCATTAGAATTAAATAAACATTAGAAATTCTTAACAAATTCTTTCTTTGCATTGACAGATACCAAATTACATTTATTTTAGATTAATATGTGATAAAAACACTTTTTAATTTTCAGAATTACGGACATAGATTTCATGATTACTGTATTTTTTCTCCTGGCATTGGTAAATTGGATAATGTGCAAAACAAGTTTAAGCAAACAATTAGAAAAAAATATTTATATAAAACGTAAATTCATTTAAGTAAATAAAAATTTCAACGTACATTGTTATAACATTTAAATATTTCAATAAATTTACGAATTTAACCTTATTCAAGAATTATTGACCTTTTCAAACTCCCATGAAATTAAAAATATTATTCCTTAAAAGAAATAAATTAAAATAATAAGTTTTCAATTAATATGAAACTATAAATTTTCAAAATTTGCTTGATTAATTTCCATATTAAAAGCTTGAATGTCTTTTGAATGACATTTAGAGGAAGTAGAAGTACTAGCAGAGCAATATCCTAAATATAAGAAAAAAAGGATTTAAATATAATTATAGTAACTAATTTTATTTTTTTATCTAAAGATAAAAATTCAGTTTATGCCATGTATTTACTTGAGACACTGTTGAACTAAAATCACCAAAGTTAATTGATTAAAAAGTTTTCAAAATAACTATTTTAAAATACAACCAAAATATTTACTTGTTCATTAAATACCTGCCAAGATGTTTCAAGTAATTTATGCAATGTTAACAATTTTCACAACTTGAATTTAAGAACAGTTGTTGCATATGCAAAAGCAACAAAAAAAGAAGTTACTTTTCTTTGACGATATTCTAAAAGATATCTCTGCGATACTATTCTGAGAATATATTAAACTCTCTCCGATAAGAAATCTGTTGTAAGAAGCTTTTAATAAAACTCTCGCATCACTGAAATTGAATTTCTGAAGAAACTGGGTGCAGTACAGTTCTCAATTTCCTTAACTGTACCAAGCCGGTATACGGGCGAAGAAGGAGGAGATTCCAATATGCATACAACCGTCTGCATTCTAACTTTAAAAATTGTCAATTTGACCACCTGGGATTAAATTGAACCCGGGAAAAAGATGTGTTACAATCGAAGGAAGAAAATAAATTTGGGGGGGGGTGTGTAGAAGAGAGAGAGAGGATTACATGTAGGTTCCGGAATAAATTCCTACAAGAAGGATTCGATAGTTCTATAGGAAGATATCCTGGAATAACATGGGGGTGAAGAAAAAGAAAATCGTTTTTTTTTTTTTTTTTTTTGTGCCTTTTTTTTTTTTTATCGATGCTGAATAAAATCAAATGCACAACCAGGCAAAAGTGCCAAAAGAGGAGGGCTGCAGAATAGAAGGGCCTGGCCCGAGTAATGTTGATTTGATTTGAAATCTCAGCTGCCAAGAGGAAAAGACAGCCCTTCTATGTAATAAACTAAGCCTCCAAAGCGGAAATATGATCTACACATGGCATTGACGTGTACTCCCCCCCCATTTTTTTCATACTTCTATTTTCTTGCACCCCTTCTATCTTTTTCTGCAGTTTTCTTGAATATTGGTTAGAATCCGCCTCGGGACCTTAGTTCTTAAGAAACACTCCTCCGTCAAGCAGGAGAAAGACAACTCCACTCCAGCGACGCGACATGATTTTTAATATCTTTGTACTTGCTCCGTTTTCTTTATTTCTTTTTTTTTATTTATTTTTTGTTACTTTTATTTGCTTTTATTGCACCTCCCCCACTTGACGTTGAATATTGAAGCAGCCGATGCATCTGGAGGACATGTATCGAGGAAGAATGAAATTAATTCCGAATGGTACGGTGGAAAAAGATTTTTTGTCTATTATTCTGTGAAATGGCATCTTGAATTATTTTTTTTCCGATTCTGGAACAGATAAGACCTTCTCTCTCGTCTCTTTTTGTGTTATTTATGTAAAATATATATTAAGATTAGAACAAAGAAGTGGTAGTAGGGGGAAGGAAGTACGTGCGTGTGCCTTCTTTTAGTATGTAACAATCCGGAATTGGAATTTTATCTTTTATAAAAGATGTAGCCCAATTTTTTTTTTTTTTTTTTTGCTTCGGTGTTTTGGAATTGGATTGTTGTAATATCAGAGGTTGCAGTCAAAATTGAGTTTTGCATTTTTATTGAGATTTTTCTTTTTTGTTATTAAGTTTTGCAGCATGCTGGTTCAGTATTGCTTCAAAAGATAGATTAAAATTTTTATGCAAAAATAAAACGCTTAGAAATATCTTGATAAATTAATATTCTTTTCTAAACATTATTTAGTATATTTCAAATAATAAAATAATAACCATTAATCGGATAATACTATTTGGATTTTTATTGCATACTAAGATTTCAGGAATGTAAACTAAAAAGATTCTTATTTAATAACAAGCAATACCATACATGATATTACGCAAATATATCATGTATGGTATTGCTTTTTATTACATATTATATATATATATATATATACATATATATGATATTACATGATGTATATGGTATTACTTGTTATTATATAGATAGATAATTTTTGTCTGCCAACGAAGATTTTGTTTCTCTGTATGTCAATTCAATCATTGCTGCAGTTTTGAGTCAGATTCTGATTGTCCAAGAATAATAGGATTACTGAAATATGATAATTTTGATAACTCAAGATAGTCTTTCCATTTATTTTTCGTTAAACTACTATTCATAAATAGCTCAAATTCTTTTCTTTTTGTCAAATCTCTTTTACTTTTTTTTCCAAATCAGTGGAGAATCAAGCCAATTTCACAACCCAAGAAGTGCAATTTCTTCCAGTAATGCATGTTGCAGTCAGTACATTAAAATCAAGTAGACTTAATAAAGATTGCTTTAGTTTTGAATGCTTTAATAATAATTGTAAATCTAACTAATTTCCCTGTCATTCGTCAATGATAGCAACTATCTTTATGAATTGCTACTTTACACTGATACTTAAAATTTTTTAAGTATGTAAATAAAAACATTTGAGATTTGATTAATATATTTTATGAAAGTAATAAATAAAAAAATAATAATAAGTACAGTCAACTTAATAAAAAAAAATTTTTAAACATTCGTCAGCGAAAATAAAAAAAATGAATTAATAAACATTAACAGTTTTTAGATGCTTGCTTTTACCTTTCACACTGTCTTTGTTGTTGTTATTATTATTATTATAACCATATTAGATGAAATAACCACTTTTATACTTTCATAAAAAGTCAAAAGTTTTAATTCAGTCGATAGTTAGAAGCAATTGATAAATAAACAAATGACACACATGATAAAAAAAAAATCATAATGAAACTTTATTTGTATTTTTAATTATATTTTCACAAAATATTTTAACTATACATATTGTAATAGATAATTGATGTAAATATTAGTATACATTTTCAGCGATTGTATAATAAACATGGATAAAAAAAAATTCATTTTAATCAGTTAAGCCTTGAAAAGTTATAAAAGTACAAATAGACAAAGGGTCAGGCAAAGTCTAGAAATTTATATAGGATTATATATATTGACAATTACAATTTAATTTTTAAATTTTATTTAAAACGTAAAATATAATAAACATAAATCATGTTAGGAAGAAAAAAAATAAATGGATTGCATCTACCGATTATAAATATTATGTTATTTAATTTAATATAAAAAACTAGAGGACCACGACCAAGAGGAGTATAGACTGGCTGGATCTTTTAAAGAAGACCAAGGCCCACAACGGGCTGTCGAGCCAGTTATGATGATGATGATGATGATGATGTTATTTAATGCTTCGTTATTTAAGCAATGCTTAGAAATGTATGCATGGAGATTAATTTAAGTTCAGATTTTTGTATTGTGACATAAGTTACCAGCTCCTACAAATCTGTTAAAATATTTTTGTATGAATTATAAATTTACTTTATGAGAAATAAAATGACCGTTTTCATTTTAAGTAAAGTGTTTTAAAACTTTTTTATTAATTCAGTTCACCGATAAATAAAAATGAAATTATAAATAAAATTTTTATTAAATGACAATTTAAATCCTTACAACACAAATCACAAATACTTTTAATGATAGATTTAAATGATTAGCTGAAAATTCATTCATTTTTTTAAATTAGTAAATTAAATAATTATAGATAAAACATTCATAAAATATAATAATTGTTTAATCACTCGTATATATTTAATAAAGATAAACATTATGGAATTTCCTTTGAAAATAAAGAAATAATTATTTAATAACTATCTTATAATATTTAGTAATGGATTAAAACTTCAATATAACAAAAATAAACTTAATGTTCAATCTAAATTTTGTGTTCTGTAAAATATAATTAATAAGTAATTAAAGAGGTTTTAGAGTTACCATAGCTAAATTAGATTGCGAATTATTCATTCTTTTCTGACTTCATGCAATCTGTAGAAAAAAAAAATGTACAAAAAATATTTACAGTAAAATTTGCATTAAAAATAAAAAATCTGTTAGAGAATGTGGTAGCATGAAAAAAATATGCATATTAATTATAATTATTTACATGATAAAATTAAGCATAGCTGTATATTAGGAACAAAAACAAAATTAAATTGCCTAGATTTCACAATTTAATTCAATCAACTTAAGATTCAAAAGAACATCCAAAGAAACAACTGTTACAAGAAGCTCGCTTGCTTACATATTAATTATAATTATTTATATTGATTAAATTAAGCATATCTTTATATTAGGAACAAAATCAAAATTAAACTGCCTAGATTTTACGCTTTATTTCAATCAACTTGAGATTCAAAAGAACATCCAAAGAAACAACTCTTACCAGAAGAAGATAGCTTGTAAAAGCAACGAAATAATCACATTAAACACAAAAACCAAGAACAAGAGGCAAAATCATGACTTCGCCATTGAAAAAACACAAGATTTCAAGAGTAAAATAAAATAAAAAAATCTCTCTAAAATTCCCTCCAAACCCATTTGGGCAGCCCTTTCAAGCTGGGATGTTATGTCTCAGTGAGAGCATGCCATCAAAATACTTAAAAGGGGGGGAAGCACTCAAAATCGTTTGGTGACGGGGGTGGGGGGTGGCGTAAGGCGCTAAAATTATGAGGGGTGGGGGTGGCAAGAATTGACGCAACCTCCTGTTAACGCTGTGTGTGGCGGGAGAGGGATCTATACGTGGTGTCATTGCTATAACCAACACGTACGCGGACCACTACTAAGTAGAAGAGGCACGGCTTTTCTTAAAAGGTTACGTTGGGGAGCGGGTAGAAAAGCGGTGCCGGTTTCTTGTAGGATCAAACGGTTTTAAAGATTGTTTCAGGAATAAAAGAATGGATTTCGAATCACTGTTAAAATTTGCAATTCAGCAGTGTATGTAGATGTATTCGTTAATGTATGTATGTAGATGTATTCGTTAATGTATGTATGTAGATGTATTCGTTAATGTATGTATGTAGATGTATTCGTCAATGTATGTATGTAGATTCGTCACTGTATGTATGTAGATTCGTCAATGTATGTATGTAGATTCGTCACTGTATGTATGTATTCGTCAGTATGTAGATTCGTCAATGTATGTATGTAGATTCGTCAATGTATGTATGTAGATTCGTCAATATAAGTGTACTACTATGTGGATCAAATTGCCAAATCATAATATTATATTTTATTAACTAAATATAAATATGAAATACTAATAAAAAAATATGTTAAGTTACAAAAAAGGATTGTTACTTGTATTGAATTAAAAAAAAAAATGCAATTCAACTGCATTTGCATATAGTACTTTCAAAAGTTGGATGTGAATCGTGAACTTTTTTTCGTTGTGCTTTCGTTCGATTTTTTTTTCTATCTATTTCTTAAACTTACAACTGCTTCTAAGATTCAAATTTTTAGATTTTGTCTTAACATAACTGAGGAAAAAGATAAGTATTTTAATGTTTGGTTATAATGAAAATATTGCTGTTATAACTAAAGATTGATGACAAGATTTCTGTAATAATACTTACCGTTTAAAAGAAAATAATTTTGCCAAAGTTGCAATAAAACTTCGCTCATCGTAGTCATTTAGCAATAATTCAACATAAAATACAAATTATTAATTTTATGTCATTCTACATTCAGCAAGAAACCTGATAGCCATGATCAAAGTTTAGAATCTAAAGCTTAAAAAAAGAAAGAAAAAAAAATTTTATTCATAAAATTTTTTTTTAAAGAAAATCATTTAAAAAACATTATTAAAACATGCTAGTATTATTTATTTTTCAGTAAATATATTTCCCTTAATTTTTAGTATTAGGCGAGCCATTTTGGATTTAAATTAGCTTATTTAGTTTTAAATATTAATAGATATATTAAAAATGCTGATTTAATATAGCATCGATACATTAGGAAATCGTTTCAGACAATTATAAAATCTAATTCAATATGTGTTGTATCTTATTAAAAAAAGTAATGAATTGCAAATTAAGTTAGTAGAAATATTGATTTATTACAATGATGATTACATTTTGACTTTAATGCATTTTTAACCTTTCAGTTCTGTTGTGTCTGTCTCTCCCAATTTAAATATGATGACGGTTCAATTTTTTTACTCCAATTCCTAACGCTATCGTATATACTTGTAAGCTATATACAACAAATTGCATTATATACAAATTTCAGAGCAAAACAAATAGCATTAGCAAAAGGCTTAACAAAAGGGATTTTTATAAATAGAAAAAAAGGACTAATTAAACTAAGAAATTAAATCTATATATATAATTGTAATTTTGCTGAAAATAGTATTACTGTAACTGATAATATGAATTAAAAATTTTTATATATGAAAGTTGAATAATGTGATATACTGAAAGTTTTACTAAAACATTTAAAGGTGCTTTATTTATTTTCATTTAAAAAAGAAAAATAAACAAATAAAATATTCAAAAACATATTACTATTGGTTCCTTGTTCAAGCATTGAAAAAATTACAATGCCTTCTGGGATACAAAGTAAAAACATTTTAAAAAGAGTTACATATGTTAAAGAAATTTAGTTGTTCGTAATAATCTATGGTTTTCAAAACAATAATTTTAACAAATACAATGACTATTTGAGTTTTATTGCGATAAAAGTTACGTTTTAAAGATAGCTCAAGTTCAAACTAAGCATTTGTTCAAATAGGCAAACGAACAAAAAATAATGAAGTTTTAGTTTTTAGAAAATATTTTACTTTACATCATAATATCACTTGAGTATTTGAAAATAATAAAATAAATTAAAAAGAGGATCGTAATTGAATAGAATAGATTTATACGTATTAATATGAAGATGATTAATTAAAACTTTTTTGAGTAAGACGATTAGTTAAATATTTGGGTTTCTAAAGTTAAATAATTTTTTTTATATAATATATTTTAAGATAATTAATTATTATCATTTATCATTTTAAAGCAATTTATTTTGTTGCATAGGGTAATTATTAATTTATTTACATATAGTAATTTAGAAACTATTAATTATTTATTACATTCATTAATTGATTACCAATTATTAATTATTTAACTAGTGAAACTTATTACTTAAGCAATTAATTAATTTAAAATATTTTTGTTCTTTATAAAACTGAAAATTTAGTATATATTGGAATAATATATTACTAGTAATAAACATTTTAAATTTCAAATTCTTAAATTTTTAATACTTTAAGTTATATTATTATTCAAAATTATTTATAAAGTTTAATTTTTTACTCTTCATAAAAAAAGTAACAATAATAGTAAAAAAAACCCTACTTTACAACAGTTAGCAAGATCCAAAATGTAATGTTTGTTTTGCATAGATAATCCTTTTTTTCCTTTTCATTTCAATTTTTAATTTCCTTAATTTAAATTTTCAAATCGATACACATTATAATTAAATGGTTGTTAGCTTTTAATAATATAAAACTAATATAATATTCAGCTTAATCGACTATTATATTCATTTTCTATTCACATGAGGTAACAAAGTAAAACATCTACATAAAAAAATAATATTTAGCTAAACATTTATGTATATATAAAGAAACGTTATAAAATAACTGAAAAATATTTTTTTAAAAATGGGAAGATATTGAAGTCAGTAACGAAGATTTATAAATTCAATTCCATATATGTATATTCTGAACATAATATTATTCTTTATACATCGTGACATAGTAGTGTATTTTCTTCCTTTAGATTAACGGTTTTATTATTTTATTTTAATTTTTTTTTTTTTGATGATAAAGTTATATGCTATGCTTATTATTATTTTTTCTTTTCTTTTAAATTTTTATTGTTTTTATTTTTTACATTCTGTTCAATGTCATCTGTTTCATCAAATATATATACACATGCTAAATATAAAATCTTAAATAAGAATATGAAAATAAAACAAATTAAATTTGAAGTTTTTCAGGAAATTTAAAACGGAATAAAAAACAAATAATTAAAGAATAATTCATAATATATAAATAATATCATACAAGACTCGAAAATGTTCAATAAGACATTCATTCCATTTTTTAAAGTAGGCAATGATTAATGTGTCATTTTTTCATTCTGCATTTGCTATAATATATGTACAATTTATTAAAAAAATATTTTGTTTCATATCTATGATAATTTTCGTAGCAAATGATAAAATTATAAATTTAAAATAATGAGCTTATTTGTATTTCCAAATTACTTTATTGCGTAAAAGATATAAAGATTAACTTTAGGTTTGCTGCTTAATATTTATGTTTACAATCATTAAGTAAAAAAAGGCAAATAAAAGTAAAAAAAGGCAAATAATGTATAATTTAATTTATGACTATAACGTTAGGCAAATTAAGGTGAAAAAAAAATTTAAATCATAAAATAATCACATTTTTCACATAGTCCATTTTTGATTTATTTAATTTACCAAATGGCGTCAGCACTAAGATTTTTAAAGATTTTTATTTTAATTTTTTACAAAATGATAAACTAATAAAATTGTTGTTACTTTCAAAGCCACTAAAATTGAAGTTTGTATTTTTTTTTCAGTCGTTAAACTTGTTACTTTTAAGATATATAAATATAAAATTAAAACGGTTGATCTCGAACTATAAAACGCTATTCGTAAATTCCTATATAATAAATTGCAAAATCACATAAAAGGATTTTAAATCGACAGAATTCAAATACCCCTCCAGCTTGATAGTAAATCAGAGCTTTATAAGGTGTTAAAACTCTCTTGAAACGGATCTAAGGTGACAACATTAGCAATTTAACTGGTTATTGATGCTAAATTTCAGTCTTTTATGTGTGTGTGCCACAGGTTAAAAGTCTGGGACCTTTGCGTTTTTGTAATTAAGAAAGTGATTTATGCGACAACTGTAAGTGTTCAGAATCATACTAAAAGCATCGTGTCTTGAGAATATTAACCTCTTCACTCTCTTGAATTTTTTTTTTTTTTTTTTTTTGTATAGTAGAATAATGTTTAAAAATTTTATCTCTACAATAACAACAGTTTCTAACTCTTAGGAGCAAGTGAATGAAATCACCATTTTATGTAAATTTCTAGATTCTTAAAATGTCTAAATTCATATAATGATACCAAATTTGTATTTTATTAAACAACTAACACTCATCTATTTGAGATTATCTACTCTATTTCTTCACAAAATGTCTTTTTGTTCCCCAATTTCTTGAAATGCTCCAGGTCTAAGCTATATAAGAAAAATTAGTTATTTCTATTTTTAAATGCTCGGCGTTCTGATATAAATCATTAGCTACTAGAACAGCTAATTTTCAATATAATACAGGTTTACTCATAATGTGCAGAAAGTAGGGGAGTGGCTATTCTATTGCAGCCATATTTAATCACAATTTTAAACAGGTACTTTCAGGAACGACGTCTGAAAGGTACGCATCTGCCTCCACTAACCCAACGGAAGGACTTACCAGCTTACAATTTATATTGCCATAAACAGCAAAAGCACTTACACTTATAGTTCGGTTTGGCTTATTGAATTTCAAACCCGTCTCCTGTGTTTGTTAGTTTTTCTTATCCTCGGGATCCACTTATGAATACCACTTATGACAGCCCACCGATGGACGATGAGATATTGCTTTCCAGGTTGATTTCAGAAGAATCCGCGTGTAAGCTGGATATTGTGTGAGAGAAAACCCGAAGAACTGGTACTTAGAAGACTGGCTATCGATGTGAGATACTTTACACACACGTTTTCACTACCCCATCGAGTCTCCTGATTTCTGAAATCATTATCTCTGGATGCCCCCATTCACCACAAAAAACTATTTTTAGCAACATTTCCAACCTGAATCTGCTTGGGAATCTTATAAATCTTCTGAAAAGCCGATGGAAAGATAATACATTCAGCGGTTGTTCTAATCTGAAAATATTATCTTCACTGGTTTCCTGTATTTCAGATTCCACAGTCATTCTTAGGATACCTATTTGAGTTCTCCTGAACGCTAGTTGTGCGTGTTACCAATATTCTACGAGTTTATTTGCCCATTTTAGTTTGAAGTTACTCATTATTAAGTAGTTCCGACTTTAAGCAAATTTAATCATTACAGTGATATATATTTCTTAAGTTAAAACAGATTCAATTTCCCTATATAATAACATTATGGATGAAATGAATGAAATACTTTAAATTTGGTAAATATGTTAATGTATCTTTCCAACACGCTGCCTTAAAGCATATATGTATTATCTAACAAAAAATATTAATTGAATATATATTTAAAAGAGTTGATAAAGTTTCACTGCGCAAGGATTGAGATAAGGTGGTTGCAATCCGTAGTCAGCAGACAGTCCCCCGTTCGCTGTTGACTTAACGCAACACATCAACCTCCCAGAAATTGAAGACAAGGGCGATTCAGGAAAATTGCTTTCAGAATTACATCTAGTTATCTCCTTCATTGTTTGTTTCAACCGCCAGTCATCGCCGAGAAATTGCGATCCTCGTCCAACTACAGAGAGAGAAGGAAAAAAAGAAGGCAAGAAGATTCTTATATAAAAAAAGAAGACGATGAAAGTAGAAGAAACAAAGTGCCCAAAGCATAGGGAAAAGAAGCAATAAAATGAACCACTTTGTGATATCACTTCGTGACAACTGCAACCGGCATCTAATTTTAAAACGCGCCATTTATACGAGAAAAGGATGTATTGATTTTTAATTTTTGAATAGAATCACGAGGAATTATGAAGCAATATAAATTTTTAAATATTAAAATTACGTCATTAGAAATCTATTCACCATTGTGTGTAGAAATGTAGCACCATTGTGTATGTAGAAAAAAAAATCACCGATTTTGATGGATTGCATTAATTATATTTTTTATATATTTACTAGTTTTATGAAATTTAGTACCAAAATTTTGTTGCAGAAATAATACTATTATAATTTATTTCTTACATTGGTTAGCGCAAAGATATCCCGCCAAAAAAAAAAACAAAAAAAAAAAAAATATGCTAACACAATTTAAGAGATTTTTAACGAAATAAATCCTGTAACAATAAGTGATCTATTGAATTTTTCTTCCCATAAATCAGACAATTTACATATGTGTATACAATTTTAAGTATTTCTACCAGCAGATTAAGCAATTATAACTAAACACCTTTGCATTAATAATAAATCATTAGAAAAAAATGATGAAAATATAATATTTTCAGCAGTTATTGATCAAATGGTATTAACTTTAAGAAAATTGTGTACAATGGAGTAATGTTTCTATAATTAAAATTGACATTTTTGTTGATATAAAATCCGCTTCCTTAGTGACTCAACATTATTTATATTATTTATTATTTAATCCTGGTAAAAATGAATTAAAAATTTAATATTTAGAATATTTGTTATAAATTATTTAATATATTTACGTAGAGCATGCATCAATTAGTGAACACGAATTCGTTAATGAATTGTTCCTTCGTCATTATTTTTTTCAATTTTTTCATATGTTCCACGCTAAAACATGATAATAATCATCTAATGAAAATATTTTCCCATAAACATATAAAAAAATGTTTTAAGTAAATGCGAAAATACAAAAATTTCTTTTCAAGATAATTTTTATAAGTTAAAAAATTCTCAAAAATAATTTCCAAGTTAACATTTGATGAAAAAAAAAATATTTGAATTATGTTCATGATCGTGAAAGTGCAAAAAATAATGAAAAAAACAAATTATAGCGTATAAAAAATTAAGTAATGAATTATTGTTAACTAATAGATGTTCTTGTAAATCTATGTAGCTATAGATTCTCTATTCAAAGTATTTGTAGTATATATTTTAATAATTTACTACAAATACTATGAATATATTTTTTATTTAAGTTTACTGTAAAGGAATATAAATAATATTTAATCATTCAAACACTCTATATAAATAGAAATTTTACCAATTTCAATTAATGTAGGGAGTATTCTTATGTTTAATACAATTTTTATAATGTTAATATAAATAATTAGATTTTATGGATTAAAGTTTCTGTTTAATACAGGTTAATTAAAATTTGCTTAATCTTTTAATAGAAAAACTTTTTACGGTAATATACATAATTCATACAAATTATCGAAATAGGATTTAGTTCGTTTATGTTTGTAAATTGAGAAATTGTGTTTAAATCGCGAAATTAATGCATAATTCTTTACTTCGTTGGAATGGAAATTTATTTCGTGTATCAGGCTTATTAATTGAAATATTCCATTCTTCATTGAATTATCAATTGCCTATTAATTGAAATATTCCATTCTTTATTAAAATTTTCAGTGGCTTATTAATTGAAATTCATGTACTACAATGAAATTTATGTAGCTCACTGGAACATGTTTTAAAGATTCATTATATAATTGTCTTGATAAATGTGATTATAAAGCTATAATATTGACTTCATCCGAGGAAAAAAAAATACAAAATATTCTTTAAAAAATATTTTTAATGAGAAAGGTGAGTTTGTTCTTTTTGAAATAACATAGATGTTTCATCGAATTTTATGAATCGTGTTGGCTATGTTTTATAAGAACACAATAAATTTTAGCATTTTTTTGTTTATTTATTTAAAATATAATGCGAATTTAAATTTCAAAAAATAAATTATTTAACTAAATTGCCTCAAATGTTTTTGTTGACAGAAATATACCAAATTATATTGCATATACGAAGGCAGTATTTAAAAGTATTTAAATTGCGTATACGAATAAAGCACTCAGATGCTTAACGACAGTTAAAACTTGAAATGTGAATTTATTCCGTAAAATAAATTAAGTTAAAACACCTGAAAACAAAATAGCGATGAGACACATTTTTACTTCAACATTTTTTAAATATACTGATGATTTAACAATTTCTGACTCAAACAGTAGAATATCACTTTACATAAAATGTAATTCTTTAAATTTGTATTATGTAGACTTAATAGGAACACAGAAAATAAACAAAAATTGTCGTGTGTTTACAATTCTAATTGAAATGTTGCTATTACTCACTAGCAATTGCAAACGCAAATAAGAAAAAAAAATTACCTTGCATGTTTGAAAGCTAACATATTCCCTTAATAATAATTTTAATATTTAACCTATAATTTTAATATTTTAATAGGAAAAGTATGCAAATGAAAAGCATAGTAAAAATTTAGAATTTTTATCATTAAAAATATATAACTTTATATATTTTGTGCATACATTTATGCATATTAAAATTCTCAATTCTTGTAACTTTTGAAAAATTGTAATTTATTTTTAATGCAGGATTTTGTAACTAGAGATTTTTCATATTTTTTAAATTGTTTAAATTTAAATTTTTTATTTATTTAATTTTTGTAATTTTAATTTTTTAAATAATTTATTTAAATTTAATTTTTTAAATTAAATGAATATTTTAATAATATTTTATATTTTTTTATTAACAATTAAATGTAAAATATTGTTTTATAGATTTATAAGAACTATTGAAAGTTTTTTACTTCTACTAGAATTATAAAAAAAAAAAAATTATTTTTCAGTTTATTGCTAAAAATTTCCTTTTTAATTTGCCTTTTTTTCATCAAAACATTTAATATTGTTAAAATAATTTAAAATTTCTGATAAAAGTAAATTAACATTTGTCATTTATTAAATAAAAATGTCTTACAACACTATTTAAATAAAGGATTAAAGTAGTTATTAGCCATTATCAGTCATTAATAAGTAATAACGTTTTTAATCATTAAGGAAATTGATGTTTGTTTAATGTATGTAATATTTACCGATATGAAAAGTAATGTCAGATTTTTATTTGTTTATTTATTCTTTACTTTCGGAATAATGTTTATCTATCTATAATATCTATAATATCTATCTATCTATCTATCTATCTATCTATATATATATATATATATATATATATATATATATATGCTACATACATGTGTACTACTTACTATATATATATATATATATTAGCATACATGTGTGTGTGAATTGAGTTTATACAACTTTCTAAAATTACTGTTTAATTTATTTTTATTCCAATCAGTGAATCACTGTCACTCAATGATATTTTTCATATTTTTAATAAAGTGTGTAGTAATTTTACTTTATAAATTATAATAAGAGTTTAATTTTTCAATATGAATAATCTAATAACAGAATATCACAAAGTTGTCAAAAATTATATTTTTCTTCAGTGATAAACAGAGCTTTGATATTTTCTGACAACAAATCCCAAGTAAGTTATTTCAATTAAATTTATGTATCAAGACTTTAAATTAACCTTTTTTTTAATATCAATGCATCTTTTTATAAATACAGAATCAAACATACGCTGTGATTGAAAAAGTTTTACGTGTAACCTATGTTTTTCTTTCTCCACACATTAAATTTTTAAAACCCCCAACCTCTTTTAAAGGTACAATCTTGAGGAAACTTTTTAACCTTAATGTGATACCCAAGTTAAGAGGACCGCCATTTTCAACAGAATGTCCGGACTCTTTATCCGGCGGAGCAATACACGGTTACGAAGGCGATCTCCGGTAAGTAAATTCCAGTTCTTTAAAGTCCCCAAGGCTTCTAGTTCGTTACCTTTTTTCTTCCCTTTTAAAAGCACTATTTATTTGTTTATTTTTTTTTCTTCTTACTAACGGAAACGCAATTTCTCGGATTGAAAAGTTTAAAATTTGTCTTCCTCTTCTTTGCAATCAAGCTTGGTGGAATGCATTCGTCAGAGAAAGTGGATTTTTTTTCTTCTTTTTTTAGTTTAAATTTTTTCTCTTATTTTTTTTTTAACTCCCAGCAGTTGTTACTTTGAGGGTCTCTTATGATCGCACGTGTGCACCATATAGAATGTGATGTGGACGCTAAAAACTAAAACAATATTAGTAAAAGGCGCTTTTGATAGGAGGAATTCTTGAAGGTTCGTAATTCCATCCAATAGCTGAGCTTTTTTTCCTCTCCCGGTTTTTTGCTGTATTTTTTTTTCTCTTGATCTACGAGAAAGAGAGAGTATATAGAGAAGAAAAAAAAAGTCTCCTCAGCGCTTATTTCGTGAAATTCAATTGGATTCGAAGTCACATTTAATTTTATAGCTCTGCTAGAATTTTAAATTGACTTTTCTCTTAAATTTAGGAGAAACTCATCATTGACGAAATTATTTTTCTGCATCAGAGTTTGTCATCGAATGGTGGATTCTTAATAAAAAAAAATAATAATAAATAAATAAGTAATAAAAAAAAAAGATACATTCGCTTGGCATTCTGGGATCGATATGATTGGATTGAAATAAGTTTTGATGGTTGGTTGGTTGAAAGGGAAAAAATTCGTTACTTTTCCTGGAAAAAGGATTAAAAATATATCATTTCTCGCACTCTTGTTTTGACGCTCTTATAAGGTTCTTATAAACAACATGAGAATAATCAGTGAAATTACGCTATGGGAAACAAATTTATTAAAAATTTAAATGTTAACAAAAATTTAGAAATTCAAACCATGAGTTATCTAATTTTTTTATTCGCCCTTTTAAAATATTAAAGTCATTTTCTTTTACTACCCAAATACAAGTAAATAAGCAATATTTTGCTTATTCAAATTTTGAAGTTGAAGATAATTATTTTACCTACATTACTAAAAAAAAATTTTTTTTTTTTAATTTTTTTTTTATTTCATGCTTATTTAAAATATATATTTTTATATTTTCAAAGTTCCCTGTACATTTTAAATGATAAAAATTTTAGAGTCTTAATGATACAAATAGTATATTTTTAATTATAAAAATTGTATCATTAAAAATATACAATTTTTTGTATATTTTTAATGATTAAAAATTATATATTTTTAATGATAAAAAATGTGCATTTTAACAACACAAAAAAAAAAATTTACACACAAATTATGAGAGATAAAATATTACTTCAAATATGACCTAGATTTGTTATTAGAAGTTAAATTAAAATTAAAAGCTATTTAAAGAATTAAAGTTATTAAAAAAGAAGAGAATTAAAAGTTATTTATGTGGACGTAATTCAAAAACATATACACTAGAAATGAAAATAATGTAACAAAGCTTGTAGAGTTTTTCGAGAAAAAATATCTACTGTTAATTTTGTCATAAATATTATTTATTATTAAATTTAGGAATTTCTTTTATAAAAGAAAATAACTTTTTAGAAAAAAAAAATCTTCAAGATATTACATTACTGTTACTAAAATCATTTGAAAAAAATTCTTGAACACTATTTCAAGTAAATGAAATAAAATATTTTATAAGTGACTTTAAGATAAAAAAAATTTAATTAGTGTTTTTTCAAAATCAAAACTACAAGTTATAGTGTTGTATTTAAATATTTTGTTGTCAAAAGGCACTCTATTACTATTTTTGAGGACCATACAATATGTATGAACGCTTAGTTTTCTGTAAATGGTTCGTTTTCATAAAAAAAATATTTATTTTGCTTAAAAACTAAACCGTTGGAATATATTATTAAAATATAACCATTAAAAAACTGTTTGTTTGTTGCACTTCGTATAAAAAAGAGAACAGGATAAAAACTTTTTTAAATGTTAGAAACACTAAAAGAAAAATCATTTTCAACCAAATCCAATAATTTTAAAATTTAAATGAAAACCATTTTCTATCAAATCGAAAAATATATTCTTTCAATCACAAGCCTAAATTTATCATTAAGAAAAAATACGTAATTAATGTGATTTCTTTTCCTAAATAGAGATGTTTTTATATATTATTGTAGTGACACTAATGCTAAATTTTAAATCGTATCCATTATTATACATATATTTATTTAACAAAGCACACCAAAAAAATTTTGATATGAGGAATTAATGACACTGTCATGCTTGATCAAAAATTCCATTCTCTCGTAATTATATTTACCTTAGAATGTTGAATTATTCTATATTAAATAAAAAATTTACTGTAAAATACTAAATATCCTAAATTTTAATATAATATATTACATTTCAAATTGTATCCATAATTATACATACATTTATTTAACGAAGCACACCAAATTAGCAAATTTATTATGAGAAATTAGCGTCACTGTTATGTCTGAACAAAAATTCCACTCTGCGTAATTATATTACCGTAGAATGTTGTATTATTCTATATTAAATGAAAAACTTTCTGTAAAATACTTTTTAAACTAAGTGTGAAAAGTTGGAATATAATAACATTATCCTCCTTAAGTACAACATAGTCAAGCACTTTAATTTTACAATACATATATCCTTAAAAATTATTCTTCAATAAAAAAAAATGTTTTTGAGGAATTTAATACTTTTTAGAATAATTTATCGAATTTTAAAAGAAGTTAACCCATTTAATATTTGTTTCAAAACAGTTCATTAATTAAAAATACTCTGTTCTTTTTTAATTCAAAGGATTTTTTTTTGTGCTAAAATCGGAACTTTGCTGCTGTTTATTTTATAAGCATAAATTATTTTGATTTAAAAATAGTGTGAAATGAATAACTTTGTGATCCTTTTTCATACCTTTCCGAAAAATACTCTATAATTTTACTACTACTTTTAATACTACTACTACTTTTTTACTACTACTTTTAATACTACTTTTTAGAATAATTTATCTAATTTTAAAAGAGGTGAACGAATTTAATATTTGATGTAAAACAGTACATTAATTAAAAAATACTCTGTTCTTTTTTAATTCAATTGATTCGGTTTTTTTTTTCAATTCCTTCTATTAGCTCACATTCTCCCTTTATATATCTTGTTCACATTTTCAATCGTTCATAAAATACTTTTTATTCATCCACTCAAGTTCAAATACATTTTTTTTTTAATTTGTAGTGGATGACACTTGATGTTAATACAGTTTTTTCAAATATGAATTCATTAATTAAATTAAATTAATTAATTTAAGTTTTTATTAGATTTAAGTTGCAATAGATGGTGCTAGATAACCTTAAAAAATGAATGAAAATTATTTATAAAGGAATTTCTGCAATATAGTGAAAAAAAAGTAGGAATTGACTTTAAAAAAATTTTTTTTTTTATATTACTTGTTTTGTGTTAAAATTGAACTCATCAACTTTGTTGCTGTTTATGTTATAAGCACAAATTATTTTGATTTAAAAATAATGTGAAATGAATAACTTTGTGATCCTTTTTCATATCTTTCCCGCAAAATACTATGTACTTTGTATGTACTATGTATTTCCGAAAAATACTACTTTTCTTATTAATTTATCTAATTTTAAAAGAAGTGAATCCATTCAATATTTGACTTAAAACGCTTCATTAATTAAAAATACTCTGTTCTTTTTTAATTCAATAAATTTTTTTGTGTGCTAAAATTGAACTCATCAACTTTGCTGATGGTTATTTTATAAGCATAATTTATTTTGATTTAATAATAGCGTGAAATGAATAACTTTGTGATCCTTTTTCATACCTTTTCCGAAAAAATACTATGGACTTTTATGTACTATGTACTTTGTATGTACTATGTATTTCCGAAAAATACTGCTTTTCAGAATAATTTATCTAATTTTAAAAGAAGTGAATCCATTTAATATTTAATGTAAAACAGTTGATTACTTAAAAATACTCTGTTCTTTTTTAATTCAATGGATTTTTTTTTTGTTCTAAAATTCGAACTCATCAACAGTGCTGCTGTTTATTTTAAAAGCGTAAATTATTTTGATTTAAAAATAGTTCGAAATTAATACTTTGGGATCCTTTTTCATACCTTTCCGAAAAATACAATGCCCTTTTATGTACTATGTATTTCCGAAAAATACTACTTTTTAGAATAATTTATCTAATTTTAAAAGAAGTGAATCTATTTAATATTAGATGTAAAATAGTTCATTAATTAAAAATACTCTGTTCTTTTTTTTTAATTCAATTGGATTGCTTTTTTTGTGCTAAAATTGAACTCATCTATTTTGGTGTCGTTTATGTTATAAGCATAAATTATTTTGATTTAAAAATAGTTCGAAATTAATAACTTTGCGATCCTTTTTTTAAGAAAAATTACTATGTACTTTGTATGTACTATGTATTTCCGAAAAATACTACTTTTTAGAATAAAAATATTTTGTTCTTTTTTAATTCGATTTATTGTTTTTTTTTTTTTTGTGCTAAAATTGGAACTCATCAACTTTGTTGCTGTTATTTTATAAACATAAATTATTTTGATTTAAAAATAGTTTGAAATGAATAACTTTGTGATCCTTTTTCATACCTTTTCCGCAAAAATACTATGTGTGTGTGTTTTGATTCTCTCAAAACGCGAGAAGCAAGACTTCTGGTACCTTTTTTCAACCAGCACGAGCTAGAACTAAGCTTCCAGATTTATACTGCCAGAAAATTCCCAGAGGATAAAAAATACAGCCTTCTGAGTCCGTCGAGAATAGCCACTACCGCAGCAGAAAAAAAAAAAAAAAAAAAAAAAAAAAAGCGAAGCAGAAAAAAAAAAAAAAAGGCTATATATAAGTTTAGGCCAGTAGTAGACGAAAAAAAAAAAAAAAAAAAAAAGAAGCAAGAGACAGGAAGGGAAAGAAAAAAAAAAGAAAAAAAATGGCGAAAGCAGACGATTTCTGTAGGTCAAGGCCAGGTCAGCAGGAAAAAAAAAAAAAAAAGAGGTCAAGATATAAGGTCAATAGCACGAAGAGAAAACGAAAGTAGTAGGAAATGGAAAGAAGAAGAAAGATAGGGACATAGTGCCGTGGGAAGAAGGGGGTCTGCCGGCCTTGTCCAGTGGGAACACGTGTCTTCTATTGATGGTCAGTCGGAAAAAGCCCTGTTGAGTGGATGTATTAGGGCTGCAGAGCTTTTACTGGTCGCCGAGAAACGCTTGCGAGAAAGGAATCTTCAAGAGCTAGTATATATGTGGTAGATATTGTTAGTGGCCACGAATCCTCCAGATCTTTGTTGATGGTTTCAAAAGTATTCTAGGATCTTATGGAGGCATTTCTTTAAATTACATTTCCTATTTTTGTTAGTTATAGGACCTAGGAGTAACTGATTTATTCATTAAAAGGACTTAAAATTTAATTTAAATTTTCTATTTTTATTTAATTTCTATTTTTGTTAGTTATGGGACCTAGGGGAGTGACTCTTTTCATTAAAAGGAATTTAAATTTAAATTACGTTTTCTATTTTTGTTAGTTATAAGACGTAGGAGTAAGCGATTTTCATTAAAAGGAATTTAAATTTAAATTACATTTCTTGTTTTTGTTAGTCATAGGACCTAGGCGTAAGTGTTTTTTTCATTAAAAAGAATTTAAATTTAAATTACATTTCCTATTTTTGTTGGTTATAGGACATAGGGGCTAGTGATTTTTTCATTAAATGGAATTTAAATTTTAATTAAATTTTCTATTTTTGTTGGTTGTGGGACCTAGGGTTAGTGATTTTTTTTCATTAAAAGAACTTTAAAATTAAATTACATTTCTTATTTTTTGTTAGTTATAGGACTTAAGGGTTAGTGATTTTTTCATTAAAAGGACTTTAAAATTCTTAACTCTTTTTCAAATCTTTTAAATGTTGCATTTTTTTAAAAAAAGGGCATCATTTTAATATGAAATGATTAAAATTTTTTTGGAAATTGAAATATTAAAAATTTTTTTCACTTTTTATTTCAATGTATTTTTAGAAACATCATGGACTAGGATTTGAATTAGAAAATGATATTTTAAGTGTTTAACAAAAATATTTAAAGCTCTGTTTCTACTTAACTATTTAACTATACGCAAATATGTATTTTCGATAAGTTTTTACAGGGGTATACAACTTTTTTTAAAAACAATTTAATTTTTGAAATTAAAAATGAGTATTGAATTGTATTGAAAAACTTTTGAAATTGAGTTTTTTTTCCTTGGGATTTAAATTGTACAGGATCTATAGAATCTTTTTTCAATTCAACTAAATTTCAATTTCGTTTTAAACACTTGATTGCAGCTGCAATAATTTTTTTAATAATTTTGTATTTAATCGTTTTAAAACTTTTTTTCTTAGAATTTTCTACCAACATAGTTTCTTAAATTTCGATAAATTTTTGAGTTTCTGAAATTTTGATAAATTTTTAAGACAATTTTCTTTTATATTTTACATTATAATATTCGTCTTAAAAAAATTCTTTAATTTTAAATTTGAACTATCCATAGTTTATTGTAGCTATATTTAAATTCAATACGGTTATATTTATACACATTTTATTATTCAACACAATTTTACAGAGTGTGACAATTAAGAGAATTATTTGAAAATAATATTTAGAAGTTTTTTAAAAAAACAATTTCATTTATGTTATGTTGGATGGGGGACTAATTAATTATTTGAATGTGATATCGTGAGTTTGAAGAAATTTTAAATTATATTACAATTTAAAATTTTCAATAAATTTTAAATTATTTATCATCCGTTAATTTTTCTTAGAAATTTTGATTGATTTCTTTAGTCATAACAAAGGCTTAAAATTTTTTTTTAAATTTTAATCATAAAATTTTTAAAGATCACTACTTTTTAAATAAATAACAATTATAGTGAATTAAATGTCTTTAAAAATAGTTTTTATTTTTCATTTTATTATTCAGATTTTTATATGAAAAGAATAAACACCTACCAGAAAAATATTTCCATAAAGTGTATGATTGTTATGTTTCTATAAACATAAAAGAGAAAAGTAGGGAGCAGGTATTTTTTAAAGTAATCTAATTTTTTTTAAATATAATATATTTAACGTCTCTAAAATATAAAAATAACTTTAATTTATATTAGTTTATGGAATATTTTTAATTTATTCCTATTATCCTTAAAAAAAAAAAAAAAAAAAAATTGGCAAATTGAAATCATTCTGTACTATAAAACTTTGTGTCCAATTAAATTAAATGCCATAATATATTATTTTATTACTTTTTAATTGAAAATTTTCTTTTTTTAAATAATTTACAATTTTAAAGCTCGAATGAAATTTTTGTAAATAATTTGCATAGAATTTGTGAATCAGCAAACCTAAAAGTTTAATTATATTTGAATAATATGTTTCTGGCAATACAACATTTAATTTCAAATTATTTAAATAATAAATTAATAATCGAATTAAAGTTAGAAATAATTCTTAAATATCTTTTCAAAAAATTTTAAAAATATGTTAACAAGTATAGGTGCCATTGATTTTTCTTGATATGTTTTTTAAGTAATTTAAAATAAATAACTTTTATTTATGTTGTTTATTTTGTATTCCATTTTATGCACTTCATTAAATATTTTTCTCTGCTTTTCTACAAAATATTGACTTTGTCTTTGTTTGAAGAAGGGAAATGGAGGGCAGTGTGATGGAGCACCAGTAGGTAGAAGTTATTATTATTTAACTGTATTAATTACTAAATTCGGTATGCCTATAATACCAAAAAAAAGTAGTGATACAAAAGTTTTATATTTTATATTTTTAATAAATTAATAATTTAACTATTCAACCTGATTTGATAGATTAAAATACGTCTGTGATAAAAAAAGTATTCCACCATGATACGTTTGAGCAGCTTTATTTAGTAATTCCGAGAATCATTTGGAATGTACAGGTCTTCAGTTATTTGCCATTCTTAGAATTTATTTTCATTTCTTAAATCAAATTACAATTCAGAAAAAAATTGTTTCAAATCGGAAGAAAAAGTTTTTATTTCATGATATATGAATCGAATATTGGTCACAAGTTTCCGGACATGTCTCTGCATACATCCAATTCCTATCTCCTCTCTTGCAGAAGAACCTTTTGGGGAAGAAGAAGAAGTAATGATTTTAAAATTCATGTAACCGTCATTCGAATGCCTCGCACGCGACAACCCCTGCCACACGCTTGGGCCAGAAACATAAATAACCCGGACGAATCATTACCAACCCGTAGAAAGAGAAAAAGTAAAAAAAAATCCCCAAAATATAAAATAAAAAAACAATAATAGCCATCGCCCACCATTGGCATCAATTTCTTGGACATCAAGACGTTCCCCCCTTTAAAAAAATAACGTGAACTAAAAAATAAATAAAATATATAAAAGTCAAAAATAAAAAGTGTATCTTTTCCCCCTCCGTTCCAGAAGGTCCAAAAAAGTTATCGAAAGAAGTTTGGGGCACTGGCATTATTCAAAGCGCAAGGTGTCACGGCATCTTGCCGGTTGGCCATCAAGCAGTCAAGCGTGCGCGATTACTGTCACCGAACCGTAACCCGGATGACAAACGGCCACCCCGTGACGTCATCAATCGTTTCCATGACGACTCTCAAGAAGGGAGGCATTAAGATTTGCCGACCCCCTCATCTGGTCCTTTCCCTTAAATTCTTTATCTGGGTGATTGGGAGCAACAGTGATTTAAGTCCGCCACTCTGACCACTATGGGGGAGGTGATCTATGGTAAAAATATTCCCTTTTTTTTCACCCCTGTGCATGATATCCATAGGGATACTTGATGCAAAAGTAGGCCAAAGATCCCCCTCCCCCCACTAATGTAAAACACTAGTATGTTCGCATGGATCTGTCATGCAGATACTTTGGGGAGTAATTTTCCCCTTTTCTATACATGCATTATCTAATCCAGATATATACAGTTATATACTATTATTTCAGATATTCAAACATGCATAGTTACTGTGTATTACTACTTCCAATATTACTTCCAGAAGTAATTAAATATCTAATAAAAAAAAAAGAAAATTCTTTATGTTATTTACATCTGGCCCATTTTATGCACTTCATTAAATATAATTTTTCTCTGTTTTTCTACGAGACATTGAGTTTGTCTTAGATTTTATATTATTTCTTACATTATTTTTACTTTTATAATTCAAATAGTAATTATTTAAATTATTAGCTTTGTTATTATTTGTTGTTATTTCTTATGCCACTTGGTAAACAGCAACATCTAGACCAAATCCAAGAACCCATGTGGTTTTTGACCCCTGTGCATGATATCCATAGGGATTCTTGATGCAAAAGTAGACCAAAGATCCCCCACACTAATGTAAAACACTAGTATGTTCGCATGGATCTGTCATGCAGATACTTTGGGGAGTAATTTTCCTTTTTTCTATACATATATTATCTAATCCAGATATATACAGTTATACTATTATATCAGAATTCAAACACGCATACTGTGCATTATTACTTCCAGAATGTTGGGTTCTCAGCATTTTAAGTATGGCTTATATCTGCATCAAATCACTTGACTCTTGATTTGGATAGAAAATTGTAAATGAGGAAATAATTTTTGATTGTCAACTCAAGAAAGAGTTGGCATCCATTATTTTAAATATGTTCTTCAATGAAGTGCTTTTTCTTTGGTTTGTCATAGAAGATAAGTTAAAAGATAATTTCATATAAAAAGTAGAAAAAAAAATTCTTAAAAAAATTGTTTACTAAAAGCATTCAACAATACATTTTTGACTATTAATTCTAAAAATGCTGCATATTATTTTAAATATGTTCTTCAGCGAAGTGCTTTTCTTTGGTTTGTCATAAAGGATAAGTTAAAAGATAATTTCATATAAAAGGTAAAATAATAATAATAATAATAATAATTCTTAAAAAAATTATTTACCAGTAGCATTCAACAACACGTTTTTGATTATCAATTCTAATAATGCCGCATACGGCCTTTATAATTAACTTTTTATTAAGAAATAATTAATCTGATATTATCTGTGATATATAAATTCTATTCTATTCGCAAATGCGATTCAATTCGATTGCAAATTCGATAATATGCTATTCGGAAAAATAGCATTTTACCTCTTGACTCGTTTTATAAAAAATTGCCTAAAATCTTATTAAAGAAGTTATTCATTCATTTGATTCCGATATGATATTTAATAAAAATAGATTCGACATTTAATGTAGTCAATTCCATTTTGCAATCAAACTGACATTAAAAATTTGAAATTTGAAAAACAAAAAGTTATTAGAATTTCTTATTTCTTTTTGCAGTACCTTTATAATTCTTTTCTTAAAACACAAGCATTTAAATACTTCAAATATTTTTAAATTTTTGCCCCGCGTTATTTTTAAATGTAAAGTAAAATTTTTTAATGTAATTACTCTCAATATTCTTTATTTTAAATGTTTTCAAGATGTCGAGTACTTCAAACTGCGTTAAATGTAATAAGAAAAATATAACTCCATACATGTTTTTTATAAGTTTTTACCTACAACATATTTCTTTTCTATTTCATAATTTATTTTGAAAGTTTATTTCAAAAATACTAAATCTATTTCTTTTATAATAAGTAAAATTGTTTTTTTTCCTTCAATACATACATACAAATGAGCAACGATATATATAAGTAATACGGGATATAGGAAAATATTTATCAAAATTTTAAAAGTATTAATTTAATTTATATTACTGATATTTGTATATTATTTGTAAGCATTTCATTCTTTTTCTATTGTTTACTTATTACAATTTGTTATAATCTATAACATAATAAAGAAATTAATCTCCCATTTAAAGGAATATAACAAGCCTTTATAATAATTGCTTTAGTAATCTATAACATTTTAACATATTTTTGCACTATAAGTAATCAAGAATATCAAAATCTTTATCCATTGTAGTTATAAATTTACAGCAATTATTTCTGGATTATATAGTCTATTAAGATTTTCCATGTTATTCTCAAAGCAGTTGCATTGTTATAACGTATAATATTTATACTGCATATTTAAAAAAAATGTTCAGATAATTATAAAAAAACTCAATAATATTGATTTTATTCACTTTAAAGAAGATAATTCCTTTTCATAAATATTTAATTAATTAGCAAGAAATCGCCAATTAAAATTTATTGTTTACGAGGAGATTTTTTTTGTTTTAAATAGTACCATTTATTCTTACTTAATATTCTAATTTTTTTTTTACTTTTCGTACTTTTTGTGGACATCACGGAATTCGTACTACAACAACATCATATTCCCATATGACAGGAAAATCAATTATAAATAATTTTACTAATTATAATTTTCAAATAAAAAAATCTTAATACATATATTTTTTGGTAACATTTTTCTTAATCAAACAAACAAAAAAAAAAAAAAATAAATAAATATAAATTTCGAAACTTCCTAATTTTCAATGGCAGAAAAATGAATCCAAGTTAATGTACGGATGTCAAAATTTAAAAGTCGTTTCCAATTTCAAGTCACTTTTTTACCAAAGGAAACTATATGAATTAATTAAAAATTAATTCATAGATTTTCTGGTAAATGTTTTCATAGTATAGGAATTCCTATGATATATAATTTTTCATTGGAAAAATTGTATGTACTGAAATATATAAATTATATATCATTATAAGTTCCAATTTCAAGCCACTTTTCCACCAATTGAAATTATATGAATTAATCAAAATTTAATTCATACATTTTACGGTAAGATTTTTCATAATTTGACTAAAAATGATATATAATTTTTCACAAATCGTCTTAATTTTTGGTGTCACATCCAAGTTAAAGTATAGGATGCCAAAACTTAAAAGTCGTTTCCAATTTTATGTCGTTTTCATTTTTCCCACTTTTCCATTGAATGAAATTATATCAATTGAAAAATTTAAATCATGCATTTTCTGGTAATATTTTTCATCATCTAACGAAAAATTAAATATATTTTTCCACACTTTTTGGTGTCAGAAACGAGGTCCAAGTTAAAGTGTAGGATGTCAAAACTTAAAAGTCGTTTCCAATTTCAAGCCACTTTTCCACCAAATGTCCATCCTCAAATTCCTCTCCCTTTGATCGCAGACCTAGCTTTGAAATGGGCTGCATGTCTTTTGGATAGATAGCCATTAGTCGTTAATATCCAGATTTTTTTACTTTCTTCTTTTATTTTCAAAATCGCCAATGCGGGTTTTTTGTTTGGGAGAAGACATGAGGCTGGCTGAAAAGGGGGAGGGATCTTTCTTAGGGGTTGAGAAGTGTTGATGTGGCGTCCTCAGATGAACGTGATTTGGGGATCATCAGTCCAAACTTTTTTTTTATTTCATTTTTAAAGATCAGGATGGGGTTTTCTTTCTTTTTTTTTTTCTTTTGAGCCTTTTCTTTTTTCTCGCCACGTTTTTCACTGGCAGATGAGGAGTTTTAAATTGGCCATTTGGAATATCTTGGGGAAGGACTTTTTCAGAAACTTTGCCGAGTATTCAATCTTGGTTATCTTTGAATGCAAATGATCTGTTCGTCCTTGAAAGAGAGTGATAACGTCCAACTGGCTAAGTGAAGTTTATTTTTAAAAAGAAGAAAGTTATTATAATGTCTTAAATGTTTTTTTTTTCTTTATCACTCTTAAAATAAATTAAGACATAAATCTTCAATTCAGAAGTTTTTAAATAATATTTATATTTTGAATCAATGATTATAACAAGAGATGTCCAATTAGTGCGTTTTTTTTTTCAAAATAAAGTTGTTATAATGTTTTAAATATTCCCTTTTAAAATATATTAGCTGTATTTAAAACATTTTTGTACAATATTTATATTTTGAAATATGCATACAAACGATAATTAAATGATTGGAGGTGTTCATATATTTGAATGAAGTTTTATATTCAAAAAGTGTTTTTATAAACATCTCCTTTTTTCCTTCTCTAAAAAAAATTAGCACCAAATTTTCACTTAAAAAGTTTTTGAATAATATTTATACTTTGAAATGTAATGAATGGAAACGAGGAATAAATCATTACAGATGTATAACTGGTTAATAAAAATTTTATTTTTAAAAGAAAGTTGTTATGATGGCATAGTGTTTCATGTTTCCCCTTCTAAAATAAAAAGGATCATTATTTATTCATGGAACTAATTTACAGAAACTCAAAATAAATGCTTTGTAAAGTAGTAACTCAACTGATCATGCGAGAAATTTAAATGGTTATAAAATAGCAATTGTATCTTTTTTTAATAAGAAATTTCGAAGAAGAAAAAATCTTTTATACATTTTAAAACATGTCCATAAAATTAGGACGAATAATAATATTTTTATTTTAGGGCATCAATTACCCTATTCAGCAGCGGTAAGAGACATCCTTAATTCAGCCTGTAAAAGAGCAAATCCCAAATAAATAATTTATTTCAGTGCTAATTACAAAGATAGTGCACACAGTTAACAAACATTATAAAGAGAACACAAAAAAGTAAAAATTTTATTAATTTAATTTCTTTCTTTAATTTGTTAGTTATTACTATTAAACTATAATTATTAATTTATTATTAAGACATAAAAGTTAACTCCTTAACATCTAGAGGAGAGCCAAAAACTGCTCTATATTATAATAAATTAGAATCAAACTGCTTACCCTAAGATCGACAAATATAATCGAATTCTGAATCACGAAAATCGAAAGACCAAAGACAAAATATTCATTTATTTGTTTATTCTAAACCATCAAATGCGTACCATAAAAGAATGGCATAGCATAACCATACAAATCTTGTATGCGACCAGCAAAGATTGGCATTGTTTGATCATATCAATCTTTTATGAGACCATCAAAGATTGGTATTTGATTAATATAACGCTTGAAAAAAATTCGTTAGTTTGCAATTTAATGAAAAATCCACTGAATCTTGAAGTATGAATGATTCCAAAAAAAGAAAAAATTAGTCAAAACTGCAATTAAGGAAAGCAAAACTTTTATTAAGTCCCAAATTTTATATATCTCTTACTGCTAAAACACCAAAAGTGTTGGATTGGATAACAGGAAGAGAATACTGGAGAACTATCTGGATTACAACAAATCAAAATCAAATTCGAACATTCCGAATTGAAAAACTCTCAGAAGCACAAAACATGACAGAATTGAAATGGAATAATCCGGGGGGGATTCATCGGAAATCTCTTAATTTTACCATTGGGGTGATTGGCAGCACCTACATCTCTCACCCCAAAACGCTGGAGGGGGACAACATAAGGAACAAAAGAATCAAAAAGCTTTCGTGCAGGAACTGAAAACGAAATATCATATTTTAAGGGGGTGCATACATTCTAAATTAACCCAATACAAAATTCCCTGCAATCCAAACGGGGATTACATATATATAGTGTCCGGTTCGAATGTGGGGAATTGTGGAATCGGAACGGAACGATTTGGGTTCGAAATGCTGCTTGCTGACCTATATATTTTTTTTATCCCTGACTCCCAGATGTTCAACGACCAACACGTGGGAACAATGACGGAGTGGGAGACAGACCCCTCTCCAGGTAACCCCCACCCCACAGAGGTCGTTGCTCCATCTTCTGAACATCCTTGACTTTGAAGGAAACATCCTCCAGAAGAAGTAGAAAAAATAAAATAATAATAATAAAAAAATATAACACGGAATTGAAGACCTTCCTCAAGGCTGTAAGACTGATCTTGACACGCTAACCAGCCGGATTAGAGATCTTGACACCACATTTCTGATGGGACTGTTGATACAGTCATGTTAGTTGTTAAGGGAAGGGGAAGAAAATATACTTCGACACCCGGAAATGTACATTGAACTGGAGCTTTATAACGTCTTATGTCGGATTTGGTGAACTTAAAAGGATAAATATAGTTAAATAACTTTTGCTGGATTGCTTTTAATGGTAAATAAATATAGACATCAAAATAAATGTGTAATTTAAGCTTTAAGAAAGAAAAATTGTTTCTTGATTTAAATTAATTTAAAAAAAATAATAAAATATGTTATACGTAACGTAACGGTAGATGTTTAATTGGAGTACCAGGGGGTTACCCCGTACCTCCATATCGATAATTACCAATAAAAGAAATATAATTTATAATAACCAAAAGTTAAGTTTTAAAAAAGAAGAAAATAAAAACGAGCCCATGCTCTGTGAAAAATATGCTATAATTTATAGAAAAAGAATTTAAAATAAGTATTCTTTAAATTTGTCAGTGTCCATTTAAAATACATAAAACATGAACAGTCACAAGATAATCACCAATTTAGCCTGTAAAATCTAATCTTGATGGCATACTTTTATACTGGTCGGAGAATTCTGAAGCTTTACAATCTCATAAATCCTGTTCAAGTTGGAAGGTAGCGCAGGAATGTTTAGATATAAAAACAATAATTTTTAGTAAGTGTTTTTGTAAATTGAATTGTAATGATTGAAATATCATATTCCTTATCTTATAAAGAAGATCTGATGTTCATATGTGATCAAATATTTGGATCTATTTCTTCATTTTGAAAATCAGATATGATTGATTTTGCATTATCTTTCATCTTTGATTTTCAGACATCATCTTAACTTGATTTTCATACGCAATCTATTTTTTATTTCTATAAAATTTCTGTCATCAGTTTTCAGACATTAGCATCTAAAATTAACTTATAAAAATTTCTATGAGATAAATGTTAATAAATTTTAAATTAGAAACAAATAAAATTAAAGACGAACACAGATAAACAAGCTCACGTATTTAAACGTTATTGTATTCGGATAAATTGAGAATCATAAATATAACATAATCATATTCAATAATTTGGTAACTTTTTAATCATTTAATTTTTTTATATTCTTATAATAGTTTTCTTAAAAAGGATTTTATTTTAAAGTGTTTATAAGCTTTTTAAATAATGAAAATAGATAATTTAACCTAAATTTAAATTAGATATACATAAAAAAGCTATTAGCTAAAGCTTAAGCTTCGTTTATTCCTAAAATGTGACTTCTCTCGTTTCGATTAAATATAAATTTTTTAAGTTTTAGAATTGTTTTATTTATTTAACTTAAAATAATTGATGTTTTTTTTTTTTTAATTTTTTTTTATTACAATTTTTTACCTGTTTGTAATTATATTATGAAAAACAATTAACTGTCAATCTTAATATAAAGAATACTGTATATTAAGATACTGTTGATACTGTTTTTTATGATTTTATTTATATGAAAAAACCCTCATATATATATATATGCATGTTTTTATATATATTTATGCCTAAATTGTGTTAATTAATGCTTTCAGTTTGTATTTCCAAGGCGCATAGAAAATTCGTTATATAAACTTTATTTTAGAAGGCCTTCCGCCAGGAGAATGGACATGATTGCCTTGCTAAACATCTATACAGCATTCGCATATATAACAGTCCTTTGTATAACCAGAACTTTAAGATAAATAACGATCATTTGCTAAATTGTTTTTAATTGAATGAAGGAAACGTATATATCAGGTATTGGCTGGCTAGAGAGTTGATGCAATTGCCATCCAGTCACTAATTTTCTTTTATCATTATGTAACCACAGTTTTGATGTAACCATTGTTATTTTATGAATTATTGTTTTGTTGTTTTTTATTTGAGAGCATGGGAGCTAATGATGTAAAATCAAGTTTTTTTGCAATCAAAAAAAATTTAAAAAATTTAAAATTTTTTGATACACTGCACCCACATTTGGCTACCACAATTTAGAATAACAAATCCCAAAATTAGCATAACATTTCGCAGCTCCTCTTTCAGTTCATCGGAAGGACACTCCGACCTACATATTTATTGAGCCTATCTTAGCACCAATACGTAAGTACGGCTTCCTTGTCGAATTCTTGAGAAGGATCATTAAAGCACCAGTCGGTTTCATTATCAGCTACAGATTTAAAAAGGAGAATTTCTAAGGATATTTAAGATATAAGATAAAGGATAAAGGATATTTCTAAGATTTTGAAGGATCATTTTAAAGTTATTATTTGTAGTTTTTCCCTTGTGAAACATTAAGATTATTTTCCCCCCCAAAAAATATATTCTTCGCACCAGTCTTTCACTCTAACAGATCAGAAGCAGCTTTGACAGTGGTTTTTGCATTCTTTTGTGTTGTGCAATGGCACACAACATCATTTGTGTAAATGACAGAATACTTGACAAACGGACTCCTGGCATTTGAAAGAGAAACATTATGTGCCCCAAATCCGGATTCGCAGGCAGAGCACAAAAATCCCAACTTTTCCTTTTTCCTACATCAGTTACATTTCAACTAGGGCACCTACTGCATGTTGAACCACCTCCGAAGGTGTAGGGGGATGTAAGGGGGAGGGGGGATTTGAATCCAAGTTATGTACTCACAAATCCAGCATTTTTTTTTTTTTTTTTTTACATATTATTTTTATTCTTCTTTTCGTTTTCGTCTCTTTTCTAGAATTTACAAAAGGATCGTGAATTTCAGAAAATCCAGCGTTCATGCTTCAAGAAACGCTTTACATTTTGCTCAAATGGTCCAGTTGGTTCGTTTTTTAACTTTTCTTTTGCGCCAGTGCTCTTGTATTTCTTCTTTCGTGAAAACTCAGGTATTTGTTGGGTGCCTGTCGGTTCTGAGCGATGTTGGTGTAAGTTTGGAAATCGCTGACTCTGTGATTTTTTTTTTTTTTTTTTTTTTTTTACTGTACTGCAAACAAGTCTTCAGTATATTTGCTTAGAAAAGGACACGAGTGTGAAATATGTTAATGCAGCTTTGTTGAGAGTTTGGCCAAGTTTTATCTGTCTTTGCTGAATGGATAATAGCTAATAAGCTTGTCAGTTTTCATACAGTAAGTTGTGATCATAACTATAAAAAATTGAAATTGTAATTGAATTGGGTTCTTCCTTGTCATATTTTGGAAATTTGACATGAAAGATAGGTATATACGGCATTTTGCATTGAAAAAATCATTTTGTGAGATTTTTTTCTATGTTTATACTAACCCAAATTATACTAATTTTATACGTTTTACTTAAAAAAACATAATATACTTTTTGGTATGTTCTTTGTAAAGTGGTTGCATCAACAAAGTATATAAAGAATATAGCATTCATGATTGAAATCAATGTATGATATTTATTTTATATCAAAATATTGAATTCTTTTCGTCATTCAATTTCTATAAAAGTTCTTAAGAAATATTTAATGAAGGAAAATTTTATATCAAAATATGTGAATGGTGGTATTCCAAGCTGCCCAATATACTTTTTATGAATAAAAGCAATATAATAATGCATTCAATAAAAAAAAAAAAAAAAAAATTTTATTCAATGTGAATTCTTTTCGATCATTCAATGTAACTTAAAAGCAATATAATAATGTCTCAAGAAATATTCAATGTATGATATTTATTTTATATCAAAATATGTGAATTCTTTTCGATCATTCAATGTAACTTAAAAGCAATAAGAAATATTCAATGTATGATATTTATTTTATATCAAAATATGTGAATTCTTTTCGATCATTCAATGTAACTTAAAAGCAATATAATAATGTCTCAAGAAATATTCAATGTATGATATTTATTTATATCAAAATATGAATTCTTTTCGATGATTTTAAACAAGAAATAAATATTCAGTCTGTATAATTTTTGTAACTTAAAAGCAATATAATAATGTCTCAAGAAATATTTTATATCAAAATATGTGAATTCTTTTCGATCATTCAATGTAACTTAAAAGCAATATAATAATGTCTCAAGAAATATTCAATGTATGATATTTATTTTAATATCAAATATAAAATTAACCTCTGCAAGTCAGTTAATAAAGAATAAAGCTTTTAGTAATTATTATTTTGTTGTTTTTGAATGCTGACTACTTTCATATTGGCCATTGAAATTTAAAATAATAGAAATGTACTATATTTTATATTATCTAAGCTAATAAATGGGCTTCTATATCCCACATTGTAGCAATGGCATCAGCATTCTTTAATCAGGATTTTTGTAAATCTGCGTTCTTTAATGTTGATAAATGCAATGCAAGGACAATACAACTAACAAATTTATTGTGCTAATTCTCAACATAGGCATGTTCGCTAGGCATTGCATTAGCACTTCAAATCAAGCACCCTTGATTAGAAAATTAAATTCTCTACTAACCAAATCTCTCCAGTTCAATATATTAAGGAGTGTTAAAATCAATAAAAAGTGAAAATGCAAATTTAAAAAAAAAAAAATGATATATTTTCTACCTTCTTTTATATTTTAATTAATTAAAACTGTGTATACTAATAAGTAATCCTTACTAACTGATAAATTATAGCTTACCCTCAACATTCAATACATAATTAATTAATGTTAATCTATATTACTATTCTCAAGTCTCTGGCAACTTTTTGTAATATAAACAATTAATTAAGGTAGTAGTATAATTAATTATGATTAATAATTGCGTAATTAATGCTATTGTATGAGCAGTTATTACTGACTGAGACACTACATATGAATCTCAACAACTTTGGCAACTTTTTGTAATATGCACAATTAATTAAGTTTGCCTATACTATTATATAAATAGTCCTTACCGACAGACAAACTAGAAGCTACCCTCTACATTCCATTTAAGTTTTGCATCATCATAATTAATTAAGGTAATCTATACAATTATATAAGTAATCCTCATTGACTGACAAATTGTAGATCTTCATCCCATGTAACTTTTTGAAACTTGCATAATTAATTAAGGTAATTTATACTATTATATAAGTAGTTCTTACTGACTGAAATTCTACAGATGACCTACAACATCTCAAGTAACTATTTGTAATATGTATAATTAATTAAGATCTATACTATTATAGTAGTAGTCTTTGCAGATTGAAAAATTACAGATTGCTCTCAAAATCTTGTAGTATAAATATACTAATCTTGTGGTAATATTAAAATTAGTAGTCATTGCTCTCAAATCTCTCAGGTAACTTTTTGTATGTGTGTAATAACTTGTTTATATCTATCGCTTATCCTGTGTGTAAGTAATTGTAATGATTTATAATTTCTTCTTTCCGTTTAGTCATTAAGGAGGTTGTGCAGTTGTCTCTGGAGGTGCTTTAAGTGACAAGCTACTTAGAAAAATATTTAAAAGCTGACAAGCTGGTGACAGGTGATTTTCTTGTTGCCGGGCGTAAATCAACGAGGCAGAAGGCAGAGTGTCTAAAAGGAAGCTCGCACCCGTGCGAAAATTGGAAAAGGTGAGTTTGCGGAGGCGAAAATTTACTCTGCCATAAATGTCGAGCAGGAAATTACGCCATTTCTACAGACATCATCTCAGCGACACAACATTTCGCATGACAGCTAACACAGGGGCCTTCCAAAAAATTTCCTGCATACCCAATCCATGGTTTGAAGTGTTTTGAAACACTAGATTTACTTTATTATTGCCGCAAATCAACAATAATATCAATAAAGTTTCAATTTTTAAATAACCCCTTAATTAAATTTTTAATATTTATTTATTTTCAAAAAATTGCAGATTTCTGGTATTTATTTGTGTAATTTAAATTATTAACTAGTTTATCCAGGTAAATGGAAACAGTTATCAAATTTTGTAATAAAATATTTAAATTAAATTACAAATTAAACAAAAAATTTAATTTTGTCTTTTGAATTCATGATGAAATTTAATTAATTATAATTTTGTATTCTTAGTTTTCTATTTTAAAATATTTTATTCACTGTTTTATTATTTATTTTATTATTTAAGATAAGTTTTAATAAAATGAAATAATAGATTAGTTAAATAAATTAGTGTAATAGCTATTTTTAATTGAAATTAAGTTTTAATAAAATATAGCGCCTCTCATACTTTATCATGTTAATTTTTTTTGGGGGGGGGGGGAGGGGATTATTTCCTAGTATAATAAATAAAATAAATTTTTAAGAATGTTTCATTATAACACTTTTGTTTTTCATTACTTAATTTAGATTTTGCAACAATATGATAGATTAAATAAACTTTGTCATCTTAACATAACAGGTATATAATTTTATTTTAAGTATCTAAAATCATAATATGCATTATACTAACATCATTATGCATCATAATATACATTATTTATATGCATATGCACACAAATTATGCATAGATTAAATATTTTTTGAATTTTTAAAAATCAATTCTAACCCTTGTATCGATTATTTTCTTTTCTTATAATTATCTTTATTAATCATTATCTAGCATCCTAATTCTATTTAAAATGTGCGAAGTTTTGAAAATATGTGCTGTAATTTTTAAACAAGTTATAATCAATGTCAAGTTATAGTCAGCATGTATAAGTCAATAGTAAAATATTGAATGTTTCCAAAGTCTATAATAATATATTATTATTTCTAGAAATTAATATTTTTGATTTTTGAGAAGAATGCATTGACTACAATAATATATTATTATTTCTTGAAATTAAAATGAATATTCATGTTTTTTGTGGTACTCCATTAAAGAATACATTGGTACCTATAACTCTTAGATCAACAATTTTCATTTTTGAAGAAGAATTCATTTACGTTGTTCCATTAGGTAAAAGAAGCTCACGAACTTCTTTGAAGCAATGTAATTCAAGTCAAAGTCATTCCACTCCTGCATTCGCTGTGAGTTCTCTTGGAGTCCATCCATACCTATATGCCCCCTCTTCGGAAAACTGCCAGTGCTCCTAGTCATCATAATTCAGGCGTGTTTAGGATGGCACAAGGATTTTCCTAAGAAACTACAAAGGGAGATATGGGTCACGTGACACACGAGGCACATTCCAACAACCCTCTAGCCCCCTTTTCTTCTTTTTCCTTCTTGTAAAATCTAAATCTATCCCGTGCATTAGGGATAATGATGCCCCCTCTACCAAAGCGTATTTTCCTGACAGATGTTTTTGATAACTTGTTATTTCAACAGCTAGCAGCGGAGTAAGAGAGCGAGTTCTCTCTATTATTTGCAGAGATCTCGAAGGAAAGAGATATCTCATTCGACACGAAGAGAACGGTAGGCGGAGAGAGCAACGTCTTCTTTTTTTTTTTTTTTTTTTTTTTTTTTTTTGTTGTAGTAATTTAAATATGTATTTTCAAGGAAAGGTAAACTTAATAGAGCTTGGAAAAAGTGCAAGTTTTGCAATTTTTTTTAGTTTAGTGCAATCAGGTGTGTTTATTTAATGGAGCGAGAGGAGAGGTGGAAAAGTAAATTTTCGAAAGAAAAAAAAGGAATGCAAAGTTTTTGCAGATGACATGATTCGATGTCCTCTTGTAGAAGAAATGAAAAAAAATAAAGTATCTTTTTTGTAGTTCTAAGTAACGCCCGTAGGTGGAGTCTCGGGACGGAACACAATGTTAAGGGGCTCATATCCAAAAATAAAATATAATGCACGCAGTTTATACGATTATTCAATTATGCTAAATTAGATTTAATTATTTAAAAGGCTATCAGAGGTTTTAATTTAAAATACAAATAGTGTTTGCACTTGTAGAGAAGCATAATTTTTTTTATAATTTCGGAACGGTTATTAATAATAGTTATAAATTTCCAAAAAAATATTGTTAAACGGTTATTAATTTCCAAAATTAATAACGGACTTTTTTTAAAAAAAGGTCCATTCATAAATTTTGGATGATAAAGATAGAATTGGGGCCTGATGGCCTAGTGACTAGCTCTCGGTGCTACAGGTTTTGGTTCGTCTCCCTGATGTTTGCAGTGGTTCGGAGTCCACTTTAAACTGTAGGTCCCGGTCTAATATGGCGGTATAGCGTAGGGCTAATAACCAAACCCCTTAAAAATACATCTCCTTTATTAAAATCTGGCAGACCACCTTGGTCCACCATTAAGAATTAATGCCAATTATTAGCCAATGAAGAAGAAAGATAGGATGATAAAATTAGAATATTATTTTAATATTAATTATTTTTTCTACGTAGTTATGATAAAATTATTATATAAATTTGTTTGCCTTTTAATGTCGTAATCAAAAAATTAGATTAATTCTCTTTCGTAATAGAATGTGGTAATTTTAAAATATATTTATAATTTGTATCTAATCTAAAAATAGAAAATAACATCTTTTGTGGGAATTTTAAGGCTATTAACTTATAGTTGTTATATTATAAGCAGAGGGAAATAAAACAAAAAAATTTCTCGTAATCAAATTCACAATGAAGTAATTTATAATATATATTAATTAATGTAATTATTAATAATAGATATTCATCAATATGATTGTCTGAGACTAATTCATAATTTTTGCACAATAATATTATCTTGAAATTAATCTTAAATTTGAGTTGATAAAATATAAAACTAAATAAATAAAATTACTAAACTTTTTCATAAAAATTTGTGTTTTATAAACTTGTATTTTATCAGAAATTGATAACACTAATTAAACACAACTAGTAAGCCATTGATATTAATAAAAGTCTTCTCTCGTATATTTGACGATATCAAATACAGTTCACGTTAACCAATTTTTGAATAGGTTTCAAAATTTAATTTCATTTTTTAAACTCGTATTTATCTATACTTGTAATAAACTAAATTAAAATATATATATGTAAAAGTTCATACAAATCTTGATTTTTCTATGAGTTTTCAGAAACCTAATCACAATTCAAATCTAACAGCAAAATTAGAAAAAAGGTAGAAATTTTTAAGTGAATGTCTTAATTAAAATAACCGAAAATGGTTGAAGTTTCTCAAAATCTAACTACAAAAAGTTTTAAAAAATAGAAAAGCTGAGATGAGTAAAGGTAAAAATTTTGAAAAAAATGTTTTGATTAAAGGAACTTAAAATAACCGAGAATTTTCAAAAACCAAATAATAAATAAAAGTTTCAAAAACAGAAAAGGCTGAGATATGGGACGATAAAAATTTGTAGAGAATGTCTTAATTATAATAAAAGTAATTATATTAGTCTTATAATAAAATAATAAATAATAGATGACGGAGAATTTCTAGAAACATTTTCAAGAATAAAAGTATAAATAATAGAAATCTAAGAATAAATAGAAATTTTGAAAGGATTGAAAATTTTCAGCAATACATACTGAATTTATAACAATGATGTAAATATATTTAAAAAAATTAAAAAAAAAAAAAAAAAAAAAAAAAAAAAAGCTAAAACAAGGCAAGATAGAAAGATTTTGTAGAGAATACCTTAATTAAATAGCGCGAGTAATTAATAATAATCAACAAATAACAAATGACTGAAAAATTCTAGGAACCTCAATACGCATGAAAGTATAAAAAAATAAAAAAGCAAAAGCATGTAAGAATTGAAATGACACAACATTTATAGAAATCTAATATTGAATAAAAATTTAAGACACCGGAAGATAGATATTTTATAGAAAATGTCTTAATTAAATAGAAAATTATTAACAATTGAATATTAAAATAACAAATAATAAATGACCGAAAGTTTCTAAAAAACTCATTCCCCAAAGAAAGTATAAAGAACAGAAAACCTAAGTGATGTAAAATTCATATTCCTTTTACATGATAAACTCATACATGAAACTATTTTAATTGAAATAGTGTAGTATGATGAATAGACGACACCCATACTAAATTAACCAATAAATCACCAGTCGGCGATTTTTACAGAAACCATCCTTTCAGGGAGAGAGAACAAGTTTGTTACCGCCCGCCCAATCCCTCACTAATCGACAGTCGTTAGCGATGCTAGCTCCAGATACGAACCCAACCGCATTCCTTAATGGTGTTAAACACGCTTTCGCTTTGACCAGCTTTCGAATGCGCTTCAAAGTCCCATTTCTCTCCTGACAAGATTCAAACTTTATCGTAATATATGGCCTAATAAACCGGATTCCGCCAAATGAAAGTATAAAAAGAAAGAAAAGGGGGGAAACCCCGGCAGTCCTCATATTTTTAAATAACGAGCAGATCCAATAGCCCCCCGAAATAAAACAGAAAAAGAAATTCGCCGGGTTGTAAGAAATAGATCAGCCTGTACGACATGCCAATACGTAGTATTTTACGTACACCAACAACTAAGAAAAAAAGAAAAAAAAAAGGTATAAGATTTCGTCCTCCTTTACCACCCCTCTAGCACATTATCGTTAGATACAGAGGAATGAAATAAATTCTCATTTTTATAGGCGCTCTGGGATATCTAAAAACTAGGATCTGAAATATCGAAAAAGTATTTTGCTGAGCGAAAAGTAATGTTTTAAAATTATTTTCCTTGTTTCTGACGCTCTTTTTGCTCTCGTGCCTTCTTACGCTGTTTGTGAGAAAGGAATTATTTCTTTCTTTCTTTCTTTTTATCCTTCTCCTCTTATGGTATTCAGTTCAATACTTTTCTTCGCTCATTTTGGAATGAACACGAATAATAGATAGGTTTTCTCAAAATATAATCGCTTTAAGGGGTTAACCCTTAATGGATTATTCCGAGATATTTGTATGTACCGAGTATATTCGCATCCCGAATATATTCGTATCTTTCCCGAGTATATTCGTATGTAGCCCGAGTATATTTGTATGTAACCCGAATGTATTCCTATCTATCACGAGTATATTCGTGTCTATTCCGAGTATATTCGCATCTATCCAGATTATATTCGTATCTATACTAAATACTCATATTCGGGTCTATATGTATTTCTAAAGAACATCACAAGATTCTGGACTAAAAACATTTTTGCTATTTATTTTCAAAATGATTAAAATTGAAGAAATTTTTTGTTTTTTTAAGCCCCTTGATGGATTATTTCGAGATATTTGTATGCATCCCGAGTATATTAGCATGTATGCCAAGTATATTTGTATCTCCGAGTACATTCGCATGTATCCCGAGTATATTTGTATCTCCGAGTACATTCGCATGTATCCCGAGTATATTTGTATCTCCGAGTACATTCGCAAGTATCCCGAGTAGAATTGTACATATCCCGAGTATATTCGTATTCAGCCCGAGTACATTCATATGTATTCTGAGTGTATTCATCTGTCATGAGTATATACCTATCTATCACTATATTCCTCTTTCACGAGTATATTATTCGTTAACGAGTATATTCGTGTCTATTTAGAGTATATTCATGTCTATTCAGAGTATATTCATATCCATCCAGATTATATTCTATATATCAGAGTATATCTTATTTATCCGAAAACTAGTATACGAAACTCGTATACTCCTATACGAAATACTCGTATGCGAGTCTATTTGTGTTTCTACGGAACACCACAAGATTCTGGACTAAAACGAGTGTTTTATGCTATTGGCTATTTATTTTCAAAATGAATAAAAATGAAGATGTTTTTCGCTTTTTTAAACCCTTTAATATATTATTCTGAGATATTTATATGTATCCCGAGTATAATCGTATGTATCATGAGTATATTCGTAATACTTCCAAGTATATTCGTATGTATCCCGAATATATTTGGTTGTAGGCCGAGTGCATTCGTATCTGTCATGAGTATATTTCTATTTTGATAGGGTTAATGAATGTTAAATGGGCATGATAAGCACTTAAAAGATTCGTATTGGAGATAGTGAAATTTTAGAAAATTAAAACATGAAAAGAAATATGGCAGCAGAAATATCATAAATGTAAAAATAATGCTGTATTTTTATATACATAGTGACAGGACAATAGATCCTGACAATATCATCATTATGCTCTCCTTGGGACCCACTTGTGACATGAGCAACTAATGTGCAGTAGGTGCTTATGATCAGATTCGAAATCCGTTAGCTGTGTTCTTTATTGTTCACTGCTTACAGAAACGAGGAAACCCAATGACGATTATTGCAGTATGTATAAGCATTCGACAGGTCAGACTTTAGTGTGAGAGCTTTGCAAGTTTTCTTCTTCCTGACTCTCAATTGCGAGCGGCCACCCCAATAAAGTCTTCCCTGAAAGTAAAATCATCGTTTTATCTCTCTTTGTTTGTTTGTAGCATACGTAAGTGTTGCAATGGTGATTTTGGAGGTAATAAAATCACACACACACATATGATATATAGTGAGTTTTAGTTATAATTTTTTTATATTTCATTTATTGAAATATAATACTCGTTTGACTATCTTAAATTGACTGTGGCAAAAGCCAACTTGATATTTTGTCTCAAACATAAATAATTAATACACCATAAAAATCGTAATTTAAACAACATCGTGAATTTCTAATTGCATTTATATATGAAGTTTGACGTGTTATTTGACGAAGTAGACATATCATATTTTATGTGTAGCATAGGTACAGCATAAGTACTTGTTTTGCATTTTATGCAAATACTGATGTGCTTGTCTGGTTAGAATTACTCATAAAAGAATAAAATAAATTTATTAGATTTGATTATAAATTTATAAATCTGACTAATGATTGGGAAAAAAAAACCAAATAAGAAAATGTTTTGCTTTATATATATTCTTTATAATTGTCAAAAACAAAAATTTTAATTTTTAAGAAATTATATTTATAAGCAAATTTTCAAATGTTTCAACCAACAAAGTTACAAAAATATGGTATGGATGTAGATGTTTTAAATGTTTTGTGATTTTTTTTCTTGAAGTTAGAGATTATATCCATCACAAAATTTTTTTTTTCCTTTGTAGGTATGTACCTTATCAATATTTGGTTCTCTGAATATATGATATGCAGTAGCTTCTGCAACATAAGACTCGATAGAATTAGTTATGATAATTAATTTTTGTTTTATCAATGTGTAAAGCTGTCAGACTCATAGCCTGGTGGTAAGCATGCGCCGACAGAGTGTATATTCAAAACGGCTGTTAGTGATCGTTGCAAATATTGCTTTCAGACAGAGGATATTCAATTGAGACAACGCATTGGTAATAAGACCACCTGGAGGGAGTTTTCCAGTGTTTCTCTTTAACGAAATGTAAATATGGGGTAATTATCCGAAAAGTTTAATCACGATGGTAACATTCTCCTTTTATTTGGCATCGGTGGGCTTGTTTGTGGCATACATAAGTGGAACATGATGCCCACCAATGTTTAACTAAATATATCTATCTATCTATCTCTCTCTCTATATATATTATTTTTAAATCACCTACATTGTTTGAGTAAAGTCCAATGTATACATTTTACCTTATAAATGCATACTTTTTACCTTTATATCACAATATTTGAGGTGTGAATCTTTTTTTACACATTGTTTATAAATTTCATAATCTTTTAATCAAAATACATTGGAATTATTTTATTCAATTTAAACTTGCACATAAATATGGTTTTCTGGGTTATTAACCGCGATGCTCTAACCTTGACCTCTCCTCCCCTTCCTATAAAGAGGGCGGGTGTTCTGCTGAAGAAAAGCTTCCATTTTTTTCTTAAGTGAGATTAGGCTCTGTAGGTTATTGAATGCCTCCTGCCTTCTCTATCCTTCCTTAAGTTTGGATCCTAGTGATATTTTTCTAAAAATTTCCTTTTTTTAAATCTCAAAAAAAAAAAAAAAAATCTTATTTTCAAACTAATAATTTACTGTGTTCTTTTTACTTGCCTTTTTTAAGTTATGCAATGAGCATATTATTAAAAAACGAGGATTTCCGGTTTAAAGGAGCGTAGAGCGATTCAAATAATTTCAAAGATTCATATAATTCGAATAAATTATCAGACAAATTCGTATCAAAAAAACATTCGTACATACTTGTCAAAGTCGTGTCGAATTTTAATCTGAAGGCTCGAACATCCCTCAGTAGAGGATTGTGTGGAATATGGAAACGTTTTAGATGCATACAAAAAATATTAAAGGCTCAAAATTAATTTCGATAATTAGTAACTCCAATGCTTATCTATTAGTTTGCAGTAAACTGTTTACAATAATATATTTTGGAGTTTTATTTATTTAAAACTGATTTATGATTGATAATGATGCATCCAAATGTTATTCAGTTTTAAAGAACGTGGGGGATTTGTTAAACCAAAAAAAAAAAAATAATAATAAAAATAAATAATAAATAAATAAATAAAAAATAAAATAAAATAAATTTTAAAAAGCCTAGCTTAAGTAATAGCCTAATTTAAGTAATTTAATTTAACTTAATCTCAGCGCATTAACAAGCAAAAATAAGCAATAACTAACGTAGTTTAAAAGAAATATAATCATTATTTATTATCTATTGTTAGAAACTAGACTCTTTTACAAGCATCAAAATAATGTTTTCTCAATATTTCATAAATATTAATTTAAGAGAGGAAGCTAATAACAGCAATGCTATTTTTTTTTCAAATGAATTATTTTTTTTAGTTGAATGATTATCTACTTACAGGTAATTTTTTTATATTTCTGTATGTATTATGTGTTAAATATATTTTTGTATATTTTTTAGGTTTGGAGACAGGATATAAAATAAATAAGTTTCCTAAAGTAAAGGAACAAATTTTATTTAGATGGAAGAGAAATTTTTGCCGTCACTTTCTAATGTAAGCAGCATTAAAATTGAGATTGTGTATCCTGATATTGTAAATAGAAATTGTATTTGGTACATTGACATTGTAATTATTGAGATTGCATATTCTGATATTATAAATTGAAATTGTAAAAAGTAAGATTGTATATTCTGATACGGTGAATTGACATTGTAAAAATTGAGATTGTATATCCTGATATTGTAAATTGAAATTGTAAAAATTGAGATTGTATATTCTGATATGGTAAACTGACATTGTAAAAACTGAGATTGTATATCCTGATATTGTAAATTGAAATTGTAAAAATTGAGATTGTATACTATGGTATAGTAAATTGAGATTGTATATTCTGATACTTTAAATTGAAATTGTATATCAGGATATTATAAACTGAATGAGATGGCATATGAAAAAAATTATTTTGTTCAGAACACTTAATTAATATTGTGAATAAATTTTTTCAAATAAATTTATTTAAGAAATTTATCTTGTGTGAATTAAAAATTTATTCAAAATCTTCAATAAAACACATTGTAGGTGAAATACTTGACCAATAATTTGGAAAAAAAATGTATGTTTAATTACATTTCCCCTTATTAACTAGAAAAAACTAGATATAAAATTTGTGTCTTTAGTTTAGGAAACATTAATTTTATGTCCTCTCTCAAAATCTAAAAAAAAACAAGAATATATTTAAAACATAATACAGAAATATAAAAAAATTACTTGTTAGTAGATAATCATTCAACTAAAAACAATAATTTTGTTTATTGATAATATGTAAAAAAAATCTGCTAGTTTTGTATTCGCATTTAAACAAATACATTCACAGAGAGGTTCCACAACTTAAAATTTAACATTGGATTTTGTTATGATATGCTAAAATGTTAAAAACAAACACATCACAAAACAAATAAGCTTAAATGAAGCAGAAAAGCATAAAAATAATAAACTTAGATAGATCTTAACATTCTTTATTCTGATTTAAATAAAAACTGTACGATGTTATTCTTTCAGAACTGAATGGCATTCAGAATCATTAAATAATTGAAATAAGATTTGTTTATTTTAATAACAGTTTCTTATCACATTAGTCTCAAATCATCTGAAGAAACAATCAATTATAAAGTTATATATAAAGTTCTCCATAGCCATTATTAAGTTATATTTTCATAGTTAAAAAATATTTATTTAAGAATTAAAATAAAAAAGTAAAATACATACATTATAGTTTTTGACTAATTCAAAGAATGCTTCAGTACAGTGACTATAATTTTGTGTAGAAAAAAAAAGTGACCATATTCTATGTTCATCAAAATATTTTCTTCTAGTTGTTATACATGCATGGATTAGAAGGGATTCGTAAATTTTTCAAAAGTATAAAATCAGATTTATTTAAAATAGCATTTATAATTATATTAATCATTGTCAATCATATTGATCATTGTCAATCATATTAACATTATTTAAAGAGGGTAAAAGAGTAGAAATTATTTATTATACAGGGACGTAATTTCCTGTACTTATAAACAAGATTTAGAAATAATACTATTATATAAATTCATGGATAACTGATTATATAAATTGAAAATATCATTCATAACTTTATAAATAACATCATTCCATTAACATGATTTCAAAAATATTAGACATCTATATTATTATTATTATTATTTTAGAAAGGCAACGAACTGTACTTGGGCACTGTACAAAACACCATTTAAATGATGAAGTAAATGCATTTACCTGAAATAAAATTTTAAATTATTCTCAAGCTTACTACAGTAACACTGCCTTTTAACAATAAGTAGATATATCTATGCCATAAAAAAAAAATGTAATTTTAATCTTACAATTCCATTTCCACAAGATCTTTTACCAATCGTCTAGACCAACAACAAAACCAAAAATAAAAATGCATAAATAATATGATTCTGAGTTTCATACGCGAACCAAGCATTCCAACCCCCCTACCCCTATCTTTTTTTTTTATGCCAACTTCCTTTTATAATGGTCTCTCTTCAAAAGCTTATTTCCAATAAGACGTCCAGCCCTAAGGATAAAGGATATTTACGCAAACAAGCTATTGGATTGCATCTTATGGACATGTACTAGAATGCGTATGTAGACATGTTCTAGATACAGCGATGCAAGAGAAGATTGGATATACCAGGGAGGATGGTAGGAGGGAAGTTTTCTTTCTGTATGCTTTTACCATTCTATTCTTATTATGCCTAATGTAAAATAGTACAGTCCGGTTTATTTGTATATGTAGATCGATATTCGAAATTTTTCTTCTGGATGGGGGGAGGGAGGAAAGGCTATTGGAGGGTGGTGGTGGTGGTGAAGGAAGCTTTTGTGGACCCCGGATAAGCGCCTGCATCTACTATATGGTCTTAGGTACAGGAACAGGAAAATATTTATTTTTCTGTATACGATGGGCAGCTCCGGATTTACGTCGGGAGATAAACAAATTCCAGTTTCTTTTTTCTTTTTCTGGAGTCATTTCGGAATTTCTGTGGAAGCGGGACGTTTCAAGTATTCTGTTATTTCGACGGTCCAGGATTGAAAAAAATGTAAATTTGCGCTACGGACAGTCGAGACAGGGGGGATTCAGAAGGGGCTACTTCATCCCCTTCCCCCTCTCCCCTTTTTCGTTGAAAGATAAGGTAAGGACACGATCCGAAAATCCAAGATTGAAAGACATCTGCATATAAATTGGCGTCCGAAGAAGAAACAGTTCGAGGGCCAATGCATAAGTTCGTGGAGTTTTGCAATTGTTGCAGGATTTGCTTCATTTCGAAACAAACATGTTTGTCTGGGACAAGGGCTGCTGCGGATGTATGCTATGCTGAATATTTTAGAGTATAGATCACAAACTGTTTTTTTTTTTTTTTTTTTTTCGTTTTATCTGCTTCGAAGACGAGTGAAGACGTATTCCTGTTTTATTTTCATTTAGCCACTTTCTAGAAATATGAATAATGATTATTATGGAAATTTCCGAGATATAAATTATGATGAATTCAGGAAAATAAAAAAGTAATAATCAGTTCTCAAACATTTTTAGGTGTATGACATTAAAGAAACCAAATCCAAATTTATTTTATGATCAGCATTTTGGATTATTGGTAAACTTTCAGATAAGACACCTTGTCCAGATTCAGTTAATTAAATAATACAATTTACTTTAACAAGTTTTGATGAAAACAAATCGAAATTCTGTAACAAATTTAAAAAAAAAAAAATGTTTACAATTAATTATTTCATACCTCCATTCAATTAAGGCAACAATGTATGCAATAAAAAACATCCATTACTCTGACATCTATCAAAACTTCCTTCATGTAATAACAGCTAATAAATGCAAAATCAATTACATCGCAAATAAGAATTACTAAAGGAAATAAATAATAAATAAAACCTTAACAAAATAAATTTATCAAATCCAAATATGATAAATGGAAATGAAGAAAATAATTATAATAATAATATAATAACAAAATAAAAATAATCTATATTTTATACCTCCTATTATTATATAAATTTTATAATAATAATATTTATATAATAATAATAATAAATAATAATTTTATAGCTCCACCTAATTAAGGGAACAACGCAAGCAAGAAATAACATCCATAACTTTGACATTTATCAAAACTTTCTTCGTACAATAACAATTAAAATGAATGCAAAATCAATTACACATAAAAAAAAGTAAAAAAGAAATAAAAATAACAATAAAAAATAATAAAACTTTAACAAAATAAATATATGAAATCCAAATTTGAAAAACTGAAATCAATAAAAATAAAAAAATAAAAAAATAAAAATATTAAAAATCGAATCATTATCAGTGAAAGTGGATAATAAAATTATGATGTTAGTCTCGTTTTGTGTCTTTGCTTCTAGTCCAAATCGTGTTTCTGTGGTAACGGCAACGGATGACATTGGTGGCATCCATTGCGGTCACTACCTGTAGAAAGATGCAGACTCCGTGATGATTGCGAGAGTATACATAAGCGCATCTCGCATGTGCAGTATGCTGTTTCGTTCCCATGCGTCCAGCAAATATGACAGCTACCCTTAAAAGCCTCTCCGTAAGGCAGTGCCCTCCTGTTATCCGTCATCAGTGGGCTGTCGTGATGTAAATAAGATGAACATGTCTACTGATATTCAAAAAACAGCAATAAATGCTGCTTGAATATGTATTTATTGAATTAAAAGTATAATAAATAATTCTCTCATAATTTTTGCTCATGCATCAGAAATAACACACAATGGATATAAAAAAATTGTTTCGCAGTATTATAATTTTAAAATATGAAGAAATAATACAGAAATATGAAGACATCTTTTGAACTGTGAAAACAATTTAAAGAAAAGCAATTTTTACGTAAAAATAATTTAAAATTTTTTTTAATTTCTAATATTTAAAACACAATAAACTTATAAAATATTATAGAGCATTATAATAAATAATTTAAGAAAATTTTCGATATTACAAGAGCCAGAAGTAGCAATTTTATTTTATTTTTCCTAGATTAGTTGCTCATATACACATATCAAATTTTTTACAGCAAATGTACCTATTCACATCTTTTATTTCAAATATTTAGGAAGCGCTTATTTCTAAAATTCTAATGCACCAAAGATATTTGAATAAAAATCGATTTTCATTGTTTTCAACATAAACAATTTTCACTGTTTTTTTTTTTTTCAAATTTTATTCGTAAATATGAAAATAATAATAAATATAAAAATAATATTTATACTACTAAATCATTAAGACTTCTTCAGTACTAATAAAAGTGGATGAGCGCAATGTCTTCATCCACTTTTATTAGTACTGAAGGAGTTTTTAATTGAGCAATCCCTTCATTTCAGAGAAATCTACTCCAAATTTGCATGCTGAATTTGGGAAAACTCCAAAAATTTTAATCACACAAGCAGTTTACATTCAAATCACTTCTTTATTCTCTTTCTCTCAAGTTAATAGAGACTTTTATTTTTTTGCTGTACGTCAGTGAACATTTCTTATTTCATGCTTCTCCCCATTTTCCACCTATTTATATCAGCCCACCTACGAATGATGAAAAGATAACCTGGCTTTATGGAAGAACTTTTAAAAGTAACTTATCCACATTTGCATAGGAGAAAACCAATCACTGTGAAGCACTGAATTGAAATCATTAATCTTATATTGAGCTCGACTTTTGTTAATAAAAACACAGAGATATAAATAAAATGAAATCCATCTGATCATCTTGTTATCATGTGCAGTTGAACAGTTTTCATGTTAAATTTGCGAAATAAGCATAATAGACCTTCAGTTTACTGTTACTATGAATTATTATTATTCCATGTGAGCCCCCCCCAATGAATACTACTCACATCGCTGCGATAGGTAATGAAGAGAGAAAACTGGAGGACCACTGGAAGGATTTTTTAGGGTAGCTGCCTCTTATTTGCATTTTACGTGCGAGAAAATCAGGAAAACTTACACCAGACGGCCGGACAGTCGACTAGCGAGTGTCCAGCTGTCTCTCTAAATCGCCATCTATTTTCCTCAATTATAAAAACAGTAACTGCAACGGACTCCATTGTTACAGTGGGTGCAAGGCTGAGCCCTCCTGCACATTAGTAGTGACCTGATGGCCAATTAGCTAGCGCTCTGGCCTTTGGTACCACAGATTCAAATCCTGGCAGGGACATGGATGTTTGTGAGTGGTTCGGAATCCACGTTAAACTGTAGGTTCCGGTCTAATTAGCCTAAACTATGCACAGAATGACCGTAGAGGGACAAACCAAACCAAACAGTACCTGCACTTTAGTTGCTCACGTTACCTCTAAGCCACGAATTAGTAAAGACTAAGGTCGAAAGGAAACTGAGAGCAAAACTTTTTGTATAGGGAAACTGATTTTTTTTTCATTTTATCAGTAAAAAATAATTCTAAAATTTGCACAAAATTCAAGAAATGTTTTCTAATTTTTTTATTTTATATTTAACAAAATTCAACAATTTATTAAATTACAAGTTGTTTAATTTGATTTTTATCCGAACAATTTTCCCTGTAGATGAGTCATTGTTGGTAAAAATGAAAAGAATGAATAAAATTTGATTTAAATTAATAAATTAAATAATTAATAATAATTAATGAATTAAATAATAATAAATTTAGCAATAATAAATTTAATAATAATAAATTTAATAATAATAAATGCTAGAAACTTTTTCTGTAGATACTCTGACGGATATCTGGCATAGAAATGGAATTGTTTATTTTTAGTTAAACAGAATATTAATCGTTGTAAAGAATTTAATAATAAAAAAAAATTTGGGGTGAAAAAAGAATGAAATTAGTCACACAGTTAATTTAAACCCTACCAAGTATTATGCAGAATAAAAAGAAAAAGAAATGTAAAAAAAATATTGAATGCTATTAATTAAAATTTAAAATTCCCATGAATATTTGTGCATTAAATATATATGCAATTCATAATAATAAATCTATTAAAATATTTTAATAGTTATTATGAATATGATTAACGAAATTTAATTTAATAAATAAATCAATAATCATCTGCAAATTTAAAGAAAATATAATATATTGAAAAGCTAAGTTCAAAACTTTATTTGAACACACAAAATTTCAGTAGATGTAAAATTTACAAAAATAATAAATAAATTGTAAATAGGAATATTGCGGCTACGAATAATAAATGAATATTTTTATAATATATATAATACTTTTTAATAAATATTTAACTAAAATATTCCTTAAAAATAATTCATTAGAAAAATTTGCAACAATTACCAAAATAAAATTCATGAAAATCTTAAATACTTTGATTTTGATCTTTGTTAAAAATAATTATAAACTTCTTAGACTGGAAAATCATAAAGATTTTAATTTTTAGTTAATACTTTAATAACTAAGGAACGAATATTTATAATATATATAATAAAGTAAACAAGTTTAAAAAAAAAAAATTAAAAAGTGTTTAAAATAATAGATTTTTTTAAACGTTATGTTAAAAAAACTTTACAGTCATTAAATTTATTAATGTTGTAAAATTTTCTATCAAAAAATAAATTTATTTATTCTGATAAAACTGATGAGAAAATATTTACTTTACTGTAAAAATCGTAAAAATATTTTACTTAATTATTAAACTAAGAAAAAGGGATATATTTTTTTTAAATTGAAAAGAAAATAAAAGTAAGAAAAGAAGAAAAGAAAAGAAACCATGCCATTTTCTAAATTTTCAAAGTTATGTAATGCCTTTTGAATTTTTATTTTAAAAATATTTTTAAAAACCAAGCTATTAAAATGTAGAATTAAAAGATTTAAAATTTAGCCTATAAATCTAATTTATAGGCAAAATTCATTTTTTCTAATTCTATGGAAAAAAAAACATTTGATTTGATTCTTTGGATTGATATATGCTTAACAAAAGATTTCAATTAAAACTGCTTACGTCTTTAGTTTTTCTTAACTGACTTTCAATATAAAAAAAATACACTCATGTATATGAAAATAAATATGTAGGATGTAATTCCTTTCATGTAACCTGATTTATGGCTGATAAAAATGTTTTTATTTCTGTCCTTTTAAAACGATATCGTGCACGTTTATGGAGGTGAACGTCTGAGTCAGATCTGCTACAGGTAGGTATAACTCAGAAATGCAGCGCCATCTATACGGAGAATTTGACTACTCTCATATTTTAAAAATGAATTCTCGTTATTTTTATTTCGCCTTCAATGAAACGATTCATAATTTCGTTGACATTTAATAAAATATATAAAAAGGCTGAAGCCTAGACATCATTAATTTTATTGCGATCATCTTTTATATTTCAGAAGAAATATTATTATTTAAAAATATATATATAAGTTATGTAATAAAATATAAGTTCTGTAATGTTATTAATTAAATTTTCTAGTTTAGTTTTAAAAACTTATTTTACAAAGCTACTGATTTTTCATTTCATTTTAAAATATTATTATTATTTTTTTTATTTTATCAAAATGTATTTTGTAGAAAAAAAAAGTAACATTACTTTAATACAATTAACTTTTATAAAAATATTATTAGAGCTAGTGATATTCTAATTTATAAACTGAATTTTTATTCAATAAATATATTTATTCTTTTAATATTTTTAATATTATTTTATTTTCAAAATTATTTATTATTGATTTTTTTATAATTTTTAAAATATGTAGTAAGTTTAACAATAAACTGAATTCTAGACTTAAATTAAAAATGTAAATTATGTAAAGGTGTATTTCTAAAATATTCCAAAAAATCCATTGTTTTTGAAGAGGATGTAATAAGACGATAAATTAATTTTATTTCAATTAAAAATATATAATTCTTATTATTTTTTAATATTAGAATAAAAATTTGAATTTTAGTTAAAAATAAAAGCAAGTTATTTTTGAGTATCAAATTTTATGCAAAAAACTAATTATTAATTAATTTAATTATTAAGACCAGTAAATTACTTTAAATAAATATGTAAAATTCAGAAAAAATATTTTTTTAAATATTTAAATAAATTTTACCCTTTTTCTAACTATGCACAAAATTCTCCTAGATTCTCTATGTACAAATACTGTACAGTATATTTTATAAACAATTATTTATTGTAATAATTGGAAAATTTTAATAATTGAATATTTTGGAAATTGAATTTTTCATTTTTATACTAACATACGTTTTTGCGAAATTATTTTGAATTATTTAGAATAGTTTATAAAAGAATTAATTTTATGAATTATTTAATAATATTTTTCTGCATAGTTTGTTAACAAACATCTTTTTGGTTTAATGCATTTATTTATTTGCACCTTGCTAAAAAATTATATATGTATTGGGTTAACAAAGATTGCATTTCTATTTGATTTTATTGATGAAACAATAGATGTACAGTAAATATTGGAAGAAAGATTAATAATTTTCTTCATTTTAATTAATTTAATCTATAAGAATATGTAATTTACATACAGATTATTATGTTCATTTCACATAAAAAATATAAAAATTAATGAATGAATTAAAAAAAAAACCACATCATATGTTATAATATCTGGTTACATACATAAACAAACAATGTATTAATATTATTGTTATTATTATTATTATTATTGTAGTGGTTGTTGTTAGCCGAGTGACTAGCCCTTTGGAACCCGGTGCCCCAGGCTTCGGGCTCGAGTCCCATACCATGGATGTTTGTAGTGGTTAAAAATACACTTTAAGCCGTTATTTCCGGTCTAATATAACTACTGCGCGTTGGGCTGACAACCCTATCCAGTAAAAAGAAAAGATCTCCTGTCTCAAAATCTGCCAGTAGGCCGACGACCATGGCCCGTGTTGTTGCGTCATTGAAGAAAAATTATGATTATTATTATAATAACATATATAAGAATATTTATTTGCTTGCTATCAACATTAGAAATAAAAAATAAAAAGGAGATTGTTTATTCTCAGATAGAAAGCAGAACTACAGGGCATTTGTAAATAAAAAATTATGGTTACAGCTGTATTTCTTACAATGTAATTTAATATTTATTTTCGTAAAAATGTAATTGTTTTCATAATTGAACGCAATAATCCTTTTTATAAATTAATTAATTTATAAACTTATTAATACTTATTATTCAATCATTATTCATCTTTAAAAGGCAATGATTGCATATTTATTACTTGCTTTTTTAAACACACCTGACATGTGAAACTCTTTGATTTAATAATTATAATTTAAGATAGATTATGTAATCATTTGAATATATATATAACCAACCATTGTTGAATTGTCAGAAAGAAAAACTATTAAGATCAGCAGACTATAACTAGCCTGATAGCCAAGTGACTAGAGCTCGGTGTCACAGGTTTCGGGCACAAGTCCCGGAGGTGCCATGGATTAATATAATAGTTCGGAATCCACCTTAAACCGCAAGCCTCGGTCTAATAAGACTGTAGAGCATTGGGCATAGGGCTGACAGACCTACCTCTTACAAAGAAGGCTTTTCCGGTTTCGATATCTGCTAGTAGCCAGACGGCCTTGACCTTGGAGTTGTTGAGCCAATAAAGAAGAAGATTATAACTAGTAAACTATAAATAACTAGTAGATTACTATTACTAGTAGACTACTATTAATTAGTATATAAAGTATAACCAGTAGAACTTATTAGCTCTTTTATCTAAATTCATGTCTTTCAAGGCAGCATCTTAGCATTCTTAAACTCTAGCTTTGAGATTCTCGACCTATCAGATTCATTCCGACTTTCACATCTATCCACATCCTACGGGGGCTGCTCTTAGTTTAGAGTCGATTTTGCTCTGACTGAACAGTTTTCTCAGACGACATTGCAAATTTAAAGATAAAATTTAATATGAAGCTCAACGAACTCTTTCTCCCAACTCACTCTAGGACAGACTAGGACCCCTATAGCTATCAAATTTCAAACATAGTTAGTAAATAATTCCTGTCAGAAGATGGGACAATAAAGCAGTTAAAGAAAAAAATAGCATCCATAAAAAATTCGCTTACCAGAAAAGTCATTAAATTGTTGTTGTTGTTTCTAAGGCAGCTGGCAATATAGAAGTTAATCTTTATACTATAGGCATAGGCTGCACCATTGTTACTCATTTAGCACTACCCAGGCAGCACGTGTAGCTTTGAAGATATGCTATGGATGCGAGTAACACTACCCTCGCAATGCTCTACGAACTTATTAGACCGGGATCTACGGTTTAAAGTGGATTCCGAACCACTGCAAACATCCATGGCACCTCCGGGATTCGAATCCGAAACCTGTGGTACCGAGCGCCACCCACTCGGCCATCAGGCACCCCAGCCGCCAAATTGTAATAAAACCTAATTTATCACAATTCTGTAATTTTTTAATGACATTGATGCAATTTTGAAATATCTTCTTGAATTGATCTAAGCATTGCGTTAGAAGTATCCCTGCCAATTTTAGGGAAATTTGAATGCAGATTGCGGCCGTGTACAGTAACAGTGAAAAGTTCATCAACGACGAAAAGTCGCCAAATGCAACGGTAGGAGAACTTAGAACTTTAAGGGATATTAGAGAGTTTTTGCATAACGTTTTTTTATCGTCCGATATTTTTCTTCCTTGCGCGCCTGCTCATAGGAATAGCTCAGTAGTGCAGTATTACAGATACGCATGCGCAATAGGTACAATGTTTCCTATGAGCATGCGCGCTAGGGAGAAAAAAAATATCGGACGATAAAAAAACGTTATGCAAAAATTCTCTATTATCTCCTCATATGCGTGTCGTATGTAGGAAAACCTGGAAATTTCCACCACCAATTGCTGCATAGCAATTATACATGCTGTCTAAATGATCACGATGTAGCTTTGTTTTCGAAACAACGACTTCATTGAATGCTGGATTCAAACCTGGTACTTCCTGTCTATTAGCAGCGCTCCTTATCATCAGGCCTTAGATGGCTATAAATTATAAGGGAGTTGAAAAGAAAACTTAATTGTTAATGATTATTAAATTTCAATATTATTCAACAATATCCTATACAACTTCTTTATATCAATGTATTGCTACAAAATTTGTAATAATGTATTCCCATTTTAGTAACAATCTAAAGATAATTATTATGCAAGAATGAAATGTTTTTAGTATTTTGTTTTAGCGTAGTACACTTTTTACTTTTTACATCATGAAATATTTATGAAATGTCAGAAAAATTACCTTAAAAGCAATTAGGAAAACTGAATGCATGTGATTTACTTACCCATTTAAGCTAAATGCACATAGTACTTATACCCTTAATAAATATTTTATTAAACATACATTTAGCGCAAATAAAGCCATTTTTAAGTAGACAAATTTCACTTTTTTCAAATTTTAATGGCATAACATTTGAAATACTTTTTACTAAACACGCTTCCATAATAGATTATCTTCTTTACACATGATAACCTAAAAGTTTGTTAAATACGTATTCTATTAATTTACTCAAATTATAATATATATATGATTAAGCATCTTTAGTGTATTACATATATTATTAAAATTATGCTTTATCCATAAATGTATCGTGTTTTATTAACAAATCAAAAGAAGATTCCGCGCTGGGAAATAAACAAAACGCATTAATCTAAATTATAATAATCACAATTATTTCATAAAGAGAAAATTTATTAAATTACCATATATAGAGTTATTTATTATGTACAACGTGCCATATATGAAATACATGCATAGCTTACAATATGTACATATCGACCGTTATGTAGTGTACATAGTGTATTTTTAAATGAACAAGTGCTTTTTAATCACATTAATTTGAATATTCAGGCAATACAGAATAATTTATATTGTTCATGTTTTCAAATACCAGGGGTTTAATCTAGGTAGACATGCAGCAGATTTACTGATCCAGGGTTCCCACGAGGAACAATTGTTGCATTGCATCCTCCCCATTTTAATGGCTAAATCTCTCAGAGGCAACATCTGGAGGGTTTTCACACTGCTTCCCAGCTCCTTCTTGAGTGCATCAGAAGTACACTTCAGCCAACAGATTTATAGAAACTTACACTGAAGATTAACAACCCCTTAATAGAAACTTAAGGTTTAGGTTTGACTTTCATTATAGAGTTTTGAACCTAGCACCTATATTTCGGAACCTGATGCAATATTCATCCTGAATTGTGACACAGTGACAGGATGGCTCAGGCTCGAATCCTTTAGCGGAGTTGTTGTAGCCACTGCTTTCAGAAATGAGGCGGCTTGATGACGATTGTAACAATGGGGATAAAATGCCGTGTATCAATAGGCAGGTTGCCTGGAATGAGTTTTCCGGTTTTTCTCCCATAATCGACACACAAATGCAATATATATATATACATATATATATATGTATATATATATATTTCCCCTTGCTTATGGCTGCGTGTCGTCCTAAAATTATTACCTATGCCTGAAAGTCTTCCGGGAAGTCCAACCGTCTTTCTGATTTCTTGGCCTACATTAGTAGATCATCAACAACAGCAATAACGAAAAACGATGAAACTCTGATCTAGCATGGAATATATGAATGGATAAAAATATTTTTCAGGAATAAAAAAACAACTTCCTGAAACTCACGTTATCATAATAGTTCTTTTTCTTTCTTTTCCATTTAACAGAAATATTCTTTTTTGTTAGAAAGAATATTAAAAAGAAAAAAAAACATAATTTAACTAATAGCCTATGTTTAAATTTTAACTTCACGTCCATTTAAAAAGATGAACTTCTATCTATTTTTTTTTCTTAAGTCCATAATAATAAACGTCACAATTTTTTACTTTATCATAACATGTTATTATTTTAACATTCCACAAAGTGTTCAAAAAATGCCCTTGGAAAAATTAAGTAAAAGAAAAACGAAAACTGAGCATACTTTATTTATTTATCCATTACGATTAAATGCATTAAAACACATACTTTAATTCCAGAGAAACATTAACGCAAATAAACTCTCTGCAAGTAGACTAAATTCAGCAAATAACGACCCTCCACCATACCATACACCTCTTACTCATAATAACGGGAACGTTATTATGTCTGTACTTCTATAATTTACCCACTCAAATTATAATACATATAAAATTACGCGTCCCTCGTGTATTATTACAGTACAAATAAAAAGAAGATGGCATAGTGGGCAATGAGCACCGCACATTAATCTCAAAATTGCGTGATCAGCGGTACTTGCTGTTAATATACAAGCACCAAAAAAAAGGATAAGGCCCCCATCAACATATTTTATCTTCCCCTCCAGTTGTTTTATGAAAGAGGAAAATTAGTTTAAGGAAAGAAGAAGAAAAAAAAAAAAAAAAAACTAAAGACCTATTAGTCCATTAACTCAGCAACGTTAAAAATGAAAAACAACAACGAACCGTAGCTTTTAAGTAAATATGAATAATACATCCCAACTTTTTACATGAGCCGAAAGCGTGCTTGGCTGTTAATGATATTTGTAAGAAATGGTGGTTTTAAAAGCTAAAAAGAGATTTTTTTTTTTTTTTTTGACCATGCAATCTCGCGTAAGCCTGCGTTGTTGTTACTCTGCGTGATTGTTTAAGCTCTAATGGGACTTCTTTATGATTTTTATGTGTGGTGTTACTTATTTCTGCGCTGGCTTGCTGAGATTCTTTTTAATGGTCTATTAGCGGGGCTGTAACTCTTAGTTCCATCTCACTTATTTGGAGGTTTTCTGGCCACTCATCACGCAAATTTCTTTTCTTTTCTATTCTATTCTTTTCTTTTCTTTATTTGCATCTAAGAAAAGTGGTAAATACCCGCGCGTGCTGGAACAAATTGAGCAATGCAAAAGTTACTTTTAACAATGTGAAATAAAAAAAGAATGACGGTTTCATTTAGGAGAGGAAGATTCATAAAAAATCTTTTACGCAAACGAGAATTATAACTTGTTTCGTTCATGCAAGTAATTCATTCTTTTTTTTGGATGTTTCATTTTTATATAAACAAAAATAAAATATGAAATCAACTGAATTATTTTTATTTATGATGGTTATTTTTTTTCTGAGATTGTTTTTCATGTGCAATGATTTAGATTTCAAATAAACTTTGAAAAATTGGAGATTCGTGTCTTAAATTGCAAGATGTTGTTTGTTTTGGGGGCCTGAAGGCCACAGGTTTTGGGTGTTCGATCCCCAGCTGTGCCAGGGATCCATACAGTGGTTCCACTTTCCAGTCCACCTTAAACAGTTGGTCTCGGTCAAATATGACTGTCGACTGTAGGATTGTCAATCCTAGCCCGTAAAAAGAAAACGTATGTATGAAAACCTGCCAGTATATAGACGGCCTTGGCCCACCATGGGGTTGTTGCGCCAATGAAAAAGTATGTAAGTAGATTTTTGTAAAAAAAAAAAAAAAAAGTTGTAATGTGTGAAAGGTCAATGGAATGTTGTTAAATAAATTTAATGGAATTAGTTTGATTAATGAAGAAAACTGATTGTAATAATAAATATTCAATACTTTTGAATTGTATAATAGTGTAGTTTAAGCGAAACATGAATCATTTAACATGAAGAGAATTTCTAAAAATATTAATTAATCCATAGATTAAAAAAATACAACTGATATAATAACTGGTTCCAAAAGAAAATTTTTATAATTTTTGAGTGGTTAAAATAACTTCAATAATATAATATGATTCTAATTTTAATGATTAATTTCAACTTTTAAATAAAATTACCCCAAAAAATTTATGTCTTAAATAATATTATTATAATAGAAAGTTGATGAATTAATATAGAATTCTCCTAGAATTGTAGAATAATAATAGAAATTTGTATTGTGTTTAACTATTTTGACTGATAAAAAAAAATAATAAAAAAAAATAAGAAACTTGTCTTGCTTCACTAAATGCAATTTTGAATTTTTCAAAACAAATTTGGTTTGATTGGCCACTATATTTTAATTTTTTTGCACGATAGGATAATTAGACCTGGATCTACAGTTTAACGTGGATTCCGAATCACTCACAAACATCCACGTCTCCCCCAAGTTTCGAACCTGAACCTTTGGTACCAAAGACCAGATAGGCCAGACTGTAGCCAATTGGACATCTGGTCGGTTTTCAAAACCGAAGACCAGCTGCTTTTTTTTTTTAGAAAAAGCAGACACTTCATTTTAAAAACTAACTAACAGCATTCATCTGGGCTAAATTGGCAGCTATTCAGAGCCATGCGTTATATACTTGAAATTAAAATTTTATAGCTGGATATATTATAGTTTTTTTTTTTTGCTGGAATGTTATGCATACGTTTAGTAACAGATTCTATAAAGTTCTGAGTGGCTTTAAGTTCAGATAAAACAAATTGGATGCAAATCTTAAGATTCTGAAAAGTGGAAGACAGAGGAAGCAACTCACGGATGCGCTTTAACAATATTTCCTATATATTTCCTACAGAATTTAGATTCATATTTTTCATAGCCATAGAAGATGCTGGACTTTAGATTGATGTTCTATGAACCACTTTCAAAAGTTGCATGCACTTTTAAAGTTGCTTTATTGTCCTTTAAAGATACTTCAACTTCAGAATAAATACGTAACATTGAAAAATACACTTGATCTTACAGGATGCTCAAGTGGTGCATAACTTACTTTATACCATGCAGAAGTACCAGTAGAAGATCATACTCTGGATCATAGTACTTTTACTAGACGCTTGAAGTATGCAAGCTAGGCAAGACGGCTTCATACTCTGCTGGAGGAAAGAAGGGAGGGAGGGTATCGTGAAATTCCATGTTTCCTTTCAGTTCAAAACGTATTGTAACTTGGTTGTGCTATCAAGCTTTCAGTTCTCGTATATCTAATTACATTTTTTTCGATACAGTAGTATGTTAATTTTGAAATTCGCTGAAGTAATCTGTACCGAATTTATACAATTTCATGCTCTGAGCATGGTTCGTGCCATGATAGGTTTTAACAAGTTAAAGGGTTCTATCAGAACAATAGAGTATATCTTAATAGAGTACAACACAATATAGTGCAATACCAATTATTATTTAGACCCAATGTTACTTCTTTTAGACAAAGATTATAGGTTATATTTTCAATATTTAGGCATCTTCAAATAATTAGACATGTTTGTTTAGAACATTGAAGTACCTTTATAAAGTTTAACTCCAACAGATACAACAACTCCAACATACTCCAACAGATTTCAATGTGTCCCCCCCCACCTTAATAGTCTTGAGAATGTCAATGCGATTCTTGTCAATTCTTTGACATGTCGTCTGTATCAGTACACTCAACTTATTTTTCTCAACGACACCTAACCTTCAATGACAGCAACTGGTGGGACAAATACTCTGTTCTTGATATAGCTTCAAAAGAAAAGATTAAGAAGAGTAATATCAGGAGACCATAGTGTTGATCCGTACCCTAAAAATTCCACCGGCAAGAAAATTTGTCGTTTGAGAACTCACGAACTAAGGAATCCCAGTGATGACGTGTTCCTTCTTGTTGATAAATAAGCTATGGTTAAAATTCTTGAGGTGCAATAAATAATTCCAATAATTCTAAGTAAGCGTTAAAGGCGATATTTTTTTCAGTGAACAGAAAACGGTCCAATAGCCTTGCTATGTAAGAGGCCCCACCAAACCTTAGCTTTAACGCTGCCTCTTACTACCTGTGCTGAAACATGTGGATTCTCTGATATCTGGATGCAGTTTAATTAACTTCAAGCTGACATGAAACGTTGATTTATAAGTAATCGTTTTCGACAATGAACTTGTTCAGATCTATTGCATAAAAATAATATAAACCAAATATAAACCTCTTACTCTAGAAAGACTTTCCAGGAAGGCATTTTCTCTTTCTTCTAGTTTTTGCTGTTCCACAGCAGGCTCCTTGAAATACACACTTTGACTAGCATTGACTGTACAACGCATCTGCCCTATTATCTGCCACCTTCCTACTTATCTGTCGGAATAATCTTGGCCAACTGCTGGTAATAAAAAAAAGAGAGAAGTATATAACACACTCAGGCATACAATGTAATTTCGGTATCACAGGATAATTCACTTTTAAAAGTGAATTATCCTGTGATAATATTGGTATTGGGAACATTCGTTTATTATTTTAAATGCGGAATATTCGCAGAAGTGAACCTACTACGAAGAAACTGCTAAGTATTTTGTTACAAAGAATCCCATCTCAGCGGTAGAATTAAATAGTTTTAAAAGCGGCAGTTTTAAATTTATAAAATTTGGATAAAATTAATTATTCCAAAATATATATGAGCTTATGAATAGGAAAAATTACAGTCTTAACACATATATAATTATACCGGGTTCACAAATCCTTAATGGTACAGTAGACCTAGATGTCTCGGGAGCATACAGTGAATTAAAAAATTAAATTCGCCTAATTAATTCGTAAGCATTACAAGATTTCCGTGGCACCCAAGTGATTTTAAAATAGACAGCCACTCATGGTCTCTTAATAATATTAAGAATTGCCATAATATTTTATATTTTTGTAAAGTAATAAGTCATTAAACCAATTAGGAAATTCAGAAAAAAATTCAATTAATTAAAAAGCAACATCAAGCATTAGAAAAATTAAAAGTTTTCCATTGCATCCAAGTGGGTTTAATACAGAAACCTCTTAATAATATAGAAAATTGTCATAATATTCCTTATCAGTGGAAAATAATAGGTCAGTAAATCAATCAGAAAATTCAGAAAAAATTCAATTACTTCGAAACGAACAAACATTAGAAGATTTCCATGGAACCCGAGTGATTTTAAAATGGAAAGCCCCTCATGGTCTCTTAATAATATTCAAAATTGCTATAATATTTTATATTATTGTAAAATAATAAGTTATTAAACCAATCAGAAAATCCAGAAAAAAAATTCAATTAATTAGAAAGCAACAGCAAACATCAGAAGCATTAGGAGTTTTCCTGGGGGCTTGAATGGCCGAGTGTCTGCTGGCACTCGGTGCCACATGTTTCGGGTTCGAGTCTCGCAGGCGCCTTGGAAGCTTGTAGTGGTTCGGAATACACTTTAAGCTGCAGGTATCACGTCAAGGAGCCAAGTTAGACTTCAACCTACGGGTGCTCCATCACAACAGAAGCTGCCCTCTTTCCCTTCAAGCATGAGTCCATACGGATTCGTTGCTTTGGTCTAGTTGTCTACCAAGTGGGAAAATGAAAACAGCAACAACAACACTAGAAGTTTTCCTTGGCTCCAAAGTGGGTTTCATATTGAAAGGTCCTCGTGGCCTATTAATAATATTGAAAATTACTATAATATTCCATATCAATGGAAGATAATTGACTAGTAAACCAATCAGAAAACTGAGTAAAAATCAAATAATTAGAAAGCAATAGCAAACATTACAAGTGTTAGAAGTTTTCTGTGACACAAAAGTGAGATTAATATGGAAAGCCCCTCGTGGCCTCTTAATAATATTGAAATTGCCATAATAATCATTATCAGTAAAAAAATAATAGGTCAGTAACTATAGGTAATAGGTTTTTTTAATATCCATTGAAGAAATTTAAAAAAAATCAAATAATTAAAAAAGCAAACATTAGAAGCATTAGAAGTTTTCCGTGGCACTAAAGTGGGTTCAATATAAAAACTCCCTCGTGGCATCTTGATAAAACAAGTAATATAAAAAAAAAAAATTTTAAAGTCAATTCCTACTTTTTTTCACTATATTGCAGAAAAGTCCATTATAAATAATTTTCATTCATTTCTTAAAGTTTATCTGGCGCCCTCTATTGGTAGATATGTTCAACTTTTATCATATCTTATTGGTAGATATGTTCAACTTAAATATGTTCAACTGAATTAATATTTGAAAAAACTGTATTAACATCAAGTGTCATCCGCTACAAGTTAAAAAAAATGTATTTGAACTTGAGTGGATGAATAAAAAGTATTTTATGAACGATTGAAAGTTTGAACAAGATATATATAGGGAGAGTGTGAGCTAATAGTAGGAATTGAAAAACAGCAAACAAACACATTAAAATTTTCAAAAAATGTTATGGTAAGATAACTTACCGTATATGAATGAGAAATGATAAAATTCTTTTCTTTTACAGACCTCAACATTAAAAATCCAGGACGATTTGTTTGTTTCTGCTGACGGTTCGACTTATTTTTCTGCAGAGTGGAAGAAAAAAAAATCTCTGACAAGGACTAAGGACCAAACGAAGAGGCGTCCCAGAAATAAGAGGGCAACGAGACAAAAATATAAAATACAGATATAGATATAAAGAACAACACTTGAAAGTGAAGCTACTGTTAGTTCAGGCATTTTTTTGCCCTAGAGTAATGATACAGCCTTGTACGTAACAGGTTGAACGCTGTACATAATGATCCCCCCTTCTTTTTCTTGGCCCTTCCAATCTTTTAGAACGATTGAATAGAACGAAAGGGTAGGTAGAGTTGGGGGAGGTAGTGTTGAAAATCTTTTTCCGTCATTATAGCACATACGACAGATGGAGTCTTAAAAAAGGAAATGATGGGTCTTGAAATAAAAAATAAAAATAAAATAATGATAATAGTAAAAACTCAAAAGAAAGAAGAAGAAGCAAAGAAGAAGAAGATGCAGTTAAGTACCATAACTTTCGACAACCCCAGCTAAAAAAGTGTATAAAAGAAGTACGAAATCATTAAGTAAAGTTGTCCTTCAGGTCTGCTTTCTTGTCATTATCTTTTCGTTAAAAGGTAGAAGAATGGAGTAAAAAAAGTGAAAGAATGGGAGCGGCAAGGAGTAAAGTTTAAATTCAATGTAATTGGGAAATGAAAGCAGAAGGTTATGCAGGTCCGTGACACGAGAGCAGCGACACATGGTGTTAACATTGGGAATTATTTTGGTAAGGTTGTTGGTATAAATAAATATGAAGCAATACGTATACTTCGGATGCATTGCTATACCGTTATCGTGTGGTAATTAGAATTTTTTTTCAATATGTGTTTGTTTAAACATACATTATAACTTCTTATCTAAAAAAAAAAAACACTAAGATTATTCAAATTATTTTTTGTAGATTCAACATTATACAGGGTTTATCAACGTAAAGGAAATAATTAGAAAATGTCTTTCCTTGAATTAATTTAGTGACAATATGCTTTTTTTAAGTCTTTGTAGAATAAATGGCTTGCATTTGTATTACACTCTGACAAGGAAAACAACCAAACAGACATTTACATCTACCATTTTTGAAAAAGGAACATTTTATAAAAGGTAAGGGTTATTTCTCGGACATTAATTTTTGCTGACACTATACAATATTAAAAACATTTTTATATTAATGAAATTTATGAATGTTTTTTTCTAATTTAAAATTTGATTATTTAACGTGTAGAATTAATTATAAATTCTATATTGATGTAATTTAAATGTCACACTTTTAGATTATCCATTGGCACTACATAATTTTTCTGCAAATTAAATATTGGCAGAGATAAGAGACAAAAATAGAAATGAAGAGATAACAATGAGAAACGAAGAAGAGGGTTTAAAAATGTCTTGTTGAAATCTTCATAGATTAATTGGTCCACATTTGTGTCATGCGTTAACCAATAAAAACTCTGTATATTTAGTTGAACAACAGTGAAGCATTACTCGAAAGGGAAAATATTAGTCTGTCAATTTATTTCAAAATCTTAGTAACTAATTATAACTTATTCTTTTTAAACATTCACAATTCAAATCACTCAGTCTTTTAACAAACCACACCAATAATTGCTTTAAATGAAAAGAAAATAAGATACCACCTTTTTTTTTAAACTTTGCTTAATAGACTAAAAGCACATTGAAAAAGAACGCTCTTTGATCAAATTTTTAAAATTATCGCAGCGTTAATAAGAATTATTCAATCATCACGTCAAGGAAATTTTTACTTCTGTATATCAATCTGTAACCAGTGACTGTAACGGACACCAACAGCGTACATGGGCACTGTATATTAGGCAAAAATGGAAATCCTTATTGAAACTGTTTCTCAAAATACTTGTTTATGTATCATACACAACTGCAAAATACAAAGAAAATAACGAAATAACTGCTATGAATTATAAAACAAGAATGTTTAAAAAAAGATCATGGTAAAAATAACATATTTATTAAATAAGATATAATTACTTTTGAGAGCATCTTATAAATTACGATATATCGTATATGTATGTGAGAACTTCATTTAAGAACTATCATTTTTCTAACATGTACTTTATTTGAGACGTTCATTTTATATTGATAATTTTAGCAATATTAATTAAAAAATTAACTTAAAAACTATACATACATACCATTGATCTTCATTATATCTGTGATACATATTTTGCCGATAATTAATATAAATGGCTGTTTTTGACCGTAATTAAAAAAACAAATGAAACATAGAATATTTGCTAAATCTACTAACTTTATTATTATTTTTTTTTTTTGATTTCATTAAAATTAAATTCTTTTGTGAATTACACGTCAATTTGAATAGTTTAATCTCTTTTAAGCAATTTCTCTTACAAAACAAATTTTGAAATTATAGATATACTGATTCAAAGGTCCTTAAAAGTACTGATGTATTAACAATCTACTGAATCCTTTCCAACACGGTACACGCCCCCGCTTATAATCCTCCGCACAACACAGCAGTATAAATAAGAACCACCATCAACCCATCCGAAGCCAAAAACGCTTTCATCTTTGTATTGACAACCCAACCCGGTGTTGTTCTACGAGGCACACCTGCCTGCAGGGTAGAGGAAAGAACCCGAAATCATAGCCCAGACTATTTCTCACAGCAATACATACTTCCCTGTCAGCCACAACTGCGAAATAAAACGGCACAGGGAACAGCTACAGGATATAAAACAGGAGATAAAGAAAAAAAGGGCAGGCCACACACAGAAAGATAGCTTCTTTATCAGCCGGTGGGACATATCAGAGGCAACTAAGTGATAAAACGGGCCGTTTTACCTGATCTTGAACCCCCAAAAGCCTCTCGCAGGTAAACTTAGTCGATAGGGGACTTGGAAACGTTTTCGGCTCATGAGGGATGGATGGCGGATAGTGCGAAGAAAAACTATCTATTTCTTGAGATAAATTGCTCTTCTTGTAACTGCGGCCAACCGGCAAAACTGTTTCACGATACACGATTTTAGTTTTTGTTTTTATTTTTTTTATTTATTTGAAAAATAAGGTTGGCAAAAAAAGATAAATGAATCTGTACATTGATGGAGATGGATATTCTGTTGATGGCGTAGGTTATGTCAGAAAGTGCGTGGGCTAAGTACTCATATGAATATTGATTTTAAGATTTAAAATTAAGTTAATTAATTATATACATTATAAAAGTAGTGAAATGAAAAGAGTTCTATTTCTGACATAGATTGTTTTTCTTGTAATTGCGACCAACCGGCAAAACTGTTTCACGATTCGTGATTTTTTTATTTTTTTTATTTATTTATTTGAAGAATAAGGTTGGTAAAAAAGATAAATGAATCTGTACATTGATGGAGATGGATATTCTGTTGATGGCATAAGTTGTGTCAGAAATTCAGGTACTTAATACTCACATGAATATTGATTTTAAAATTTAAAATTAAGTTAATTAATTATAAACATTATAAATGTAAAATGTAGTGAAAAGAAAATAATTTAATTCTGAGATATATTGCTCTTTTTGTAAAAGCTGCAAACCGGCGACATTGTTTCATGAAACACGATTTTTTTTTTTACTTGAGAAATAAGGCTGGATTCTGTTGATGACAAAGGTTATGTCAAAAATTGCGTGGCTTAATTAATACTCATGAATATCGATTTTAAAATTTAAAATTTTAATTAATCATAAAAATTATAATTGTAATAAAAATAGAAGATTTCCATTTCTGAAATAAATTGCTCTTCTTGTAACTGCGGCCAACCCGCAAAACTGTTTCACGATACACGATTTTTAAATTTTTTTTTATTTATTTATTTGAAAAATAAGCTTGGTAAAAAATAATAAATGAATCTGCACATAGATGGAAATGGATATTCTGTTGATGACATACGTTATGTCAGAAATTCCGTGACTAAATACTCGTATGAATATTGATTTTAAAATTTAAAATTAAGTTAATTAACTAATTAATTAATTCACTAAATTTTTTATTAAGCTATAAACACTATAAATGTAGTGAAAGGAAAAGACTTCTATTTCTCAGATACATTGCTCATTTTGTATTGATGGTAAACCGGCAAAACTGTTTCACGATACAGGAACTTTCTTATAATTTTATAAATAAGGTTGGTAAGAAAGATAAATGAATCTGTACATTGATAGAGATGGATAATCTGATGGTTATATCGGCCATGGGTTGTGTCAGAAATTGAATGGCTAAATACTCGCATGAATATTTATTTTATAATTTAAAATTTTAATTAATTATAAACATTATAAATGTAGCGAAAACAAAAGACTTCTATTTCTGAGATACATTGCTCTTCTTGTAACATCTCAGATACATTGCTCATTGCTTGTGTTTCTCAGATACATTGCTCATTTTCCATGTATGGTAAATCGGCAAAATTGTTTACTGATACAGGAATTTTTTTTTTAATTTTAGAAACAAGGCTGGTAAACAAGATAAATGAATCTGTACATAGATGGAGATAGGACTTTAATGGAGATCTCCTTCTATGATCGTTGAAGTTGATCTTTGATGATTTGTTGACTGCATAGGTTATGTCAGAAGTTGGGTGGCTAAGTACTCATATGAATACTGATTTTAAAATTTAAAATTAAGTCAATTAATTATAAATGTTGTAAATGTAGTGGAAAGAAAAGATTTCTATTTCTGAGATAAATTGCTCTTTTTCAAACTATGGTCAACGGGCAAAACTGCTTTAAGATTTTATTTTATTTTATTTTTTAATTTTAGAAGTAAGGCAAGAAAGATAAATAAATCTGTACATTGATGGTGATAGATATTCTGTGGATGACAAAGGCTATGTCAAAACTGGAGTGGCTAAATACTCATATGAATATTGATTTTAAAATTTAAAGTTAAGTTGATTAATTATAAACATTATAAATAACATTATAAAGTTTTTATGGAAAAGAAAAGATTTGTATTTCTTGAGATAAATTGCTCTTCTTGTAACTGCGGCCAACTGGCAAAACTGTTTCACGATACACGATTTTATTTGTTTTTTTTTATTTATTTATTTAAAAAATAAGGTTGGTAAAAAAGATTAAAGAATTAGCTAACTAATTAATAATAATAAATACTCATATGGCTAAATACTCATATGAATATTGATTTTAAAATTTAAAATTCAGTTGATTAATTATAAACATTATAAATGTAGTGAAAACAAAAATACTTCTATTTATTGCTCTTCTTCAAACTGGTCACCAGGCAAAACCTTTTCGAGATACACGATTGATATTGCTGAATATGCTGTAAATCTGATAGTGTTGTGTACCGAGACCTTAAGGTATGACCTGGATATTGGTGACAAGAGAACTTTAAGGTACAAGATATACAGCAACTTTAAGGTATACTCTGTGTAAGTATTGCTGAAATTGTTGTAAATTTTTATGTAATGTATAACAACTTTAAGATATACTCTGGGTATAGCTGCTGAAAATATGACATGATAATGATGATGACATAAAATCGAATACTGACATTAGATAAAAAATTATTGAAAATTTTTTTACTCATTTATTATACAACATTTTTATTATTTTTATACTGTTTTTACAATTTAATTTTAAAAACAAAAATTAAAAAAAATACTAATTGAAATTTTATAAATGTGTTCGTAACGATATAAGTAAGTGATTGTAAAAGGAATAAAAATTATAATTTATTGCTGGAAAACTCACACAAAGTATAATACCTCATAGGATGCACGATTCAATACGTTTAGACATTGAGATATATAGGTTTTTTTATGCTGTCTTCATACATCTCATTCTACAATTGCTGCTAGAGTTTCTTTAGTTTGACAAAAATCACAAAAGTCACCTTAGTTAAGTGATTTAACAAATTTTTAATCGATGACAAATTTGGGGTTCGGTTGGTCCCACGGAAGTATGTCAAAATTGAGGAGGCAATCCTGTAACACACTTGCTGCAAGTGGCTGAGCATGTAGATTCTGGAAGATGTTCCATAAAAATGTCAAGAACTCACACTTGGGAGGTTATGGGGATATGCTTCTTAGAAAAGATCAAATTCGTTTGTAGTAGGACCTCAAAATATCACATCAGATATGAGTGCAAAGGAAACAATGCGTAATAATACAACATTTACCAAGCAGCCTCCACACGTGTGCACGATTATTATCAGAACCCAAATTGAATCGCAGTAGTTCACTGAAGGTTAGTCCAATCCTGTCGAGCGACTAGCCACTTCAAATGGAAGCAATGGTGGGTGACTGCCAATGCCAGTCAGTGGTTATCATTCAAGAATCTCGAAATGGACCCAAAGTCTGTACAGAATGTGTTACCTATGTGCCGATTTAGGAAAATGACGCAGTTGTATGTGTGTGTGCTTATCGAACGATGATGCACGGTCATCCTGATTATTCGGACTCCTGAGTTAAGGTTTGTGCGAGATATCAATGCATATTTATAGTACAGTCAGAAAGGTCGAGGTACCAAACAACTGGCCAAGTTGTCCAACCAACGTCTGTTATTCCAGTGATTATTTTCATGTACATTTTATATAAATTGTATTTGTTTCCTATTTTAATTTTTTAACAGTTAGGGTAAAAAAAAAAAAAAGATTGTATCTAAATTTTCAAAGCTAGTGCCTTTCCTTACTTTTCATATTTTATGCTTAGTTAATATTCATTAATTAAACTTAAAATAAGAATAAAAATATTATTGTAATTGAACATTGAATTCTTTTTAAAAATATAATCAGTAAATGTGTCAGTGAAAAAACTGCCAACTATAAATAATTTCAAAATTTATGACATATATCTAATAGAACTGACATCAAAAACGAGTAATACAATAAATTTTGAAGTTGATTTCTTTATTATTATTAATATACAAAACTAATTGCCAATCAATATTTTTGAAAATGGAAAATAATTTCATTTCCTACTCAATAGACTTACAGCCTGGAATTCCAATATCAGCTTCAAAATACAAGGTAGCAATATTAATCAACTTCTTAGATTCCATACCATTTTCAACAGCAGGAAATCAAATTCTAAAATCAGCAACGTTACCTCTTCAAGGATTATTCAACATAACGTTTTTGTAATTTCTCAATTAATTACACCAATACATTATTATCAACATTTAGAGTTTGCAATTTTACATGGTTGACAATTTTATAATTTTCAATGCATTGGACATTTACAATAGTTCTTTCAAAAAACATTTTAAATCATACTGCCAAATTCAACACAATCAATTTTCTTTATTTTGGCTCTATTAATTACTTCGTATAAAATGTCCTGTAGCTAACAATAAATCTCATTCTGCAAATTCATGTATCAACTACTAGTTGAACTCTAGTATCCAAATTATTTTTTAATGGCATTATCATCTTACCAAATATAGAATTTAGGGCTTCCCAACGGTGAACTATTCATTTTTTTCCCATCCTATTGTATGTTATAAACACTCACGAGGTCATACCTTACGTGATTCGAGGTTTTCTATAAAAACCAATTTCACAGTCTTACTGTAATTTTATACTCTTGCTGCTTCTAAATAGAAGGGATTTTAGTTCTTTCAAGAATACATTTCTATAGATTTCTTTATTTGGTTCCGACGATTTAGCGACCAGAACAAACATGATACATATAATGTCCGTTTTTTCTTGATAAATCTACAATGTATAATAAATAGTACTATACTAGTACATTATTATTAATTTTTTATGGCTTATTTTACTGATTTCCTGGAGGGCAGATTTCTTATCCTGCACTCATGTCCATAAATTAAGGATAATGAAGTTCAGGCAAAGAAAGAGACAGAAGCAAAACAAATTTGACTTATTTGTAAAGTCTATTTATTAAACAAAAGGTAAAGAGCAAAAAAAGATGCTATATGATTGACATAATTAATAAAAATTGCGATTTTTACTCCCTGGAGCAAATTTCAAAAAAAGAACCTATTTACAAAAAACAGTATAACATGGTTAGTATGATGGTTAATATTGAGTATGTCTCCCGGACGATGCAATACAGGCCTTACAACGCCTAGGCATGCTGAGTATCAAATTATCAATCTGATCTTGGGGAATATTACACCACTCATCAAGCAATGCCCTCCGAAGTTTCGGTTGACAGGTGGGAGGGGGTTCACGGGCTGAAATTCGTCGGAAAAGCATATCCCACACATGCTCTATTGGATTAAGTCCGGTGAGTAAGCTGGCCAATCCATATGGGTGATATCCTCCAATTGAAGGCATTCGTCTACAATGTTTGCACGGAGGACGGGCGTTGTCCTCCATAAACAGAAATTCAGCACCCATGGCACCCCGAAACAAACGTACATGCTGTTCCAGAATGACATCCCGATAGATGTGGCCTGTCATCGTTACACTCTGAACATGCAAGTCAGTTCTGGAACCAAGAATAATTCCTCCCCAAACGAGCTATCCTGCACCACCGTAACGGTGTCGTTCAATGGTGTTCTCTTGGTGGTAACGGGTACCTGGAGCTCTCCATATGAAAGTCCGGCGAGAATCAGACTGCAAACTAAACCTGGACTCGTCGGAAAACATCACACCAGACCACTGTTGCGGTGTCCACAATACATGCTCTCTACTCCAGGTTAATCGCAGACGAAAGTGAGTTGCGCTAAGTGGAACACATCTGACAGACCTACGAGCATATAGACCAATGTGCCCTAAGCGTCTGTACACGGTCTGCCTTGAAACTGTCGTATCGGTAGCTGAAGAGAGCTGACGAGACAGGTCTGCAGCTGCGCTCCGCCTGTTTCTTTTGGCAGTAACTGCTAAATACCGGTCCTCATTCAGCGTTGTAACTCGGGGGTGACCTGTGCTGTAACATCTACTCACATTACCATCATCTTAGAATCGTTGCCAAAGCCTGGAGTTCCTCGGATACTTCCAGCTGGGTACGTCCCCATTCCAGTCGTCCGATAATTCTACCACGTAAAAAATCATCCAAATGCTTCCTTTGTGCCATAATTATGCGGTTATTGCACTGAAAGGCTTTTAAAGCGCTTGTGAACAATTTTACTTCTTTACCACCATTCCTTATATACCCCTCTCTTACACTCTCGTCATTGTGACGTACTATCCGCGCCATCTGGTGGTTACCTGTAATTTGCATATTCTTCTTCAAGATGTGTGTGATAATTCTACAGGTGAAATTTTTATTTTAGAGTTGAATTTCTGTGTGATTCTGAATTATCCTTAATTTATGGACATGAGTGTATTTATGTGTATATGTATTTTATTGTGTTTCTACAGTTCCTGCCAATTAAGGATAATTGTGTGTGCCTAATAATTTCCTGTTTCGTCGTTACAGACTAAACTGACAAAAGAGTTCCTTTTACATTTTCCAGATTTAAATATATTGTCTCAAAGAACTAGTAGCTATGAAATTTGCCAAAAGTATTTTTCAAATATAAATGAAGATGCCATGAGTCAGACCATGAGTGAAGCATAGAAATAAAAAAAAATGTTATAAGAAATATTTGTTGTCTTATTGCTTTTTAAATGTTTTTTTACAGGACAGACTTTTAAATAATCAAATGTTTAATTTGAAACAATTTATCCTTGTATTTTTAACAAATTATATTTATATTTATAATACATTAATTTGTCCTACAAGTAAAATTGGGGTTATAGAATTATGGGAAATTTTAGTATTCTTTATAAACCATATCATGGTTAAGATTTTCCAATTACTTTACTTAAACTGTCCTTAAAATGACAGTTGCGTATTTCAAGGGTACTTCTTCTTTTTCTGCTTCTCTCAAGAGAACTCACTTCTCGGAATTTTAATCTAAAAAATTAAAAAACTGTCAATTGTTCATTTTATATATCAATGAAGTGCATAACTATCGTAACTGTTCCAATATTGAGAAGATAAACAGAAAATAAATTAACATAACCAATCAATTTGGTATTTTTTCAGCAGTTTTCGGTAACAAGAGATCAAGTAATTTATAAAAATGTTTTTTAAGTCAAATCCTACTTTTTTTTCAGTATACTGCAGAAAGTCCTTTATAAATAATTTTCATTCATTTTTTAAAGTTTATCTGGCGCCATCTATTGGTAGTTATATGCAACTTAAATCTAAAAAAAACTAAAATTAATTAATTAAATTTAATTATTGAACTAATATTTGAAAAAACTGTATTAACATTAAGTGCCATCCACTGCAAGTTCAAAAGTATATTCGAACTTGATTGGATGAATAAAAAGTATTTTATAAAAGATTGAAAATTTGAACAAGATATACATAGGGAGAGGTGAGCTAATAAAGGAATTTAAAAAAGAAAACTCTGTACAAATATCAATAAATTTCCCGGACGCCAATGGATCGACACTAACCCTGTAAGTTAAATACCGCATATATATATATATATATGTGTGTGTGTGTTTCTTTTTATGTGTCTCAGTGCCCTGCAGTGCGGGGCGAACATCTATTCACGGAAGGAGGGAAATGGACAACGTCTGTTGGGATGGAGTACCCATAGGTAGAAGTCTGACTTGGCTCCGTGTTACTTAAGAAGGAGGGAAATACCTTACTGGAATTACTTTTAGGAGGAACTACCCAACATTTTCGTATCGTTTGGGATAAAACTCTAAAAACTCCCTCCAGGCATTCGGACTAACGAGACAAGATGCTGAACATCAAAAACTCTTCGTTTTTTGAAACAGTAACAGTAGTACAACAAAACCGCCAGTGCATTGAATCTTAATCCTAATGCTCACCAGGGGTGCACGTTGCCACTGAGCCATGAGTTGGGCGAATTTTTAAGTATGTATGCATATACAAAATCAACCCAGTTTTACATTCTTCCAAAAAGATTAAAATAACCTAAATAATAACTCAGTATCACACAGCAATGTAGGATATCAAAGGATTTCATGACGTGGCAGAGTTCCTAAAAAATACCAGAAAGGAAAATATATTAAATTGATATGTATTATATTAATTAATGTACAAAAAAATTACTACGCAACAAAGGTGAACTATGGACGTATATCGTTTTCATACAGAATACTATAAACACTGAAGTGGGATATCTCAGTATGGTAAGCTACAACTCGACTACACGAACTTATTTTGCTCATTACCAGATAGCGCACAATATCCTCAATGTCAGCAGTCAGTAATGTTTGTTCACCACTCGTGTTTTCTAGTTGGAAACAAGATTTTTTTGATATCTGTTGATGTTAGAAGTCAGTCATCAATGTTAAAAGTAAGTACTGTTCATTTACCACCCATAATTACTCTCTGGAAACAAATATTTTCTAATATCCTCTGAAGAAGGTGTTCAGTATCGTAAAAATGTGCTTAACACTTTTCACTCGAAGGCTCCGGAGCGGAGCCTTTTAAAATTTGTCTTCAAGCTCGAGGGCTCCGCTACGGAGACAATGCAAATAACAATATAAATAATGCGTTGCTTTTATTGCGTATATAAAACTTATATGTGAATATGATCTTAGGAAAATAATAAATAATTTAAAAATGAAATAATTTAAATGGCTCCGCTCCGAAGCTCTCGAGTGCAAAGGGTTAAGCGGATACGTTTCGCGTATAGGTATTGTCCTTATAATTCACATATTTATCGCATTGTTTTGCATTCTTAAAATAATATTCCCTACTGTCACTGTCTCTATGTGTAAATGAAGATATTCTTAACAGAGACATGAATAGTTTCCCCCACTTTCGTATAATACCATATACCGAATATCTGGAAAGCATTTCAGTCCTTGAATAGCTGTGTGATTCCGAGACACCTAGATCTATTGTACCCTTTCTAAATCATTGTAAATCTGATGTAAAAACACCTAGTATAATTACATATGTGTTTAGACCTTAATTTTTTCTATTCAGAAGTCCATATATATTTTGGAATAATTGATTTTATCCAAATGTTATAGATTTAGAACAGCTCATCATCAAATGCTTCATTTAAACATTTTGGTTGCTGAGATGGGGTTCTTTGTAACACAGTGTATAGTAGTTTCTTTGCAGTAGGTTCACTTCAGTTAATATTCAGCTTTTAAAATAATAAATGTATATCTCCAATTGCCAATATACTTCTCAGAATGCATGGCAGTTTTTTTTATTCTTTATCAAATGTAACCCAAATGCGAACCTATGGAAACTCTTCTCTACTCTTACTCTGGAATGATTTTCTAGAAAGGCTTTTCCTCTTTTTCCTAGCTTTTGCTGTTACATAGCAGATTTCCTGAAATACACCTTGATTGACATTGATTCTACTACTTATCTGTCTATATAACCTTGATAAACTGTTGGACATAAAAAGAGAGAGAGAGGGAATCCAGGTAGAGATTGTTCTGTCACAACTGATCTTTAAGATTGTACCTCATATTTCAGAGAAATTTATCAATTTTAAAACGGTTAATGATATAATTCTTATTGTCTTTTCAAATCAGGTATCAAATTGGAAATACAGGTTAACAAATTTCATGTCACTAGGTATTTTCTCATAATCTTTTTCTAATAATCCAAAGGGCCACTGTAGCATAGTTTTTAGTTTAGACTGAGTTCAATTACGTTTGTTTGTTTATTTATTTTTAAGATAATACCAAATACTTTATTTTTCTTAATAGGACTCGCAATATGTAAATAATAAATTACAAATTTGACATTAATATTGGTTAACCATGAGCGTATAAATAAATGGAGATTTTACTGAGATTTCTCTTCCCTTATTCTACTTTCTAATTCTATTGGAACTCTAATTCTTAAAACCTACAGATGCATCCTTCTGTAATTTTTTGAGTTGTTTAATATTTAATTTTTTTGAGGGTTATATAATTTGAAAATGGAGAAATGAAATTCTTTCACTTAAAAAATTGAGTCAGAATATTACTAATTATAATTGTTACTATGTAATTGTTGGCAGAACATCAAACTTAGTGTAATCATAATTAAAAAAATCACAATGACAAGCAGAGAAATATAAAAAAAGATAATTATTTATGCATTATTTGATATCTTTTAATAAGAGAAGCATTTCAGATATTTGTTTTAATATTAAATGCATTTTTGATTGGTTATCAAAATAAAAAAAAGTTTTTCATTAGCTACATATTGCATATCTGGATCATTTTATCATACAGACACTATTTACCCGTGCGCAATATATTATGTTACAGAAACTTCAATAGTTTACTTATAACTTACTCAGTAATTTATTTGAAAGTATTTATTTGACAGTATTTCTCTATCAGAAAAATGTTGGGATTCACGTCTTCAGGTGACCGAAAACGTTGCAGCTACTGGGTGTGAGTCAAGACTGCACAAGGGCTGTCCACACAAATAAACATTTAAAGTTTAAACATTAAAGACACACACATCTACACCAAAGTAATAAATGTTTTTCTCTTATTATTGTACCTCTATAAATTTTATAAAATTATCGATGAATTTCTGTAATGTCATGCCTTTTTTACAGGATGCGAACAGCTTCATTTCACATTTTCGAGGCATTGTATCACGGTAATTTGCTGTCAAACGAAGACCGGCATTTCTGAATTGACGAACAAAATACTGACTTGTGCAAAAACGGTATTAATTTGCTAATGCAGACAAGCGTTTTGACCATTGTCGCCTCTCACCAAAATTAGTCTTTATTTTTTAAATGTACCTCGTATTTTGCTTTAGGGAGAAGGCAATGTTAAAGTAAAACTCAAATTCTTCGCTTGAAGTGTGTAACACCCAGAAAGAAAACGAACACGCTGATTTAAACGCCTGATATTAAGTTCATAATGTAGAAAATTCTGATAATAATGTTATTGCAAATGAATATAATATGATATAAACGAAAAAAACTAAATTTTTAATTCTGAAACACCTGAAGTTAAAAAGGTTTTTAAAGTACTTCCTTCGCAGTGTAAATAATGTTATGATAGAAGTAATTTTCAATGGGCATTTAAAAACAGCGTTGTAAATTCGGTATATATAGACATCGTAGACGTAGTAACGTTTACGGCTTCCCAGACAAGTTTAAAATGGAATATAAAGAAATTGTGAACTACATTTCGTGGATTTTTTTTATAATAATTATCATTTCAACTCAGACTGTATAAAATTTATACTAGGTGTCTAAGCACCATATTTAAAAGCTTCAAAGTTGGTGTATGAATAGATTATTTGGAATTACATAAAAATACAAAGTCAGAAATGATTTCAGTTCTGCTTGTGTACGCAGATAAAACAAGAAATAAATGGACTCGACATAAGTCAATGTAAGACTTATTAATCAATGAAAAGGAAAAAAAACATTTTCGAACAGTTACAAAAATTAGCCAGATTTGCATGCCATTTTCCCTCAGAATCCTTCAGATATTTCAGTGCGACATTCCGACATGGAGTGCTTTTCTAAATTGGATTGTTAGCATCAGGCCCTGCACTGTCATACGCAATTTCCTCCAAGTTGAAAATACTTACTGTTTGTTTATGATTCATAAGGATTTCTGGAAAATTACTCTAATATAAGTATTGAAGAAGGTGTCGAAAGAGGCCATGGTTGGTAGTAATCATCATAGGATATTGCTGTTTGACTCCGATATCCTTGAAAGTACAATCACTGTGTGGCTTACCCATTGCACTGTGCAATCTCGTAAGACAATTGCATAGTCATTAGATTTGCGTACGTATGGTTTAGCATGTCACTACAGCTACGTCAGTGCAGAAATGAAAAATCTTTTCTAGAACACTTGGAATATCAGCCCATGTACTGAGCTTGGAAAACATTTCCGTATCATTATTTCTGTACGATTCCGTGTCCTTTATGTGTATTCTGCTTCTTCTAGAATCTTGTAAACTTGACGTTGAGAGACCTTATATTAAAATTATAAAAAAGTTCATTAGAAGATCATTTATTTCTGCACATATGTAAGGTTAATATAATAATTATTAGTATAATAATCTTCTTCTCTTAATCAATTCAGAGATTGAATGAGATGTAAATGATCAGGCTAATCTAAAGAGGCCATGAATCTCTGACGTTTATGGAAGTAAATAACTCACCGGTGAATAATTTTCACTCTCTCTGTGTTAATGGATAATAAACAGATAATCCATGGATCTACACGATGCGTAAGTTTTTCAGAGAAAATAACAATAAAGCAGAATATTTTTTCCCTTTCACGATGCAGTTCAGAAATAATACATTGGCGTAAGTTCAAATTAGGTTTTACTGAGGGAAGTGACTATTTGAGTAACGCCATTGGAAAGCATTGTGACAGTTGAATGGGCTAATGTTAATAACTCTTTAAAACTATAGCACTGCGAAAATTTAATTTCGTAATTTATCATATTTCTAGCAATTAATAAAAAAAAATCTGAAAGAATTTAATAAATTATTATTTTTAATTAAAAGTTATTTTTTTAATTATTAGTTATTTTTCGAAACAAAACAAATAAAAGAATGAGAGAGAGAGAGCGAGAGAAACAAATTTTATAGTAAAATGAATGTTTCAATGCTCAACTGCTTAGAGATACGAAGATTTAGAAATTAAAATAAATTAAACGTTTTTCTCTGAGTATTTTTCAGAATTCGGATTTTCAATATTCATTGATATTTTTGTCAAACTAAAATATTAAAAATATACTACTATATTTATTTACGTACAAGGAAAAAGATGGGTGAGCAAGGAAAAAGATGGGTCACTGTGTGTGAGGATCCATTATAAGATTTCGGGAGGTGCATCAGTGAGCTTCGTGTTCGATTTATGCATGCCATAAATAGCATATCAGCTGGCAATGAAAGGGACGCACTGTCTTCCGGTAGGGCATTTAGGGCAACTGCCTCGCATGTGCAGGCCACATGATAGAGAACAAGAAACATTAACTACCACCGAGCAGTCTGACTGTCGATGTGACAGACTTCTGCGTGTTGTCAAAATCTCCATTTAGTCTCCTTGTTTCTGAAAGCAATAATGGAGTAACAGTAATAGAGACAATCAGAGGGCCATCAGTGGATCCACCAAAGAGTTCTCCTCACTCTAGCTGTGTACTTTAACAATGGGGCACGGTTAGGGCAAATATATCCGAAAAGTGCTACTTTTTATCAGTAGAAGTATATACTTTTCGAGATTAGATGAATACTAACAACAGTTGATTAAAAGCACGGGCTCTGTTAATAGACCAAAAGACTCTATTGCTGTTATTAAATATTAATTTGAAACAAATTCATTAGTTTTATATGGATTACCAGTTCCCCTCTTTCTTTTGCAAACATACTTTTGTGAAAAAAAAAAATATAAAAAAATGTAGAATATTTTCAAAAACTAAAATTCATAAAATTTATCACTTATAAATGAAAAGCATGATTTGTATGTAATAATAAACCCTATTCTGTAGCAAAAGAAAGTTTGCGAAATGGATTGTGTTGTATATCGTTATGTAGAATCTGTCAAGTAGCTGTAATGTTTGTGCTACAAAACATGAAAGATAAATTATAAATTATAAAATTTTATTTAACCTTTAGGTACTTTAAAGTATCATACGTATATTACTCTACAAGTGCAAACAGGTTAATGGCTAATGTTCTTCTTTCATACACATGTCCTTTAAAGTAGTGAGAGGAGAGTTTTTTTTTTATCACAACCCATTTGGCTTGTCTTTCTATACTTTATAATGCTAGGAAAATCTTATGTATAAAATAAGCAACTGAAAACTGTAAATTTAAAAAACAGTTCAATTAAAAACGAAGATATCTTATCAAGGTATGTTGGAGTTATAAAGGTATCTTAAATTTGTAACTACTCCCATATATTCGAGTAAAAATTAAAGCAAATTAGTGCAGAATCAAATTATCAGCTTTACAGTTATTTTCTTTTCAAATAATCTAATTATATCGAACCATTTACTCATGAAAAAAGCGTGATAATTCTTGTCTTAGCTATTTCCTCAAATGTCAGTGAGTCAATTCGATCTTCTAAATTCATACTTTTTACATTTAGATAGATTGTTGGAAATCATATATTTTTTACACGTTAAAGAATTATGAATTCAAATTCTGTAGTAATAAAATGTAATCATGTTATTTATGTGATATTTACTTTTTGGCTGCTATTTTGCCTATGTTTTATCTGACACTTCGTTAGCTTACATTAAGTCAAATTAATTAGTTGTCTCATCTTATGGATTCTGGTTACTCCGTAGCATTTCATATATATCCGCGTGCTATATATTAAAGGGACAGTAAATGATAATGACACTCGGATAGCATAGTAGTGATCCACCATATAAAAAATAGTAAATCAGATGTAAAAAAAACTGATGATAACAAAAAAACCTCAATTTAAAGGAAGTGTTAGTTGATAGGTGCACAAAATAATGAAGCAAATTGTTATCTTACAATTCTCAAATATTTATTTCGTCACACAACCTTGGTGAAGTATATGCAAAAGAGCATTGGAGTCGAACAGAAACATAGATGTCAGGCAGTTAAGTTTTCTTTCCTCATCCATCATCTACAAGAACGGTCAGTCAAAGATATCTGGATTGTATATCTTTATATTGAACCCGTTTTATTGATTTTGAGGGGAATGTACTGTAAATGCCCAATAAAATAAAACCATACTTCCCTTCCCCTCCTCCCCCCCCCAAATTTTTTTTTTTGTTCCTCATTAACGAATAAATCTTTAAATAATTTTTAAGTAATCAATTTAAACGCCAGGTTTTAATTGATCAGTAATTTAATTTATTATTCAATGACATATATTGATGCATATTAACATTCACATGCAAAAGCTTCATTTTCACATGCATTGCAGTTTTGTATATGTTTATGATTATGTGCCTCCATATGGCTACCATACCCATTTCAGCATATCAATGGTGGTTTGTGTTGGAATGCTTTTAACTAAGTAATATTTTATAATTAAACAAATTAAGCAAGCATAAAGTTAATTAAAAACATTTAATTAATATGATGCATTACCAAATAAGAGCAAGCACGGAGTGCTTGTTAAAAAGCACAGGAACGTACATACCACTTCGTTGCCGCTATATTTGAATATCACTTTAATTGCAAATTCAGCAGTTGATTTGATGCGAAAAAATTATGATCAACAAAAGCGACATCTAGAGATAATCACATTGTACAAATCTTACGTTCTACAATTATAGTCTTGCATGGACAAGAAAGCATGGCGGTAAAACTCAAACTTTCAATCTTCCAATACACACATATATATATTTATTATACAGCTGATCAGTTTATCTTTCCGTCAGTTATGAAAACGTATTATTTTACGTTTTTATAAGGTATTACATTATACTACACTATAATTTGTAGAAGAAACGGCTTCATTATAAGAATATCGCAAAAAAGAACAATAAAATTGTATTATATATATATCTACGAAATTGTCATAATATGATAATTCATTTAACGGGACAACGTGGTCAGTTAATAATCTTGTTTAAAATGTCAAAAACTAAATGATATTTTTATTATACAGTTTTAGAGCTATAATTTTAATCCCCTGATAATACCAATATATATAATATCAAATTTTGATAGTTGAGGGAAACTGACACAAGATAATCAAAAAATAATAATAATAACAAACATCTAAAATGCATCAAGTATGTTAAAAATGTAAAAATTTAAGACATGCAAATTTTTTATCAACTATAATTTTAAAAAAAATTATATTTTAAAGATAAACTTTTCTGGATTCATTTTATTCTTACCTAATTTTGTATCTTAAAATATATACAGTAACCTTTAAAATGGTATTCACTAATATAGGATATTATTTAATATCCAATAAATTACGAAATATTGATGAATATTTTTTTTAAATTACATAAAATTCAATTTTTTTACTGTAAATTCATGATAAAAAAATAATCATCCAAACACTGAAGTTTCAAAAGAGACTTTCACCTTCAAAAATTTTTTCGTAATTTTCAAAAATGAATTAAAATAATTAAATGTCATATATATTATTTAGGTTTTTTAATTTTCGCAATATGCATAATTTTATATTATTTTAATTGAAATTGCACATAAATGTAAATTAATGAAATATTTAGTTCAAAAGTGAGTATTTTAGAGCACAACTACCTTACACAGCATATTTTGGTTCATTATATTTAAGGCAATGTAATGTGTAAGCAGAGTTTGGGGGTGAACTAAAATTGTAACTATTTAATAAAAAGCAAGATGAATATTTATCTTCATTTGAATTAAATAGTTTTGATTGATTACTTTTTGAAACATTTATGTCCTATTACCTTTTTTATATTTAATTATTTCGTTTCAAATGTTTTATTTTAAAATAATCGATGTTTTATATTCTAAATTTTTTTTTTTTATCTAAATACTTTGAATTTGCCATTAGAAAAATTTCAGATATTAAAATACATCATTTTTGTTTTTTTAATTTTCGTATTTTTCTCATCTTTGAGATGTGTAATTAAACTGAATTAATATTTAAAATATTTATATAAAATTCATTACTACACTAATAAATATTCAGCATGGCTCGTAAATTAATTGATATTCCGAAATCTAAATTTTAAACTACCGATAGATTACATATTAAACGTAAGATCTAATAAATAATTGAAAAACTAGGATAAAAAAATTTAATTTTTTAGGCATCATATATTTTTTAGTGATATCATCCTAGTTATTTCTGTCTCTAAATTCATTTGGTATGGCTGCGGACTATATAATTTATTTCATCGCAATATGATTCAACTATTGAATGTGTTTTTGTGTAAATGGGAAACTCATTTTTGTACAATGATTATTCAGACAAAATTTTAAATGGCACATACAAATTGAATATATAAATATAAAAAATTATATAGAGCACAAACATAATAGCTTATAGATTTGTGTATTCTTTACAATAAGTAAAATAGAGAAGTTTGAAGAAGAATTAGAGCTTATATACGAATAAATATAACAACAAATACTTAAGAGAAGTTTGTCAGAAATCAATAAAGGTTAAATTTGTCAAATAATGTGGAGTATAAATAATACAAATGGAGCAATTTAAATAAGTTAATTCAAAACCGATAAATATTTTATTATTCAAGCTGAAATGCACACATTCCAGAGGTAGAATCATACCAAATCTTGCCATTATCCTCATAACATCCTCATGACATTAAATCCTCATAACATAAAGATATCAATCAAATTAAAAAATAATAGTTTTGATAACAAGTAAGAAAAAATACGTTCTAATTAGATTCATCAGTGTAATTAGATATCAAAAATATTACAATAGCCACTCATCATATTGTGCATATAGGAAAAAAAATCAGACTTTTTCAAAAAAAAGATTGCATTTTCCTATTGTATTTCTAAATTTTACATGTAAATATTTTAAGTATTAGAATTTAAATTTAAGTATTAAAATTTTTCTAACTTACTCAGTTAATCCTTGCTGTTTTATTAATTTTTCTTCTCACTTTTTATTTGCCGATAAAAGATGTCGGCAGCAAAACCTGTTTTACATTACTTGTAGTTAAGACTATTGATTTGTATTGAGTAGTATTGATTTTGAGCCTTATCTTGCCAAAACTATCGGGAAAAACTATTATTAATTTATTCCAACATATACTATTTAAAGACTTGAATAGGAATCTCTTAAGATACAGGTATGAAAATAAATAAATAAAATTGAAATTATAAATTTGCTTCTAACCTTTAGTCAACGAATACATTTTTTACGCTCTGTTTCTCCACCGAAAGAGGATGTCGGCAGCAAAAACGGCTTTACAATATTCATAGTAACTAAAGCCTTATTTGCAATAAATCTTTCAGCAAATACACCATTTTTCTCGACACTAGAATAAATTTCAATATCATTTATCGGATTAAAAATTGAAATAATTTGTTTTTTCTTTTTTCGAAATTAAATTAGACTCGTTAAAAAAATTAAAAAAAAAAATTATTACTGTTGTTTTGACACTATAATATCAATTAAAGGAAAATGAACGAAAAAAGGCAACTGTTATTTTTACAGTGTCATTTAAAGAATATTTTAATTTTTAATATAGAATATTTTAAGAATATTTAAAAAGAATATTTTAAATATTAAATTAACTGAAAATAGCATATGAAATTGAAAACAAATTTTAATTTGGAGCTGAAATGGATTGTTTGCATGTGCATAATGATGGAATGGGAGGGTTTCATGAGTACAATGATATATATCGACATAATTATGCAATAGGTATATGCATGAATATGGAAAGATTTTAATTTCATTTTAAAAATAAAAAATAACTAATATCTTAATTTAATATGGGGGAATGCTAAATCAAAAATTGTTATGACTTTTTCATCAAATATAAAATTTTTGCTGCATATAAATATATCTATCCTTCTATATCTGTATGTTATATAGATGTAGATAAAATTGACATTATTCACGTTAAAAATATATAATTGTTCACATAATTTGTCATTGATTTAAATATTAATATCAATGCAAATTAATTAATAATTTAATATTCATGTAATTATCCATTGGCTAAACCGTAATATTTGTTGGTTCATATATAATTATTCATTGATTAATATTAGTTAGTAAGTTCTTTTAAAACAATTTTTTAATTATACCACAAAATTATTAGCTGTTATTAAAGTAATCCAAATTACATTTAATGCAAATGTTTTAAAAGAAATCAATGAACATTTAAATAAAAAATCATAGTAGGTTAGCCCTTAGGTTTTTAATGTCATCAATCAGATCACTTCTATCATTTTCTGTGAATAAACTTCCATCAGGGATTTCTTTTTTCCATTTCTGATGGCCATGATGAAAATGAGAAAACGCCATCAGTAAAATCGCAATCCGACACGAACCAAGTGTCTGCTTTATTCATCTAAATAAACTCCCATCAATCAAGCCCTACGCCCCCCAAAAAAATAGATGCAACTCCCCTGCTTTATTAAGAATCGTGATTGGGGGTGCTTTTATTTTTACCTTTCATCGTTTTAACTCTTAGGGGGGTAGAGGAAATCAGAAAGGAAGCAAAAAATATGGAGAAGATGTAGCTATGTGTGTGGCTGATAGATCCGATCCCTTACTGCACCCCCCTCCTGCCCTCCCCCAACTTAGGTCATCAGTCGTGCAACATCACGTGACCAACACCGACCCCCCATCCCTGGGCAGTCGAATTCTCCCCCCTCACCATTTTGGAGGGAGCTGAGAGCTTTCTCAGCTGGCCCTGTTGCCAAGGTAGAAAAGAAGAAGAAAGTAGACAAAAAAAAAGTAAGGCACAAAAAATCGATTATATCGATTGAGAATATTTCCTTCCTTTTTTTTTTTGCTTTTATTTTATGCCCGCCATGTAAATTTGACCACGCCGCAGAGCAGTAGTAATGGCCGATGGCTACCCGGGGCATTTCTCCTCACTACACTTTCAATCTATTCCACTCTCTCTCTCTCTTTCACTCGCTCTCTCTCTTTCTCTCTCTCTCCAATGGCTCTCTCCTTTTTTTTCCATTCTGGGGGTATTTCTTTTTTGCATATGCCCCGCTCGGTACGTTTCATCACCATAATCTTGAATCCACTTCCTTTGGTCTTCGTCTTTGTCTTTATTGCGATCCGCCATCTTGCTTTTTTGGACGTGAGGTAAGAACTAGATGTATGCATTTTTAAATTCTCTAAAATGAGCTCTGATAGCAAGATTGATCCAAATTCTACCATAAGTGGCACTACCTTAAACAATACTCCTTTTTCTATATAAATAGCAAAAAATATTTTCAGTAGTATTTGGTTTGATTTAGTTATTTTTATTCATGTTAAAGATAGAACTTAATTTTTAGAACTTTTTGAATATTAACATTTGGCATTATAGTTACACAACTTTGACACTATGGTTTCAACTTTTTTTATGATTGTTTTTCTTTAGATGAAATCAAATTCTGAAAATGTTTTCTTAAATTGTTAAAATCCTAGAATTCTTATTTTTTTTTTAATGTTTTTTCTACCTTGATGCATTTAACTTGCTTTTTGTTTTGTTTCATAGAAGTATGAAGCATCTGGTAATTGCATGCCTTTTTGCTGGACGTTGGATTTAATATCTAAACTTTTACATAGTAAATTGGTCCAATATCTATTTCTGTATTCTTTTTTCCTATTTGAAGGATTTATATTTCTTGTATAGTCCTTATGTTTTCTCTTATAGGTTATTATTATAGGTGGTGCTTTATACGATCTGAAAGTTGCATGCAACTTAAATTTTTAAAAATAAGCGTTGAATAATCTGGATTGATGAAAATATACATAAATAGCCAGTTTATATAATAACCTGTGTCGAAATTGGGTAACAAAATTTAGAAACACAAATGTTCTTGTTCTTATGAATGAAAAACTTTTGTCATAGATAATTATTTAAGAGAAAAAAAACATTTTACTAAGATAACTGTTTATAAAAGGACAAAATAAAAATTTAAAAAAAAGGTGCACATTGAAATTTTTAAAGATAAATTAAATTACTATTTTTTATTATAAAACATCGACATTTTTAAAATTTTCGCTACATATTTAATTGGTTACCTATTCTGGAATCTCAATAAAATGCATATATTTTACTATTTTAGCTTTTATTATTAAACAAATGTCCTGTGATACTATATTTATGCACGATCTTATCACCTATCTCTCTCTCTCTTTATATATATATATATATATATATATATATATATATATATATATATAAATATATACAGAGAGAGAGAGAGAGAGATAAATAGATCGATACATACATAATTTATTTATATATCTCTTTTATATCTAGAGATAGATGGATTTAGATGGATAGATGATTCATTTAAAAGATCGTTAAGATTTCTGAAGAGTAAAGTAAACCTACTCATATTAAATTAATTTTTTTGAATAGGGATTTCGAATTAAATAAATGTGTTATGCAAAACATCCTTTTTTTAATTATCTTTTTATTCAATAAGAATTAATCGAATGCTAAATTTCTTTTTGACAGTTCAGATTTTTGGAAAAATAAAAATTTCATTTATACTCTAGGTCCTTTTTAATTAAAAATAATTAATATTTAAAAAGAGGGCCTATGTGCAAATTAAAATATTTTTCTTAAAACACAATAATTAATGTTAATTAAGCATTATTATCAAAGTAAAGTTATTTTTTACTACTTTAATCTTGATTTAAACAAATTAATTTCAATTTCAAAATATACTTAGACAATTTATATAATTTGATAAATTTTACATTGTAAAGTAATATAATTATTTTTTGTTTATTATAAATAAGGAACTTTTGTTTATCGTAATGAAGTCAATTTTATTTTAAATTAAAAATATTTTATGCAGCATGGGAAAATATATATTATCAAGTAAATCGAATAAAAACTTTCGAATAATGCTTTGTACGCGCAATGAACTGTTTTAAATTTCAAAGTATTCATATAAATTTTAGAATTTAATGAATTTTTAAATTGAAAAGTTTATTTTTTTTTATTTATGTCACTGAATGTTGCTTTTCCTGCGTATGACAAACTTATCTTTATAGAAACATTACGTGTTTCTAACTTTTCTAATTCCTTTTTTATCAGATAGAAGCTATCCCATATATATTTCTGGTCAAATAAACTCCAATAAACTATTGATATATTAGTTTTATTTCACAGAGGGGAGGTGTGAGAATCACCCATGTAGTCTGAAGTCGTTCTCTTTTTATGATTATACCCCCCCCTGTCCCTAGGGTAACATTTGTTTCAAATCCAGTATACTCGAAATTTTTTCGTCCGGAAATGATCCATTCATCACAACTTCCCATGGAATTTTTATTAGGGGGAAAAAAAAGAACCACTCCTCAAAAAATGGGACATTTTTATCTTATCTAGATCCTTCTTCAGGGGGGAACAAAAATGGGCTAGCCCCTAATGGCCTTAAATACCCCGTCCTTATCACTTCGACGCCTGCGGTGAAATTTAAGGTATCTTAAAGGTATCCATCCACTCTACCTAATGATCGTCACCCTAGCCTTCCATATTTTATGCCAGCGGGTAGTGGGTGGGGGGATGGAAGCCTGTGATTGGGCAGAGAGGAAAGTCGTTTGCAAGGAACCCTTCCCTCTCACTCGACGTAATCTGCCTTGCGCGTAATTTTTACCACACTTGAATTCTAGTGGGAGAACTTTCAGTGCTCTTGCATTGGCTGCGCTGCAAAGGGTTACGGGATATTCGATCCGCCCCCTTTTTTCCCCTTCCCTACCGTAGGGATTTTTTGAATGTGCGGGGTGGATTTTCCTGCATAGTAATAAGATGCTTTACGGGATTGACGGTGGTGGTTCAACCAGTCAGCGAATTTTTCCATCTCTGCTTCTTGCTTTTCTCTTTTTTATTTATTTTTTTTTAATATTTTTTTCTTCTTCTCTCTGGCTTTAATCTTGGTAGGATATTCTCCTTTTCCTGTTCTCTCTCCTTTTTTATCCCCCTCCTCCTAGATTTTTTTCCCTGCTTTTTTATGCGCATACTTAATGTGAGAGAGGGGAGGGAAAAATGACCATTTTTTGAAGAGAAGTGCGATAATTTAACTCAAGTATACGGCGACAGTTCCGAAGAGCTGAGCTTAAAGTTTTCATGCATTTCTTTGATTTTTTTTTTTACCCCCTTTACCTTTTCCTTCTCTCTCTCTCTCTTACGCTTATAGGAAGATGGAGATAAACTTCTTAGGGATGAAATCTCCATGCAGGCAAAATCCAGTCTCATGAGAATATTATTTATGTAATGGGAAGCTTTCTCTCTCTCTCTATCTCTCTCCTATGCTATGCAGATAGATGCTGAAAATTTATTCCAGTAAAAAATATGTAAATGATGGGAAATTAAATTTATCTTACCGGAATATTTTACCATAGAAATGATTCCAATAAGTATAATAAAATAAAATGCATTTTCACATTAGTAGTTTAAATTCACAAATTTTATGTCGTAGGCATCAATTTAATGCTCTAAGTTTGAAAAAAACCTGCATATTTCTGAAATTATGGTATTTTGCCTGAAATATTTTAGTCGCTGAATAAATAATAAGTTTCAATACAGTTTGAAGACTTATTTTTGAGTATTGCTTTTTTATTTGTACAAAAATATTGTGAATATAAATTAGTAGCAAGGATTTTTGTATTAAAGAAAAGAAACGTTATGGTTCTGTTTGGATTTGCTTCTAATTATAATTTTGTTTTTTTATAAATTTATGAACTCTATTTCTATAACTTTCATTTTTATAAATTCAGTGTAAATCCAACAATAATCTTCAAATCAAAAAATCAAAGAAATTTTGTAGATAATATTTTAATATAAAATCAGAATACTAGCATAATTATTCGTTTAATATTACAAATTATCTAACGTTGTAAATATATAAATATGAAGTCTCACATTTAAGTCACCATATTTTAAAAAACAATTATCAAAAAATTTGCACTAAGAATATGTGTCATTGAACAACCCTGACATTAAAAGTTTCATTACAATAAATAATTTTTTTGCTACAGTTTCAAATAAATATTATCTTGCATAATCAGACAAAATTAAATCAAGCGCATTAAAAAAAAATCATAGAAATTTTTTTCTAATAGACAAAACATAGTGACTTATTTTAATTTGAGTTTCCCTACTTTCTAAATTTTGAAAATTATAAATGAAAACCATTTTTTATATTTCATTAATTTTTTTTAAATACTTTTATTAAGATGATAAATTAATCAAATCCAGTCTAATCCATTGAATTAAATGATTTTCTTCATTTTTTTTTATGATATATTTAAGAAAATGTTTCCTTCCGAACATGATGTTGCCATTGATTACTGCATCAAAAAACTGAAAATCCACTTAACTATTACAAAGCCTGTTTGGATTTTGGAACAATATTTGTTTGAAGTCACTTCGATGTTTTTTTCGCGAAGATGGATTTTTTTGAAGATGGTCCTTACGTTTTTATCCCTCCCTCCAAGAGCACTAAAACCTATAAACTTTGACAGGAATACCATTCCGTTTTTTAAGGCATAAACATCCTTGACACTTTAAGATTCTTAACTTGCGATGTGCATAAACTGTCAACCTCTTTGACCAAATTCCACCTACGAGACTATACACAGAGATAAATCTATGGAGAACAGGTCTGAAAGGCCTACGTATGGCCGAGGGCCATTCCACGAGTTCCTTAAGTAAGATGTTGAAAATTTTACAACACGTCTTCTCGAAAAGTCCATGAAAGTCAGCATGTCAACAGCAATTGCTATTTGCAAATATTCCCGTTCTGGGGGCTTATCTGCCTAAAATTCCACTGTGCCTTCGGTTCTTAGTGAGAAATCCAATATGGCGCCCGTCAACGCTTTGAAGACCTTCTTTGGTGGTGTTCTATGGTATTAGACGAAACTCCTGTCGTGTTTTCTGGGAGAAAAGTAGTACGTGACTCTTTTGTCGTCTTATTCTGAAAAACTAAAATAACAAAAAAAAAAAAAAAAGAAAAGAAAAGAAATGGTGAGTTGTGTTGAGAGGAGCAGATCATAAAACTTGACGAGTGCATTTTGGGTGAGTGAAGGGTCCAGAAATGGCTTCTTGTAACGGAAAAGTGGAGTAAAAGATGAAAAATCCTGCAGGATCGATCCTAGAACATACTATAAGGATCAGTAATGTATTAAAAATACCTGATTACTAAGTTAAAATAATAATTTTGAATGTAAACTTAAATGACTACAATACAATGAAATATGAATTACTTAAATATGAAAAGAATTGCAATAAATTGTAAATCATAAATGTTAAAAGCAATACAAAACAAGTCAAAGCTTAAATAAACATGAAGAATTATATATTATTTACAAATAATATAATACTGGATATTTTTATATCAACATTATAAAAAATATCTTCTACTTTCAACAAAAAATATGTTATATGTATTATAATATAACCAATACCTACAACACTTTTTGATGATGCAATTTATATTATCATTAAGTACTATATTATTGGATATATAATAATTAATTATTATTTATTAACAATAACATTTTTAATATTGGAAAACTCATAAGCGGATGAAATAAAAATTTATTTATATAGCACGTACACCAAGTAAATTTCTTAATTGAAAATTTTTTTATAAAATTTTTATTTCATTTATTAATTGAAAATCTTTTTATAAAATTTTTTATTTTCTTAATTGAAATCTTTTTTATTTATTTTAAATCATTAAAAAATATGTTTTATAAATTTAAAATATATACTGGAAATTACAACTATTCTACTGTATTACTTATATTTAGATCTCTTATTTGTTTCTGATATTGTAAAGGAACAAATTTATATGTATTTCATGAGACAATGAATGCCAAATTATGGACTTATTTTCTAATATTTATTTTTTACATAAAATAATCATTCGTCAAAAATAATATAAAAATACTATAAATATGTAAACATCAAGAAATAATATGAGTAATAACAATATTATATAAGAAATGGAACTAAAATATTTTTGAGTCAATATATTTTTTATTTTCATCATATTACATTTTTCTTTATATTCATTTGAATTTTTCGTTATCGAAAAAGTTAAATTTGTTTAATTAACAACTAATTTTGATTTTAACTAATCGATAATAATTTGTCATTACTTAAAATATTTAAAAATATTTGTAGAGTATTTTACTCTCTGCAATTAACAATTTATGAATTTGCTAAATAATCTTATTTACTTTCTCGTTATATATCTTTATCCGATTTTTTATTAATTTAAAAATAACAGAAAAATAAAAAAAATAATAACTTGATTGGCAGAGTCCGAAAAAAATCTTGACATTTTCTTACTGAAATGAATATTCTTTCTGAATAAAAGTTGCACCATCCTAAAATTTTAATTAAAAAGTAGAATTGTTTTTAATTTTAATGCCTTTAAAATAGCTCAATAAATTCTAAATTAAAAATTTTTTCTATTGGAATAATGATAGGAAAATACCCATACTGCAATTGTGCAACAAGTTATGCAGATTCTTGTATTGCAAAGGTACACACTTACATTTATACACGTTTACCAACAATACATACACTTCAATGTAAAGAATTAGTAATAAGAAGGTCATTGCTTCTTGTGAAGTAAAGCCATTTTTTTTAAAACTCGATTTGTCCATTAGCATTATTTTGATTAAATTAACAGTAAACTATAAAATATATTATGGCTTAGGATAAAAGAAAAAAACCAATTAAAATTATTCCTTAAAATATCACATATAAAAACATTTTATGATTCCACGAAATGAGACTTCTAATATTACACTACTTCCTGTCCAGCGAAGCCGTTTCGTGCACACGCAATATGTTCCTTACTATATGTTTATATGTTCCTATCTTAACTAAATTAACATTATGAAATAATTTGAACGACAAAATAATATAAAGTATAAAATATATTAAAGTTTAGGACAAAAAAAAAGAAGCTATTAAAAATATACCTTATAATATCTATAACTCATTTTACTATAAAGCGATATATGACAGTATAAAATCCTACATCACTCTCATCTAGCAAAACTATTTATCGCAAACACAATATGTTCCTTACCACCATATTAACTAAACTAACGTTGCGCAATAATTTTTGCCACAAATTAATGCATAACATAACAGATATCAAAGTTAGTATAAAAAGAGAACAATTAAAATATTCCTTAAAATATCGCAGATATCCATTTAAAAATTTATAACACACCGACTCAAGACCATTTCTAATCTACAGTATTTCCTGTCTAGTGAAGTCATTACTTGCCAACACAATATGTTCACTACTACCATCTTAATTAAACTAATATTATACAATAATTTATACGACAAATTAATACAAAACATAAAAGATATCAAGGTTTAGGACAAAAAAAAGAAGTTATTAATAATATACATAATATTTATACCTCCGTTTTACTATTCAGCGACTATAAGACCATATGAAATCTTACATGGCTTAAATTTAGCATAGTCATTTATCGTAAGCCCAACCTGTTTCTTACCACCATCTTAACTAAACTAACGTTACGAAATAATTTTTGGTACAAATTAATACATAGCATAAAAGATATCAAGGTTAGTATAAAAATAGAAAAATTAAAAATAATCCTTAAAATATCGCATATATCCATGTAAAAATTTACATCACCATTTCTAATCTAAACTATTCTACTATTAATTAATCTACACTATCGACTTCCTGTCTAGCAAAGTCATTCTTTTCCAATTCAGTATCTTTATTACTATCATCTTAACTAAGTTAACATTATGTAATAATTTGTACGACAAACTAATACAAAATATAAAATATATCAAGGTTCAAGACAAAAAAGTGCTCTTATATGTCCATTTTACTATACAGCGATATAAAACCATATAAAATCCTACATCACTTCCAGCAAAGTCATGTTTCTTACCCTCATCTTAACTAAACTAACGTTAAAAATTAATACATAACATAAAAGAAATCAAGGATAGTATAAAAAGAGAACAATTAAAAATATTCCTTAAAATATCGCATATATTCATGTAAAAATTTACAACGCAGCGATACTAGAGACCATTTCTAATCTCGCACTGCTCCCCGTCTAGCGAAGCCATTTATTGCATAGGCGTAATCTAAAGAACCAATACAATTTCCTTTCGCGTTAAAAGAAACTAAATCTGCTGTAAATTTAAAATCCTTTCAGAAGGCAGCCTTAACAGAGCAGGGGAAGAAAAAAAAAAGTATATTTATACTTGCGCACAATGACACCCTCCCGGGTATCGTAAAACATACCGGAGGAATAAACCCTGCACAGAAACAAACAAACCAACAAACCTAACCTCAAGACATATCGAATAAACAAAGAACGCTTGGCCCTGTAGTAAGGGGAAGGGCTGTTAAAACAGGAACCGTGGCCTTTGAGGGATTAGGACGGACTGGGAGCCTCTGTGATAAAAATTCCCATTTAGATAAGTATGTATGGATGTTGTTGGGAGTTTATGTACTCCGGGAGGGAAGTTTATTAGATGGCTTTTTAAAAAATGGCCGCGGAATTCATGGTGGAGAAATCCATTCAATAAAGATATGCACTTATTATGGAGGAATGTCTGTGGGTAGTTACAGTGCCCTCGGGATCACTGCTGTATCCCTGGATTCACCAGATTGCATTTTAATGTTTGGTTAAATAAAGTAGTTAACATTTGCCTTCAGAACAAGAATGGTTTGGATGATCAATTGCTTGTTAGTTATGCATAAAATTTTAAAGTTATTTTTCTGAAAAAGTTTCCAAAAGGCAGTTATAAAATAGGATTCAAGCCAATCACCAACCCTGATAAGTTGAGTTACAGTATTGCTTAATGTTCGAACATAGTTATTTAATGTTAGTCAATGCATTACCAAATTAAAAAATGTATTAGTTATTAATTGAATATAAGTTATCTGCGAAGATTCTTGAGAGCAATAACAAAAATTGTAAAAATCAAAATATAAAACGTCTAAAAAGACTAAAGCTTCATCTTTTAACATTTGCATTCGAATGTTCAACTATATGTAATAATAAATTATATTCATGAAATAAAGTTTAAATAATGTATTTAAATACTAAAGGGTTGCTTTTAAAACTTTCAATATTCAAAGCCTAAAGATAGATAACTTCAATTTATATAATGAAGCACATAATTTATAAAATTCGTTCACATGAATTAAATAAGTTTCAAAAGAAAGATTGTCAAATTTACTACATTATGCACATTGTTAAAGCATAAAATTATTTTTTAAATTATATTACGAAGCAATACTTAACAAATTTTCACAATATCAGGGGATTATTTCTAATTAAAAAAATTAGAATTTTTTTTTTTCCGAAATTCGATCGCTTTGATATTTATAAAGCTTAACTATATTAGTGAAATTTGAAAAACAGTTTTGAATTGTACTTAACTATGAAAGATTTTTTATTACATTTATCAACAGCTTAAGTTTTATTACATTCCTTATGCTGACGGAATGGAAAAAGAACAACTTTTAAAGGAATATCGTCTTGCCAATATGCGCAGGGTTTTCTTTCTACAGATCGAATTAGCATTAGGTAAGGGCTAGTGAGCAACATATATACCCTTTCAAACGGAAATACATAAAATATACCTCCACAACACATGAATTATATAATTATTACAAACAAATTTACTTGAATACAAAAATATTTATAAATACATATTGACAAGTCAATATTTTTTATCTAGATTGTACAAAAGAAAAATCATTAAAAGTAGCAATTAAATTTAAATCGACAGATCATGGTTGTATTAGACAAAAACATGTCAAATTTATAAATTATTATACTAAGTATCAGTGCATATCCAATAAAAATTTTATACAACTTTGATTAGAAAACTTTTATTTTAGAATAAATTTATGAAATAATTTAGTTCCAAACTTTTGGAACATGGAACATTCTTCATAAGGAACTTTCACAAATTCAATCCATAAAAAAAAAAATAATAATAAAAAAAAAGATTCAGAAATTGCATTTCTCAAAGCATGTTCTTCAAGCACACTTGACCTACGTGTACAATACAGAAAGAAAAAAAACCTATGTAATTCTGTAGAACTCTCACATTCCGACTTGAAATGGTAAGTATCACAAAAAAATTCTGTTTGCTAGTGAAGTTTAATATTGCTAGTTGAGCAAAAAAAAAAAAAAAAAAAAAAAAAAAAAAGGGGGGGGAAAAAAGGGACAAGAAATAAACGTGGGATTGCGAAAAAGAAACTTTCCCTTGAAAATCACTTTTGGAAAGTTTTCACAAAATCGTTAAGATGTGAACTTACAAGTGTAAGGAGGAAATGTTTGCCCTTCGAGAAACAATATTTGGGAGGGTTGAAATAATAAGAATTTGTTTCGTCGCAATATTGAAGAAAAGTTTTTGGAGTTCCCCATTCCGCGTGAATGAACAAAGTATCTAGACCAAGAGCTTGGGCATTAACGACAGACTTCCTCAAGCCCCATATGAGAAAAATGTTCACCAAGAAGTTCGCTGTATGAAAATAGAAACTTTTTATATATATAAAAAAAATTTGGAATCTTTTTTCGAAAATTGATTAAAATTCTGCCTGGAAAATGTTCATTCTTTTTTTTTTTGCACATCAGAAACTTCCGTAACATTTTTAGACGTGTCCAGTTACAATCGATTTGGTGGAACAAAGTTGAAAAGTGTATATATATAGATATATATATATATATCTTTAAATCGTTTTATGTTACAAATTTGATTGAAATATTTCAATAATTTTTTAATTGCATTTGAATGTCACTGATAATAAAGAAATAAATGTTTCAATTAAATTCCTACAAGTTTGAGCAAATTTTCTTGCGTAATTAGGTTTGATGCAGTAGGAAAAACCCACCACAGTGTTCAGAATTTAGAAAAATTTATATATCGACATATATTTCAGTAAAGTCTGGTTAATGTATACATTAACCAATAATGTAAGCCAATTAATGTATATTTAGGCATAATAATTAATGGATACCAATTAATGTAAAGTTAAGTATAGCAATTAATGGGTAAACAATAATGTATATTTAGACATAACAATTAATATATATTTTGACATAATAATTAATATATATTTTGACATACCTATTAGTATACATTTGGGCATTCACAAACTTCAAAGCATAATCGGCAACAACTGCAAAGGCAAATCAAAAAAAAAAAATATACATAAAATCAAAACGAAAGAAAATTTATGCAAGAAATAATAACACCCCCCCCCATCCCCGAAAAAAAAAGCATAGAAATTAATTTTAATGTCCAGGTAGCTATCTATATTCCGTCTAGTATGCTTATTATTTGATAAAAAATATTTTCAGGTGATACAGGTATGGTGATTTTAGATATATATAGGTGATTACTCAAGATATGAAAAGATTAGCTCTCACATTAAAATAGTTCTCCATTATTCTCCCATATTTTACCTATATAATATATATGTAGGGTATATATGTATACATAAATTCTAATGTTTTTCTTCCTTCATGTTTCAATTTATGAATCTTATATTTACTTTTTATTATATGTTACATGCCTAGAAGTCAATAATGCCAAGGATATTTTATTTATTTTATAGGTTTGTGCAAGCATTAACAATCGTAAATAATTTTAAGTTGTTTTTGAAAATTTAACTACATTATTAATATCAGTGCAAGATTAAGTTATGCATATAATAAAATCTATTACCTATTTTATAAAAAAATTGTAAATTAAATTCACACTAGAATTAATCACTGGATTTCATTTATTTACTTATTAGATTTACAATTAGGAGTAAATAGAAACAAAAGAAGTTTTTTTTATTCTTATGTAAGGCTAGAAGTTATTTTTACCACCAAAGAATATTTTTTATAGAATAATATTCATGAATATGTGCCACAATTTCATTTTCTAACTGGATTTGTAACTTGTTATTTCGTTAGATATTATTATTAATAGAATTTTTTTAGTAGATTATAGTAGGGAGATTATATAGGTGATACTTAATGGAGTAACAAAGAATTGTTGAATTATAGAAAAATTTTTTCCTACAAATAACTTAACGTTCCAGAAATGAAAGGATTTTAAACGTCTATGAAGAGATCTTTAAAATTATACATAATAACACATTTTTCAAATAATAAAACAGCTAACAATAGATCGAAATATAATTTTACTAGCAAATATAACCCACGGTTTTACGACTTCGTTACTTCTTTTACTAAAATTCACATCTGTTCAACGCATCAACTTCATTTTCTTCTGCTCTAACATTAGAAATTCTCTACTTACTGGAGTCTTTCTGAGTCGTTTTTGATTTCCTGATATTTGTACTCTTTTTTTATAAGTTTACTTGTGACTCTTCATTTAGAGTCAATTGTAGTTTAAATAGTTTTCTTTTCTTAGGAGGCATTGCAAATTTACCTTTAATTCCCTACCTAATAGAGTCTTTCTGATTTTCTGATATCTGTACTCTTTTTTTATAAACTTACTTGTGACTCTTCATTTAGAGTCAATTCTCTAGTTTAAATAGTTTTCTTTTCTTAGGAGGAATTCCAAATTTAACGATAAACATTGCAAAGCTCAACGAATTAAAATACTTTCTACAATCCGAACGAACATTACAATAAATACTTTCTTCCTTTCCCTTCTAAATTCACCCCTATAGATATCGAATGTTGAGCATGCGGAGATTGAACAATCTGAATGAACAATGCATTGAACTACGGTAACCGAAAGGAACTCGCAATAGACTTGAGGTTGCAATATCGAGGACTTCTTCGGGGACAGGAATCGAGGATAAAACTGGAATATTTTTATTAGTAAAAATGACAGTGAGTTTTTTTTTAATTTATGAAATAAATTTTTATTCATTTATTAAGCTAATTCTTATGTGGTTGCAATTCAACCTTTAGTACAATTTATTTATTCTACGTCTAAAATACCGTCAACCATAAAAAATTTGCCAACCACAAAAAATTGCAAAATTGGCGTAAAATTTAATTGGATCATTACATAACGAATATTGATCTTCTTCGTTTGATCTGCGCTTCGTATTAGAAGTATCCTGGTAATTCTGATGAAATTTGGACGGGAATTGAGGCCATGCATAGGCGGACACATACAAATTTTATGATATATATATATATATATATATATAGTGAGAGAGAGAGGGGTTGCAAGGAAAAAAAAAATTAAAAAGTCAGTAAATTAATAAAATAAATTCTCATATTCTCTAATTCCTAGGATAAAAGAATAATTTTGTTCCCCTTTTTGGAACAGAATTGATTTTTTTAAAGGATATAATAATTTCATCGCATGCTTATTGATATTAAATTTTTTGTAAATTAACAGAATTTATTCATTTATGCAACATCGGAAGCAGTAAGCTTTAAAATATATATTAGAATATCTATCAAATACTGAAAATGATAATCTAGATAAATAAAATAATTATAATGCTAGTTTAATGATTTTTAAAATATTGAAACTATTATAATAATTCTATTTAGGAATAATTACCACATCTAAAATTGATTCATTGCATTATGTTTAATATCAGATAATATATTATTTAACTGTATTGATATACATATTACAGTCTCTCTTTCGATTAATTTGATATAATACGAGATAATTAAACGAACACAAAATTTTTATGACTAATCAATGAAAAATTTAGATAGTATAGATACACAAAAAAAAAATTCTTTATGAATAGTCTATACAAATTCATTACAATTAGTCTAGGTTAAAACATTACAATTAATATATACTAAATCATTACAATTAATATATACTAAATCATTAAAATTCATCGACATTAAATTACGTGATCAAATTTCACTTACTTTTTTTACGGTTGACAATTTAATTGAGTGCACTCGAATGAAATCGAATTTTACACAAAACCCTCAACAGTTATTAAGAGTAGAAAAATTTAAGATGTACAATTATATCTGATACATTGAGTTATTAAAATAATCTATAACAATAAAATGCATCGATGAATTTTTTGCAGTAAAAATACAATAAAGATTGCAGTCAATATTAAAAAGTCATCTTCATCTCTGGTGTTATGTAAAATTGCGAAATATGAATCTAAAATAAACTACTTAAATATTTAAATAACTTCTACAAACTATTGTTTGAAATATTTTATGAATTTCAGTTATTCATTTGATATTTTTTTTCTTCATCGTTATTTGTCACATATTCAAAATCTATACAATCACTTTATCTAAAAAAATAATTATACATCAGTAAAAAAATTAACATTAGACGTAATTAAATAATGAACATTATGTAGAATTAAAATTTCGTATGATATTGTATATTTATAGAAATAAAAATTTTATTTTTGAAAGTATCATACACAATGATCTGAATCTTTAAAAATAGATAATAAATACCAGCTATATAAATCAGTGAAAAAAAAACATATAACATAACTAAATAATGAGCATTCTGTAAATTAAAACTGCATATGATATTGTATATTTATATAAATAAAGATTTTGTTTTTGAACGTATTATACAAAATGGTCTGAATCTTTAAAAATAGATAATAAATACCAGCTTTATGAATAAACTTCACAATTAGCAATCCTTTAAAAAAATTATTGAATATCGAATATAAGAATGGACTCATTAAAAATGCTAATAATAAATTTTCTTAGTTAAATAATGATAAAAAATTAATTTAATGCGTTTTTAAACTTTTGATATTTTTACTAGATTATGTAATTATTAATCGCGGTGAGAGTTCATAATAAATAAGAAAAAAATGAAAAATATCGAAATTTAAATGGTATAATCTATAATACTAAAGAAGGTTTTATTAATTAATCATAACACATATCACTTAATTAATAAATACCTTTTCCCTATAATAATGATTTATTTTTCATGTTTCCTGCTTTTAAAGTAAACATTTCACAAGTTCTATTCGAAGTTCTATTAACTCATTCTTTTCAACGACAGAAACAAAGAAAAACGCTTCATATGAAAAAACAGGGTTATGTGAAAATCAAAATAGAAAACAAGGTGATGGATTGCGCTTTTTTTCCCGTGAACAACTGGTTTTTCTAAAGAGAAATAAACTAAGAAATAACAGTTTAGAGACTTGTTTCCAATAAAAAGCATTCTCATCTCTGCTCTGTGTTATTCTTTGATCAGCCAACATAATTGCATTTATTTCATTCACTCGAAAATCAAATATTTTATTTGGATTCGTAACTTTTCAATTTCAAAGAGCGCAATATATAAACTGGTTTTGAAGGAGGCAACGGGACAACTAGTAAGAAAAGAAGAATTCTTATCATAAGAAAAAACAGGCTACAGCAGCAGAGTCGAAAATACAACCTTGTACTTGAAATAAAAATAAAAATAAAAACTTCCCAACAGGCTAAAAAAAAAAAAAAAAAAAATGAAATGGTATTTCTGTAAAAAAAGCGAACTGTTACCTTTATTTACTTTATTTTTTATTGTATTCTTTATGTTTTTTTATTTTTTATTTTTCGGTTTTTACCGATAAATGTCCAATTTTTGGAAAACGCCGCGTACAAAAAGACGGCTTTCCCCACCTTAAAAACAACCTACAGGGGCAATAAAGTACACCCAATACTATACTAGTGGTATCATGGTCGTTATATATCGCCAACCAATGCCATAATGGATAGCCCTTGGCGATTTTAGACTCCGAACCGGAATGCAGCTTACAAAACCTCAAAAAGCACTTCCATCAAAAGTGGTGCAACTTGGCTCGTTTTAAATTAAATTCCTTCGCCAAACACATTAAATTTTAATCAAATTTTTCTACCTAAAAGAAATTTAAACTATATGAAGAAAAACTGAAGCATACTTAAAAAAAATCCCTTAAAATATATATAATTGCACTGATTTTAATTAGCATTAGCTTAAGAATGGAAAAGAACATTTTTTTGAGATCTTCTACTGACTTAGAACAAGTTTTCTTCTAAATCGAATCCGTACACTTAGCAATGACAGAAGCTTCTGTTCTATGAATATACTGTAAAATCAAGGCTGGTATGAAACAGCTCTGAAAATCAATTTTGCTCTTCTATTTATTTCTTTATGAGATATGGGATATTAACGGTAGAGTTTAACGACATTAATGATAGTAGCAGACCGATTAAATGTAACTTCTGCTTCTAGCTATTCGCAGATAAAACTGGGGTTCAATTTTATATCTCTTTTTATCGGTATCTCCAGAGAAAACTTTTTTTTTTAAATTTAAAGCAATGTTTTTTTCCACCATAAATGAAATTCTTCATTTATAGTTTTTGATAACAATTTTTTTTCTCTCCAAAAATAATAAAGATTATTTTATTTTGTCAAAAATGTCGTATAGATTTTTTTTTGTCTTAAGGACATAAAACTAATAAGAAAACATATAATGTTGATATTTGGTAGTATTGTAAAATAAATATCATAAATTTATAAAGCGAGAATTCAAAATTGCTGTTGCTAATAATATTTTTAAATGAATCAATATAAATTTTAATGATTAAATTTATGGTTTGAAATCAGCTAAATAAGAAATACTAAATTTTCTAATTAGACTTCTTAGAAAATTTCTTATTTTTTTTTTATTTTCTAATCAGTTTTCTCATATATTTTCTGTCTTTAAACAGAATTTTCAAATAACTATATTTTTAAGTTTAGCACAACGAATATAATGAGAAAAATTCTTATTTATAATTTTATATTAGCTTAATAAGAAATATTAAATTTTCTTCAAGCACAATTTTTAATTACTTTAATTTTTAAATTGTTTTGTATGACATTCTAATTATTTAAGAGTACATAAGTACATTTTACAAATTTACAAATAGTATTTTTTTAAAATTATTTTTATAAAACGACTAGCAAAATAAAAAGAAATTCAAAATGATTTTAAAGGGAAATTTTTTGATATTTTATTATATATTTATAAATATTTAATCTATTTAACAACTAGTGTCTAATTGTTGCCTGGTTTGCATTCATAGGAAAAAAAAAGCGATAAAAATTTGATTTTAGAAGGCAAAACTTTTTGCTGAAATAATATTCTCGTATTTGCAATGGTAAGAGTTATATAGCAATCCAAAATTTAAAAATATTATTAATTCAGAAACAAATAATTATATTAATTAATATTATAGTAAATTATATTATTTGAAATTTTATTTATAAAATAATTATACTGCAATATTTTTCATATATAACACCCATTAATTGGGGATCAGAAATTATAATGTAAAGGTTTTGTTTCTTACACAATGAATTAATTATATGAAGAGTAAAATAACTAATAAAAATTACTACTACTAATTAAATAATTATTACCTCCTTTGTTCAGTTTATTAAAAAATAATTTTCAGATGGCATAGTAGTTGTTTATTATACAAATTTTTTGTGATATCAGACATTGTTATCTAAATATAATGTCAGAAATGCCTAAAATAAGATATGCCACTTTAATCGATTGATCTTAAACCCGAATTTAAAATCATGTTAGGTGTTTATTACTTACATAAAAATTGTTTTAAATTTTATTGAATAAATAAATTTGAAATTAAATTAATAAAATGTTAATCAATATCCATATAAGAAAATCAAATTACAAGAAAACGACTTGCGCTAAGAAATTTTAAAAGGACTTTTAATTATTATAATATTATTTAAGACGCATTGTTTATGATAACTAATTGAGAAAGCAAATAACTTAAAAATAACTAAATTATATTATTAACTTATTAACTGAAAAATATTTTTACCGGTTAAATGCAGTCTATTATGTAATAAAAACAATAACTTGGAACTTATTCCTTTTTTGTTGAATATTATAATATAAATATCATATTAATAAAAAAAAAACCTTTAGACCATCAGTCAATAAAAAAATAGCAACTTTATACAACTATCATCTTTTCATTGGAATACCAAAGTTTGTTTGAAAAGTTTCCCTTAATTTATTCAAAATTCATATTCATATCATTCCATTTATTCCATATGATTAATCATTTTATTACGAATATTTTCTGTAAAAGAAGATCTACATCATTTTGAACATTGCAGTTAATTTTATCCATTCCACCAGACCCTACCAAATTAACATACTTTGAGAAAGTACATTAAGTAAATTGCTTGAAATACAAATTCAGATATTTCACCCACCCCAACTTATAGAATAATGCATTTCAAATTAGGTCTGAGTATTCAAAAATGCATTTTTTTAAAAAAGGGAAGCATATGAATAGCATTTGCATGAGCAATAAATTATGTCTATGCCTTTTATTAACTTATCCATTTGGAGAATGTTTGCATGCGGTAAGTAAGGATTGCGTGATATATCTTTTTTTTTCTTTTAAATTTATCTATTTAAAAATTTAGATGTAATATATACATATAAAAATATGTCTGCATCATAAAAATTCACACCACACTCAAATAATATCATTAACATTTTTTTTAATATGATATTATATTATATTAAAAAAATAAATTTCGCAGGACTTTCATTTCTTCTATAAAATTAAATGATCTGAACTATTTCATTTAAAATTTTAAATATTAAGATTTATAATAATGTATTCTTACAAATCACAAAGCATATTTTAAAAGATTATATAAATAAAATAATAAAAGATTATATATATATATATATATATATAAATATATATTGTATATATATTTATTAATGTATTATATACATGTATTTAGAACTTTGACATTTATTCCGCTATACCAGAATTGGAAAAATAAAATAATTGGTAATTAATTGGTGAATTAATAATTAATAATTAAATAATATATCATACTTACCTTTGATAATAATTATAGTAATATTATGATCATACGAATTTCAAAGTAATTAAATATTAAATGTAGTCAATTCAGGATCAAGTAAATCAATCAATCCATCAATTCAATCAATCAGCTCAAGTAATTTCAAAGTAATCAATGGTATGAATTTCAAAGCAATTAAATTTAGTTTTTTTTTAAATGAATTCTTAAGCAGAATTCTAAATCACTGTAGTGCCAAAAACACTTATCTGCACTTATTTAGCTATAATATAAAAGAAAAACAAATAAAGTATCATACCTCTTGTGTTATTCTTTAATATTAAATTTTCTAAAAATAAAATGATAAACACAATTAAAATATAAACAATATTAAAGTTACTTTAATTACACAATATATTTAAATCTTACTAATTCCAAATTTTACCCTACTTCTTAAATCTGCAAATTTAAAGGTAATTAAATTTAGTTTTTTTAAGAGAATTCCACAATACATTTAAATCATTGCAGTGCCTAAAACACTTATCTACACTTATTTAACTATAGCATAAAAAACAAAACAAATAAAACATCATACCTCTTGTGTTATTCTATAATAAAATGAAATTCCATAAAATTAAAATGGCAAACACAATTAAAACTTAATTAAAATTTAAGTTACTTTAATTAAATTTATTTAATTATCCTTATATTTAAATCCTATCCATCCAGATTTTACCGTACTTCTTAAATATACAAAATTAAAGGCAGTTAAATTTATTTTTTTATATGAACTCTACAATACATTTATATCCCTGCAGTGCCAAAAACATCTACACTTATTTAGCTATAACATGAAAGAAAAACAAATAAAGCATCATACCACTTGTATTATTTTATAATAAAATTAAATTTCATAAAAACAAAATGATAAACGCAATTAAAATTTAAATAAAATTAAATAATATTAATGTGTAATTAAAGTTACTTTAATTACACATTATATTTAAATCCTATCAATTCCAAATTTTACCCTCCTTCTTAAATATACAAATTTAAAGGCTATTAAATTTAGTTTTTTAAATGAACTCTACAATAAATTTAAATCACGGCAGTGCCAAGAACACTTATATGCACTTATTTAGCCATAACATAAAATAAAAACAAATAAAACATCATACCTCTTGTGTTATTCTACAATCAAATTAAATTTCATAAAAAACAATATGATAAACACAATTAAAATTTAAATAAAATTAAAGATACTTCATTTACATATTATATTTAAATCCTATCAATTCAAATTTTACTCTACTCTTTTAGATATACAAATTTAAAGGTAGTTAAATTTATTTTTTAATTGAACTCAACAATACATTTAAATCACAGAACACTTATTTGCACTTATTTAGCTATAAAATAAAAGAAAAACAAATAAAACATCATACCCCTTGTGTTATTCTATAATACAACTAAATTCCATAAAAAACAATATGATAAAGGCAATTAAAATTTAAATAAAATTAAAAATACCTCATTTACACATTAAATTTAAATCCCATCCATCCAAACTTTAATACTTTAACCTACTTCTGCCTGTTGAAATTCAGACAAGAGTGGACAAACCGTTTTCATTCCATCTGTGATTGTGAAAGCCAACCCCAACCGTTACAACACTGTACAAAAATACAAAAATCGGACCTCTAATTAAAAAGCAGGGGAGTAGGAAGGTAAAAAAAAAAAAAAGGTTCACTGATCTCACCCTCCAACGAAACCCTCATTGTCACCGAAAAATACACGCCACAAATAAATAATGTTTTGAAAACCTACTAAACCTCTTTCTCGAATTGGAATTGTAGAGTTCAACCTAGTTACACTGAACCCTAAGCATAAACGTACATTTCCTTATTGACTATAAAAAACACACATACAACGTTTCCTAGCATAAAAAAGGGGACTCCTACAAGCTCTGCAGCTAGGCGAGTGCCTTTTTTTTACTACTAGTCTCCATTGTAGGAAGTTATTCAGGTAAAAAAATGTGACACTTCCCCACACTGGGGTAAGTTCGCCGACCCCTGTAAAAGGGGGGTGGAGACGTTAAAAGTACGCGAGGTACTAGTTAGTGCAAGGGGTGGTTTAATACCATATGGATTTTTTTTTAACATTTTCTGTCGCGTGGCATGGAATGGATACAACGGATTTTTTTTATGTTAGCTCTCTTCAAATAAAGGGGCAATAACTTATGTAGGCGAGCTCCAAAGCGTGGCGTACGCAATCCAGGCATTTAGTGAGTAGAAATAGTTAAATGCTGGCTGACGTTTTGAGATATGCAGTCGTGGATATTGGATCTGTTGGATGAATGGTAGGTTAGTGATTTATTTTGAATTTAATGTTATTTCAGTAAGTTGCACTTTGCCGATTTCATATAATTTTTGTGAGGTAATTAATTAATTGGAATATTTGGGTAATTTTGTTCTTGGATTTTCTTTAGAAGAGAATATTTGTTTTGTTTTGATTAAAAAAATTCATTATAAAGTTGATAAAAAAATTGATTAAAAATAATAATTCATGATGAGGTAAAATTTAAACAATTTATTTCCACTTTGATGAATAATATTCGTTTTACCAATGATATCAAATTATATCAATAAATAAATTTCCCTCTTACAAACTTGAAAAGTGATATTAATTTAAATACATGACAATTAGCAACAAGTAAATGACATGAAATAAAATGTCGTTTCGATTATATTACCACCCACTTCTGAAAATATTGTTTCTTCCTTCTATATTTACTGGTACGGCAGCCTCTTCATATGAGATAAAGATATTGAACTTTTAAAAGTTCATTTATTTATTTACTTATGTTTTTAACATTTATGATATTTTTGAATTTATATATTAATATTATGAAGTATTTTAATATTATACTGAATTGTATTATTGTATTTTTTTAAAAGGAATTGATAAATGGTAAATTTTATGTTAACTCTAAATTTACAAAACAATAGTTTCAAAATCACAGTTGCAAAGCAATCTTTAATTATATAAATAACTGCATAGTAAATGAAACTTCATTAGGATGCAAAATTAATGCAATTACTTTTGCTCTTAATATGATGATAAAATCTTAAGTATTATAAATTAATTATAATTATTAATAAATAATTTTTTTCAGGAGAAAAATAAAATATTTGCATAAAAACTAATTGAATTTAACGAAAGCAATTATAAACAAATTAATTATGAACAAGTCATTTTAATTTGGAAATTTATGCCGATTATTTTACAAAATGATTTTATAGAACATTTTTTGTATTGAAATAAATCTACGATTTATGAAATACGTTTAGCATAAAACTTTTTTCATTTGCTAAATTTCAATAAAAACCAAAAAAAAATTAAATTTTGTTTTGAAAAATAATGAGATAGATAAATAATGAATAATTTGTTTACTTGATTTTGACATCTTTTGGATGGGAAATCTAAACTTAAAATTTTCAAATAGATGACGAATTCTTTTAAAAATAAAATGTAAATTAATTTAATAATAAATAAAGCATTAAACAGCAGCGTTAAAATTTGACCGTCCATCTTAAACTTTCTCTATTGTGTTTAGCTATTCTAGAATTTGAAACGATTACGAAAAATTTGAGAAAAAGAAAAACTCCTCAAAAAATTGTTCTTGAAAAGGTTTTCCAACTAAAGACACATCAATAACGTAGGCATGCAAGCATGTTGTCTGTTCCTAGATAAGAAGAGGTCAATACTGTACATCGATTAAATCAAATATTTTTCGTTCCGATGTAGAAGCGATGACCTTTTTCGCACCCCTGCGTCTGCACTATCGATTAAAAAATCGATTCGATAGTGACAAAAGAATAATGCGAAAGCTCGTCAATATCGGCTTGAAAATTTAAAAGGTTAAAACAAAGGCGGTTTTGTTTTACTCTGATTATACAAGTAGTATTTATATTGGTATACAATTTCACTTATATGAATCTTCTATTAGTTTACTACTTAAGTAAGGCCATCATTTAATAAATAAAATTAGAAACTTTTATTAAGTTATTTGATTAAAATTGTAAAAAAATATTGCTACTATTCTGTTGTTATTCTAATGCAGATGGCAATACTGACAGTTAATTCTTATATATCAAAAGCAAGGTTTGCATGGCTGTTACTCATTTAGCACTACCCAGGAAGCACGTGTAGCTTGAATATACGCTACAGACGCGAGTAATACTACCCCATTTGTTACTATTTTAAATAAATTGATATGGGAATAATATGAGTTTATGAAGTTAAATGGGAAAATTATAATCTAAGGGAATAGATTATTAAATAATTTTGGGATTTATTCAATAAGAATTCTGTTAATAAGTTAAAACAAATAAAAAATATTGTAAAATGATCATAAAATAATAACTGATTTGACCTTTTGTACAATATTGTGATCCCTGCATTAATTGCACATACAAAAAATAATAAATTGCAATTACTCCATAATGATATTGGCAATGTAAAATAATATTTGAAATAGTTAATAGTTAAAATAGTTAGTAATAGTGTATTTAAAATAATTAGTAATTGGTTAAAACAAAGGCAATTACTTCATAATGATTTTGTAAATGTAAAATAATTATAATTTATTGCTGAAAAAATAAACGATCAGGAAAATATGTAATATATTCCTTTGTCTATAAAATTAATTAATTTACAATTTATCATTCATTAAAACGAGTTTTTAATAAATAAAAATTTTCAAGCAAATATCTTAAATTACAAAAAATGCAGTTCAAAACATTTGAAGATAAAATAATAATAAATGTAAGAGACTATAATAAATTTTTAATAAAAGTTAAGTTAAACTTATTCTTTCTATAATAAAGAACAAGTAAAAAGCTTTAAATTACCCCTAATGTTCTTTTGTTATAATGTTTTAACATAAAATCTTCGTATTTCATGCCATTCTAGCCTGTAAAAATATATCATATTTTCTGAGACATTATAAAAACCTACTCCCTCCAACGCATGAAAAACGCTTCTTTCTACAGTTTGAAACATTCTTCACTTGTAATCCGGAAGACTGTAACACGAATAAAAACTACGACTTGAATTACAAAAAATCAGATAAGTTCACAACAGTTTGTTCAATCTTAATCTGAGCTATCACTTTTATACAAATCTCAAATATAAACGCGAGTCAACGTTTTTTACACAGTGACTAAAAATAAAAATAAATAAATAAAAAAAATTCTCGACAACATATATTTATTGCCCAGCAAACAGCTATTCCACGTATCAATATTATATACCCTCGGACCTCTCTCCAACAACAAAAAGAAACAGAACAAGGGATAAAAAAAGGGGGAAAAATACTACAAAAGGGGAAAAAAAATCTCCACTCTATTCCAGCTTCTTTAATACTCTGTAGAAATCTTAGTTATAGGCAGTGCACTAGTTGATGACCGTAGCTCTAGTCCTCTCCAATCAAAGCAAAGTTAGTTCGCTACACAGTGACAGATTTATATATGTTTTGTGGTACCAAAAATTTTGCGTGCTGGCTTGTTTTATTTTGCTCTATTATTTATTTTTGTTGCTGTGTCTCAACTTGAAATCGCACTCAGAGGCCTCTTGTCAGTTGAGGAGTGGCAGTTCATTTATTTGGGTGGAAAAATCCATGATAAATTTAGAAGGGATTTTTTTTCCCTATGGCTTTTCGCTTTCGTGGTTTTTTTATATATTTATATATTTTTTTTTAGCTCTCCCTTCACTAAGAGGAGAAATGAAGAAATAAATAGGATTTTTGTGACGAACGACTTTTATCAACGTTTTCTACTTTTTTTTTTTTTTTTTTTTTTCTAATTTTATTTTCTTGTTTCGTCATTTCTAATTCATCAGACCCCACGAGATTCGTATTCGATGTTATTAATAAGCTGCGGTTGATGTATTTCTGTATTGCATTCCTATACTCTACGTTACCTTTTTTCGAAGTGGTTGATGATAGTAATAATTATAGTGATTTAGAGATAGTTTTAAAGATATTTGAAATTTTTATTTAAAATGTTGATCGTGAAATTTATTTTTGGTTATATAGTAAAATCTGAAGGAATAAAAAAATTTAAAATGTATTCAGTTTCAAGGATTTTAATTTTTGATTTAAAAAAATGAGTATTATAATGACTGATTAACAAGCAGTAGTATTATTAAATAAAAAGTTGCATCTATTAGGACTTTAATCTAATCTATGAGGACTTTAATTTTATTTTTATGATTTTGGATTTAAGATTATTCATCCAAATTGCTCACTAATTTTAATTATTTAGTCGAACAATTCTCTACTATAGAAAAAAGGTATTTAAATATAATTAAGAAACTTCTGTAGTTAATTCAATTATATGACAGCTTTCAATTCGATATTTCTGAGTATATAACACAAAAATTTTTATAAAAAACATGATAATGTTGTTATTTTTAGACAGAGAGAAATTTGAAATACAACTATATTATTATGGAGATTTTTGAAATAAATACTAAAAAACATAAGTAAAAAATTATGAATAGTAAGATTTCATAATATATATCCCTAATTAAAAAAATTCCAACAAATGAAATACTAAATTTAAAATTTTATCAATCACAATCTTGAATTTAAAAAATAATTCCAGCAATCCAAAATTTAAAATTTTATCAATCTCATCATTTTATCTTCAACTGAATTTAAAAAATAATCCAAACAATTACAATCTTAAATTTAAAAAAATCATAATCTTGAACTTAAAATAATCCCAAACCCAAATAAAAAAAATTACAATTTAGATATTCAAAAAGTCAAAATTCTCAATTAAAAAAAAAACTTGCAGATAATATTAAAAAATAATCATTAATAATTTCTGCTTTACTCTTTAAAAATTATAATAGGAATGAAACGGTTTTGAAAGTAAAAAAATGAGAAAAACACAGCAATTATTTAAAGATGCATAAATTATTGTCTAACGTTTTATAATTATTATTAAAATTACAAAAAAAAGTTTTCATTATAAAATAAAATTAAAATTCCAATATATTGCTCTAAAAATTACGAAAGATAACTTTTTACAATCAATTATTTTTAATAAGGTGGTCTTAGACATAATCTGAGATGAAATACATCCCACAATAAATAAAAAAAATCATTTCTGCCACTAAGCCTATGCTAAGAACCCAAATCCCACCTACAGCAAAGTTAGCTAGTTAATTACCTATAATCACCTTTTCGTCACTTTGCACATAAAAAAGGAACTTGAATCTCCTCCCGATTTTCTAGGTCGAATAAGACCTCGGCTTGTTAGAAAAAGGAAGAATAGGAGGCAGGAAGTAAAAAAGAAAGGGAAAAAGATATATGAGCGACTTAGGAGTGGACTTCACGCCTTAACGAGGTTAGTCGGTGGTTTAGATTCCTATCCAATTTACTTTCTTCTCAGTGGCGTTGCTAGTGACCGCACAAAATGTTAGGGGGGAGGGGGGAGGGTTGTCCAGCCTGCTCCAGACTTGGTGGAGGAGGAGGACACTCGCAAGGGGAACAGGCATTTATCACGGAAGGCCCAGAGATGGTGTTACACAATAAACTGGTCCTGGAGTACTCTTTAAGGGAGAGGGAGCATGGAGATATTTATTGGATGTTACTTTTTTTATCATCGTGTCACAAGTAATTAATTGGAGATGCCTTTGCTGTGGGTGTTGGTGGGATGTGAACTTAAGGTTTAATTAACGTGAGCTTTTGTATATTGAGAAAAATTGTAAAGCAGTTTTGAAGTTGTTAAATTATAACTTTGTGAAATGTAAAGTGTTTTAAAAAAAGAACTTTTTGTGAAGTTTTGGGGTATTTTATATTTTTGGTTCAGATTTAAAAAAAACTATAGACTCCTTTTCATCAAAATTTTTTAAATAAATTAAATTTTAACTTCAAATTATTAAATCCAAGAAGTTTTCTGTAAATTTAAAAAAAAAAAGTATATTTGCGATTTTTTATTTAGTTATGTTAAAAAAGTTAAAATACAATGTCGGAAAAAATTAAAATTTGAAAATAATACTCGTATAGTTTAAAAGTGGTAAATTGAATACATAAAATTAATATGATAATTAGAATTAAAATATATTATTGGAAGAAAAACTATGAGAAAGATAAAGCATTTTATTAATAATCAACATAAAAATTTAGCTATAATGTCTGACATAAGAAACCTGAATTTTTTATGCAATTCAAGTATTTCTTAAGTATTTTTAAGTATTTCTTAAATTAAATAAAGATATCCATGAAGTAAATCATTATAAAAATTGCTATGTAATAAATTATATAGATTTCTATCCAATAATTTTTTATGTTACAGATAAAACCTCTTAAGGTTAAAACAAATTAGAAGTAAGAAGAAAATTGATTTGCAAATCTACAAAGTTTGTTAAAATGCATTAAAAACATATCCGTTTTTTATAAATACTCTTTAAAGATTTTGATTAATTTTTAAAATTACGCATTGATTATCATTCATAAATAAACTTTGCTTTAAATCATTGCTAAGAATTTATAAAACACTATTTCCCTATTCTAATAGTCAAAATTTACTGTAAAATATAATTTTAATGTGAAAGTAAATCTTTCTGCTTGTGAGGTATATTTTAGAACTCATCAAATTAATCAAATTGTTAGAATAAATAAAATAAGAAAACAGTTTATTGATTTCCCACATTTTATTTGCCAAAATTTCGATTGTCTTAAAATGTGTCATTTTAAAAGAAATCAACAATAATTGATGAAGTAAAATTTCCTAAAACTATTATTAAATCATATTATTTAAATAACCAAGAAACTTTTCAACAAAAGAAAAAAAAAACATTTTCGTTTAAATGAAAATCATATGAAAAGTTTTTCAATTAAAAGTATGAATGTTTTATAAATTTTTATAATAATTTATTTAATGCACATAACTTAAGCCCATTATTAATGTCTCTGAAGAAATTATTATATTTTTAAAATAAAAATGCTTATATTGTATCGAACAATGTAAATACAATACGTTCTACAATAGTATTCACAACAAAGTGCAACAATATTATTTTAATCGTTTTGTAAATATATTTTAAAAAAACAAAATAATTTAAATTTTATTAGTAATAAATTCAACCCATAAACTCAGATTAATCTTTATTGTTAGTGCTTTAAAGTTTTAAAAACTAATGCAAGGCAATTGATCAGACCATCGGAAAGGATTGAAAAGTAATGCCGGAAAAGCACCGCATCAGTTCGGCGTTGATCGGCGAGAATTCCCGCACAACGCGTTAGGTTTAGTGGCTATAGGGGAAAATTCTAAAATTAATTATTGTTTCAACTTTTCATTTAAATGCTAAAAATTCTGTGAAAAAGTCACCATGTTTTCATTCAAAAAATTAGTATTAATAATAAAGTTTTGAATTATTCAATATAGGAATAACAGTAGATGATGACTTTTAATGTTCTTGAATTTAAGTTTTTTAAACTTATTTTCTTAGTTTTAAGAATTGAGACACTAGTAAAAGTTATTTAACTTATTTTACACATTTTATTAACTTAATTCATTAAAAAAATTGATTTAGACTTTGTAAAAATGCAATTTATTAAGTTTAATTGTTTAAAATTGTTGAATACTTGATTTTAAAATATAATTTATAGCACATTTTTAAATATTTATTTTATTTAATGTTTTCTTTAGGGACAAACTATTTAGAGATATTAAAACTGAAAATTTAAAACATCCAAAGTATCCAAAGTTAGTAGATGCACGATAATATTGTTTATTTTACGGCTTCTTTTAAAATAATTTTGTAATTTAGATTCTAAATTATAAAATTGGTTTCGATTCCAAATGTGAAAAATTTAGATATGATTGTAAAAACTTTCTGTTTAAATGATTATATTTTTACAGAAATAATATCAAATGCAAATTTAAAGAATAAAGTCTTTATAAATATTAGTTTAGTATATTCTATTCCTGTTTTACTCAGACTCCATGTATGAGAATAATGTTTCAGAAAAACTATAATTTTAAGAAATAAAAAAATAAAAAAAAATCTCTTTTAATTTTTCATAATCAATTACATTATCGATATATTATTTATTATTTTTTTGAGGAAAAATACGAAAGATAATACAAATTAAATGATTCAATAGATCTTAAAAACTAGTTGTCTTCTAAAGACAATCAATTTCAAAATAATTAGCAAATAAACCCTAAATTGCTTGATAAGTTTACTAAAATAAATATTACATTAAAAATAAAAGAAATAATTTTGTTTTAAATATACATAGAAGTGCATAAAAGTAAATTTTTGGAGGCGCTTTTATATGTATTAAAATCTTAATTTCATCAATGTTTTTTGGTTTTGGCACTTATTTATGCATATGTATAGAATTTTTTTTAAAGCGGTCTAATCCCTTTTTATTATTATTTCAAATCTTTATTCATTATTTATCCATTGCTTAAATCTACTGATGCCCAAGTAGAAACCCTGTAATGTTGTTTTCCTGCATTAAGACGAATACATATGAAAAACAGATTTGACAGGGGCTAACGTAGGGAATTTTTTTCCCCAATCTGTGAAAAAAATGTCCGTGACGGAAATTCAAGACTTTTTTTAAAAAAAGATAGATAAATCAAAATAAGATAGATTTAGATGGATAATTGAAGATAAGATAGTTCAGATATATAATTCAAGATAAGATAGATTTAGACAACATAGATTTTAATTCAACGTAATTTTAACACATATTATTAGTTTATAAATTAATTGATTATGGAAACAAAATCCATAATTTTATTTATTTTCATATTTTGAATTATCCACCCTAGTTTTAGAACACATAATTGATTTTTTATTTATAATTTAATTTAATTAAAAATTTTTAAATTAATTATTTTTATTCTAAAAAAAATTTCTTGTAAATTAGTTAAAATTTTCCAAAAAAATAAAATAAATTTTATTATACATGAAACATTAAATGATATTTTATACAAGAAATAAATAGATTTTCAAAATGTATTTCGTAAAGGATCATTTTTAATCACAAATTTTAATAACACCTATAAACAAATAAAAATCTGCAATAATTTTATTTTAAAATTGAAATGCTTTAATATTTACTAAAAAATAAAGGATTTTCCTTCTTTTGAATTTTAAGAAAAATAATATCAAATAAAATAAATTATTCTTTTGAGAATCCTTGTTTTAAAATACATTATCTTGCGATTGATAAATGAAATAAATAAATAAAATAAAATAAAAAATTAGAAAAAATATTCAAAATTAAAAGCTATTCATAATTTAATGTGAAATATTGTGTTAAAAATTAATAAATTAAATTATTATTATTGAATGAGATAGAAATTATCAAGTTTTTGCATAAAATAAATTGTCCAATTTATGTATTCCTGCCTTTAATAATTTATATTAATAAAAGATTTTAATAACCTAATAGTAATTAAATTAGTAATTTTAAGTACAAAACAATCTCTAATAAATTAATTTAAAATTTTTAAACCAATTATGAAATGCTTATTTTTATAAATGATATTTCAATGAACAACATATGTTAAAAATGAAAATTTTCCAATTTTACTTTAAATATAAGATTTATATTTTATAGAAGTAGTTAAATTCATTATTAGTATATGAAATTTAAATAAAACACAGGAAGCATATTTTTAGAGGAATATTTCTTGGGAAAATTATGAATGAACACCCACCAAAAATTCAATAGCTCCTCGATGTATAGCTGTGCAGGATAAAAGAGATATAACAGGAGATTTTGTAAGGACTAAGCGTTTTTTTTTCTCTCTAAAAATGAGCACGATATGACGACGGCTTATATACTGAATATATTACAATTTTTGTTATCCATTTAGCTTGTACTCATCAATTTTTTTACCATTATACACAGTAATTATTTCAGTAATTAATATGTATTAAATGGTGAAATAATTACTGTGTATAATGGTAAAAAAATTGATGAGTATATATTATTTATTTAACTACTTAATAAATATTAATATTTTACTCATTTAAAAAATACATATCATTTTTATTGAAGCGTCATCATAATAACATAATAGCAAACATATGAATTTCAATGGTAATAATTAAATTTCTATATCAGAATATTTTACTATTTAAATTAAAATAAAAATGATTGTTTTAAACTGATAAGAAACATTTTGAAAATATTAATCTTCTGTGATATTAAATAAGATGAAAGTCTTGATAGGTTTTTGACCCCAATAAAGAGGCAAATTGAAACAGAGCGTAAACAAACACACGGAGTACACGTTGGTAGAAGACGGATAAGAAGCGGAGGTAATTAACGAAAAACGTGATCCAACTGACGAAGTAATGACGAATCATTAATCCCCCATTTCGCAGTTGACTTTATTATTTAGGATCTCCACTAATGGAGCAGCCGCTGCGCAAATCGATTCGGCAAATACAATTATGCTGAGAGGCCACAGCCATGTGGATTCTCAATATCAATATATCATAACAGTAGCGTGAATAGCGGAAGGCAAATTACTCTGGCGTAAAGAAAACAGTTTTTTTTTATTATTAATGCATATGTAGTAAAGATCCATTTATTTTGGAAAAGGTACTGATTTCATTCCACCATTAAAATCATAGCTTTTTAATACATATTTGTTCTTAGCTTATTTTATGGCGTCTTTTAAAATAATTTGTAAATAACATCCTAAATTATAAAATTGATTCTGATTCTAAATGAGAATAATATAGATATGACTGCAAAAATTTTCCGTTTGAGTATTTATATTTTTACAGAGCTAATATCAAATTTAAATTTAAAGAATAAAGCCTTTGTAACTATTGGTTTAGTATATTTGAAGTAATACAAAAAAAATAATGAATAAATAATAAACACATAAGTAATTTAAATATTGGAAATTCATTCATTAAAGCCGTTAAATTAAGACTTCTGATTCTATCTACTTTTCTTCATCTTCTTTTGAAGAAAAATAGCATGTTCTCAATGGAAGATACAATAACCTTCTTAAAAATTAAATGTTTATCAATAGAAGCATAACTTAACTCCCAGAAAATACAAAAAATAAATATTTTGCTTCTGAAGTTTTACATAAGCATCATATCAACCAACTTTTTCTCATATTGTATTGAATATTCATTTTCTCTTAAACAAACTAAATTTAAAAAAATTGTTTTCTGGTAATCTTAATTCATAATAGTAAATAACAAGCTACATTTATATCAATACAAATATTGTTTAAATAATTCAATTTAACAATTCCAACACCAGTTTAAAAATTTTTTTGATGAAATTCAGTAATTAAATAAATAAAAAGCAATCTGAAGAATAAATTTAATTATATATCAAGATATTTTATTTATTGATAAAAACTTTCGTTTTCGTGAATGTAAGTATTTAAGAAACTCTTGTGTTTTAAAAATAACTGCGATGGAGATTAATTAATTAGAAAGTAAGCCTTTTATGTTATAAAATAAAGTTTTTAGATTGTTTTAAAATGTTTCTCTACAGGTATTCTATACGAGCTACAAAATGAATTATCATTTTTCTTTTTACATTTTTCTTAAAAAATTTGTTGTGGTTGTTTAATCAATTCCGTTTACATATCAATGGAAAGAAAATTAAGAAAGAAATCCATCAGCTTCTTATGTTTAATAGTATAACTACAAATCAAAAGGAAAAACAATAAATATCTAGTTTTTAAAATAATCTATAAACTATATAAATATTTTTCAAATTTGCTAATATAGACAAGAATGTAATTACAGAAACTGTGGCATGAAGCAAGTATTAATTGAACTTTTTTTCCAAAATGTCCATTATATTTCTCATTTTATTTTTTTTAACATTTTTCATGGTCATTCCTTCATCTATACTTTGGATAACAAATTAAAAGAAATTTATTGACATATCATATTTAGACTACAATTACAAATAAATAGCTGACTTAGTATTTATTTTAAAAAATGTGGAAAATCTTTTATTATCTAAAAATTGACTGCATGTTATTATCTAAAACGTAACTCTAAATATTCTCAAAGAACTTTTTAACATTTTTCTACAGAAATCATTAGTGTAGATCATTAGTAGAAATCATTAATGTAGACATCACAAAAAAAGAAACTAAGACGGAATGGTCATTTTGGCACGAGATCCATTACATTTGTAATTAAAAAACAAAACTTCTCTCAGTCATTAATTCATCTCCACTTGCCAACTTCTCCATTTCTGAAAAGCAAAAGGGCCAACTTCAAATTAAGAAAGTTGAAATTTTCCTCTTACATCTGGTGCCATCTATTATTAGATACATGCAACTTAAATCTAAAAAAAGGTAAAATTAATTAATTAAATTTAATGAATGAATTAATATTTGAAAAAACTGTATTAACATCCAGTGTCATCCACTAGAAGTTTCAAAAGATGTATTTGAACTCGAGTGGATGAATAAAAAGTATTTATTAACGATTGAAAATTTGAACAAGATATATAGCGGGAGAGTGTGAACTAATAGTAGGAATTGAAAAAGAGACTAGAATGGAATGGTCTTTTTAGCACGAGGTCCATTACATTTGTAATTAAAAAACAAAACTTCTCTCAGTCCTTCATTCATGTCCACTTGCCATCATCTCCATTTCTGAAAAGCAAAAGGGACTACTTCAAATTAGGAAAGGAATATATATTTAATATTTTTATATTTAAAAGTATAATTACAAATGAAAAGGTAAAACATAAAGCATGCATTTATTTAAAAAAATAATCTATAAATTATATAAATATTTTTCAAATTTTCAAATATAGCCATGATGGACTTTTTCTCAGAATGTCCATTAGGCTGTCCATTGTATTTAAAAAAAACTTTTCATGTTCATTCCATCATTATGCTCCTCCTTCATTCATATGCATTCGTTATTTATTTTAATTGTAGTTTAAATATGATATATCAATGGATTTTTGCCTTAATTTGTTATTCAAAGACTGAAATTTAGAAAGAAATCCATTAACACATCATATTTCAACTACAATTAAAAATAAATATATATAGTTAACTTATTACTTATTGGAAAAATTTATCGAAAAACTTTTATTATATACTAAATGGCCATATTTTATTATCTAAAATCTAACTCTAAACATGTATTTATAAAAAAAGTACTTTTTAAACAGTTCTCTACAATCTAATAGTTTTTACTGTCTACGGTTTGTCTACAGTTTTGTAATGTCTCTACATTAAGACCTTGCATACATTAATGTAGAGACGTTACAAAAAATAGAAACTAAATTGGAATGGTCTCTTTGGCACGAGGTCCATTACATTTGTAATTAAAAAATAAAACTTCTCTCAGTCATTCACTCATCTCCACTTGCCAACTTCTCCATTTCTGAAAAAGGCAAAAGGGACAACTTCAAATTAAGAAAGGAATCCGTCGGCCTCTCATCCTTCAAAATATAACTACCACTCAGGAGGATAAAGAAAGGATCCATCCACTTCGGAGCACTCCAAGTAATTCAAGAATCTAGACAAAGCCCTTGCATTAGAAACTGGATATAACACTTCACCACCCCGTCTTAGTTAACTTTAAAGACTTCCCTTTTCTCTTTCATATATAAACTTCTATATAAATCTTTTTATTTTTCCCCTTTTTTTTATTCTTCGTCCCATAGACCGATGAAAGTAGAGGAAGAAAAAAAAAAAGAAGAAATTGACAAGGATGAACTGTCCCCTATTCTTCCAAAGAACTTTATCTTTTTCTTTCGTTTACTGAAAAAAAAAAAAAACCTTATTGTGATTGGCAAAGTAATTCTCTTGTCGTAGAGCTAAATGGACAGGACTGTATGAGAGAAGTGTCAACAAGACGGTCTCAAAAGAAGGGAAGTTGAAATATGAGCGGTTCTTGTAGTAAAGGAGAAGAAAAAAAAAAGGGGGGAGGTTTTATTAAATAGCTTAAATTTTGTTTCTTCTCCTCTCCTGTCCCTGGGTTCATTCGGGAGATTAAAGTTGGACAGGGAAAGCAATTTCCTTATATTAGAAAAGCCCCCCTTTTTTTTCTTAAAGTGCTTCTCATATTTGCTGGAGGAAGTAATATAGTTGCTAAAAGTATCTTTCAGTGTAATACAGAATGTAATAAAGATTTCAGTTCTAACACCATAAAATAATTAAAAAAATCTGATAGCTTTTATTATAGAATAAAATAGGCTTTAAAAATTTAAATTTTAAATTTTTTTTCCCATATATCTTTTCTCCTCCCAGCGCCCTATTTTTTTTCCTTCTTCAAAAGTCATTTATCTTCAAAAGAAAGGACTTCGATACATTGAATAAAGAATACTTTTTAAAAATACTGGATTTTAGCTAAATATTATATTAAAAATTATGTTTAAAGGAATTATTTTTTATTTATGAATTTTATTTTTTATCGATAGAATAATTTATTTATTTACAGAAAAGGTAATGAACTTTTCAAAATTTATTTAGATTGACTTCAGTTTAGTTAAAGAGGTAAAAATGAAGTTGAATAATCATTTAGCAAAAACTAACATAATCTATAATAAATTTATTTAAATTTCAATAAATTTAATTAAATTTTTTAAGTGTATTTTATTCATTTTAGTTTTGGATACATAATTGATAAACATTTGCTTATATTAATTTTAAAGCAATCGCAAATAAATAAATTACAACCGAAATTATAAAAAGAAACTGCTCTTAAAAAGATATAGTGTTGTATTTAAATTTTAAAGAAAGGAATTGTTTTCAATAACTAAACCATGTATTAAATTAGCAAACTTATAAAAAAACATCTTACTTTTTAAATTCAGAAAATTTTCTGATTTTGATTGCATTTTAAGCTATTTTTATTATTCGTCCATATTTAAGAATTCAATCTTTCCTTTAAGGTTTTACTGTAATATAATAATTAAGTAATAATGCTTTTCTTATCACTTTCATCAATAAATGCAATTAGTGTCCACAGTGTAAAAAATATCCTTCATGTCTTCTCTCAATGCTTAAATTTCATTTTATACTTGCATTATTTTATTAACTATTTATTACGGGTTATATAAGTTATAATACAATACTTATCTAACCTGAACTAATACTTTTCTTTCCCGTCATTCATTATAATGTGAGCAAAAATTATAAGTGACTTCTCATAATATTTCCAAGCAAATAAATTCCAGATATTTATTTACAGAATTATATAGTTCTATATATAATTTCTTATTCTAAAAAAACCACTCCACAATTTAACGAAAAATTGTATCGTTGTAAAATCTTACGATTGGTATTTGATATATTTCCGATATATATTATCTAATTTTCAAATTTAAATCAAAGTACAATAGAATTGATGATTAGGACAACTTACATGTTAATCCACCACAAATACTAGTAGCTCTTATTATTCAATGTTCAACATAACTCGTTAATACAATACTATAAATATAATATAATATAACTATATTTAATACTAATGCAATACAATAAATAGGAGCACATGAATGTATATATATATTATAATTATAATTATGTCACTATCCAAAGCTTTAAAATTAGAAGTTTGTATCCAATAATTAGAAGCATATAAATTTCTAGAGACATTAAAATTCGAGTTATCTGTCTAATAATTAGAAGTATGTGAATTTTTAGAATCATTAAAATTATAACTGTTAATGAATCCGAATTATGTGAATTTTCACAAACATTAAAATTAAAAGTACGCATCCAATAGTTGGAAGTATAAAATAAAGCAATCAGGAGTAAGTGGATTTCCAGAAACAAGCAAGTGGAAAACATGCTTCCTGGCATTTCATATTCCATAGCGAATCCTTCATACTCCCCAATTTAACCGCAACCCTCTCCAGGTCTTCTCTCATAGGCTAAAATCCCCACCCCTTTTCCTCCAATGCGCTAGCGATCCATGAAAAAGCAACCCTCTCTCTCTCTCTCACCATCAGGGATAAACCCAAAACATGCGCACACACCCACTTGGCGAATTCATTCAACAATATCGCAATCAAGGGAACTCTTCCCCCCATGCTTTATGATCTCCAACTCGCTGCAGCAGCAGAAATATGATTATGCAAAACCGTCTGCTGCTTGCATGCGGGAAACAAAGAACTGGGATGGTAAAAGAACGCAGGGGTGAGCATGGAAGAATCATCTTATTTTCTTCTTACGCCAAAAACAGCTGTAGAAAACCCTTTATGAAGTGCAGGATCAAATAATTCCCTGGTCTGCCCCCTTTTTTTTTTCTCTTCACTTTTTCCACAAACACAAAAGGCATCCACTCAGACTTTGGAATCCTTCTGGTAGTAATCCTATTGGTAGGGGAACACACACACTCTCTCTCTCCAGAAAACTTCCCCAGGATTGACTCATATGCCCCAGGTGTCCATTTTATGCAAGAATAACAAGAATAGGGAATTTTTTGGGTGGCTTTCTTCATTTTGCATTCGAGTTCCCCTGGCTTAAATTTTCCACCGACGTGCATTCAAAATAATCTTGCTGAACAACAAGAAGAACATGAAGTCATATCTGCACCCTCTTTTACCTTTGCCTCCTTACGAATCTCATTACCAGTCTGTGTGCTTACAGAAGGCAGTATTTTTGGTGTGCCAAATTTACGGTTGCCTTGTCGTTGCTTATGTAAAACAGGAGGAGAAAGGCGTGAAGAATTTGGTTGCTGAGTCAACAACGGGTTGGGCTTTAGAACTACCACCCCTTCGTGCCACTTTTTTTTTGTTGAGAAAATGATGATATTCAAGTTTTGCAGAAGAAAATTGTGTGCCAATGCTGGAAAAAAAGGAGATACGCAAACACAGAGGAGGTAGAAACTAAATTATTAGGTAGGGAAGATAAGAATGCTTATCTGGCATATATTCTTATCTGCTTATCAGATAGATGTCTGACAACATACAGGACATAAATCAAATTTTCCAACATATGTGTATGTCCTTTTTTTACCTTGTTATAATCGTGGTTGGAGGCTCCGAGAATAATATTTCATTGAACAATAAAAAATGGAATTTGCTTACAAATTTTTGTGTCATGTAAGACCACTTTTATTTTATTATTTTATATAAATAGACATATTTATTATTATAAAAAGTCTGTGTGTATATATAAAAAAAGGGATTTTCATATTTTATTTTTTAATTATTTCCATGTCTTTAATTTATAATTCGAATTTACATCTTTTGAAAAATGGGAACATCTCAGGATGATATAATAAAGACACTTATTTAAGTGACTAATAAGTCTGTGAAGTAATTAAAGAGTATATATCACTTTTAGCCTGATTAAAAGGAAAAATCTATATATAGTAAAGAAAATGTGTCAAATATCTACATGAAATCTTAACTTCTGAAATTATAAACATTTGGGGATTCTTTTTAAACCATGATTTTCTATATTCTTTTCATTATTTTTATAGTTTTACTTAATTTATATAGTTATAGTTTTACTTAATTTATATAGTTAAAGTTTTTACTTAATTTTGAACAAACAAATTTAATACATAAGAATTTATGTAAACTATTTTCATAGTGTTTCAAGATATAACAGCATTCCATAATTTAGGCATATTTATAATAAAAATTATTTATTGTCTTGGCCAAAATATTTTGTCATTCCAAATAAAATTATATTAAAGACTTAATAGTTTAACTATTATAGAAATGATTGATCAAAACGCTTCAGACCATGAAAAAAAGTTAATCATTGCAAAAATTTGTTCATTATATAACGTAACAAAACTTACCAAATCAAATCAATAATGATATTTAATCTATTCATTAACTCTAGTATATATCAATAAGAAATTTTTTAAGCTGAAATTGTTCTAATAAAAAAATTCCCGAAATATTTTACCATTCCAAATAAAATTGTATTGTGAACTTAATAGCTTAACAATTACAGAAATGATTGATCAACACACTTCAGCCATGAAATAAGTTAATCATTACAAAAATCAGTTCAATATATAATACAACAAACTTACCAAATTAAATCAATAATGATCTTTAATCTCTTCATTAACTCTGGTATATATGGATTTCAAAACTTTTAATCTGAAATTGTTGTAATAAAAAACAAACCTGTTAAGTGATACTTACAAGAAAATCCCACAACAATGAAACTCTACACCACAATAGTAAAAATCCAAACCTTAATAGTGAAAATCCAAACCTCAATAGTGAAAATTCAAATCTGAATAATGAACAAAATCACTCAATAATAAAAACAAAGAACTCGTCATACGTCGGAATATATATTATTTTGTACTACGACATAAAATTAATTTTTTCATAAATAAAGTAACGTTATGTTAAACGGCACTAGAAATTCAAGAATTTTTGGAGAAATCGGAAAAAAAGAAAAATTTCATGCAGTATTTTAAGGAAAAGATACTTAAAATTTCTTTAAGTTTTCTTGGAAAAAATAGAAAAAAATTATTTCATGCATTTCCTACATTTGTGAAAAGTAAACAATAAAATCCCGAAAAAGGCAATATTTGACTTGAATACGACAAAAATATAAATTCGACAAATTTCTCAAATATATTTAATAATTTCAGTTGTAATTTACTCATAATCACAAGAACCACTTATGTAGATCAATATATACATTTTTTTGTATATTTATTACGTTTTTAATGATTTCTGTCTTGTTTCGATACCAGCATAATATAAATAAAACGTAATGAAATCATTCGTAAAACATTTTTTCTTAAATAAATATCTGAAATGTCTTGTAGCGAATTTCAGTTTTACAATCCCCCTCATATAATGTGATTGCGATTTCATTTGCGATTCAATGCGAAAATATTTTTTTTTAAATAAATATCTGAAAAGTCTTGCAGCGAATTTCAGTTTTACAAAGAATAAACGTTATTATTTAACCTTGGTAATAATCACTTGTGACACGAAAAGGATTGATTTTATTTAAGTTTTAGTACTTCCACCTCATATATTAGGAGTGCAATTGGCAGAGGAACATCTACTGTCAGTTTGGGTGCATTCATTTATTTTCGTGTAAACTGAATAAATCTTGTATTTCGTTTCACAGAATAGTTTCTTACATTCTTTTTATGCAAATGAGTAGAAAAAAGTGCATGGATTACTCTTGTGCATTCAGTTTTTCGTCTGCATCTGATTTGATGGAAAGTTTACTATAGAATCTCATTTAGGGACAGAATATATTTCTTAAATCTCAACAGTTTGGTTCAAACAAACCTAAAAAAAAGCACTTTGTTAATATTTTAAATGCAATTTATTATTCCTGAACAGTGATGTAAATCTCTTTTTTTTTTATATGAAGTGAACAAAAATATCAATTTGTAAATTGAAATCCTGAACTCAATGTAAAGGTTTTAATAGAAGTCAAGATTTAAATAATAGCACAAATTATAAATTTTGTTCAAAACACAAATTTTTTTTGATATTTATGTGATAAAAATAATACAAAAACTATGATTATACGCTTTTTCGATATTATAAATTTTGTAAAGCTTAATTTGAAATATTCTACAAATTTACTGTAATATTTTAAAAACGAGCGTTCATTAAATTGAATTACAAATAAACACACACGTTTTCTGATAATTCAGTTGCAATGACCAATCTATACTTTTCTTTAAAGTATATTTAATTTAATTTAATTCTACATCTATCTATAAATATATAGTGTATTCTGTTCAGAATATCTGAACAGATTACACTCTGATTCTGGATTATGATGATCCTGGATTCTGTTCTACACATATTTTATTACTCGCAATAATTTCATGAAGGCAGATAAAAAAAAATTTTGCAGTCAGTTTAATAACCATACTATTATAAAAAATCACAAGGTTGTATCAAATGATTAGATTTTTTGCCTTATAAAACAAGATGCATTATCAATTAATTTTTTGTCGTCCCTTCTTTCTTTATACCTTGTCGGCTCTAAATGGAAGGTCATTTTGGGCCATGTTATCGGAATACTCCGTTAGATGTGTCTTGGACTTGGTTTCACTCATCTAGCGAGCAGGTTATTTTCGGGTTTTACGGATTCTGGATAACATTACTTCACACGTCATTCTGTACAAATTTTTGTGTTCTTTTTTATGTGCCAATGCAGTTTTTGTCTTTCAACATTTTGATTTTTGTGTTAATTAAATTATTTTAAGTTTCCTTTCTGCAGCTTTACACATTCTGATTTTCTTTTTTTTACGAAGCATCATTGTGGTTTCTTTAGGGGTTTCGCATTGCGAATGCTGTAATTGTTTCCATATAAAATATTCATGCAGCGAATGCTGCATGCAGATTGTATAACAAAACCTTTGGCGTGCAAAATGGTTTACTGGTTTCTAATTCAATTCTCCTATGGGTTTATTTTTGTGTTCATGTGTTGCGTTGTGTGTCATTTTGTTCTTTGTCTTTACATTTTAGATTTCCAAAAATTATTGTTATTATCTTTATTATTATTCTTTAATTTATCAAGAGAAATGTTATAGTAATGATATCATGATTCAGTCAGTAGTTTGCGTATAAATTTTAATAATTGTTAATATACCACGAGAATAAAATCTGTGTTGATCATTTGAAATAAAGCTTGTAGGATAAAATAAATGATAAAAATGATGAAATGATGAAAAGTAATTGACAACTAACAATGATATATTTTCCATTTTCAGTCATAGCACATATAACTGGTAGGAAGCATTCGAAACAATAGGGGCACCATAGTCCTCATATAGATTCTGATTATTAAAAGTTTATAAAAGCCTTTTGCAGAGTTTGAAAAAAATAAAACGAAATTAAAATCTTTGATCATCTTTTTAATCTATCAAATAAAAATGCAAATTTTTCTGCTATCGTTTGAAAAATGATTGCTAAAAAGAATGAATTCCAAAGCTATTGCTTTACAATTTATAATGTAACTAAGTTCTATTTTCTAATTTTCTAGACACAATTAAAAGCTTTAAATCGAAAAAAAAATATTTTCAAATATTTTTAACACAATATAGATCTATAAATATATAACCAAAAATTATTTTAATGTATTACCATTTTGACTACTTGTTTAAGTTCATTTAAATAACAACTTATAAAAAAAAAATAAAGAAAGGATATTTAAAAATGTGATTGTTTGAAATTACTGCAAAGATTTTTTTTATTATTTTGAGTAGGTTTACAATATTGTTTAGTATTAATGATTGGTATGTAATTTTAAGCAATTAATTGAGTAAAATATCAAATATATATGCAAAATTGATTTTATATTTTTTTTGTAAATATTTATGATCTTTAAAAATAATATTTAACTTATCTTGGTTTACTGATCAGGGCATATCAAGACAAGTTATAAAGTTGGATAACTTGTCTTGATATACTATAATGTTCTGATGAACTGATATAACTAAGCATTGATAAGCTTTAGAGAAATGATATAAAATTAACTTTGGCAACTTTAATTAAAAATATTTGAAAAAAAATTTCAAGAAATTCCAGAGGAAATATGCCCAAAATTATTTAGTGACGCATCACTTTATTAATAGAATTTTGGATAAGTGACATATATTTAAAGAAAATAAAGAAAAAACAGGGATTTAAAAGAAAATAAATATGCGATAGGCAAAATTCTCGAATCTATAACACATAAAATCGGTAATAATTTATGATTTCTTGCAAATTTCTATGCATTACTAGGTAATATGAAGAAATTAATATTATTTCTAACTAATAAAGTAATTCACAAATTTTTATTCAGAGGTAAATTATGCATGAAATCGGCACAGATTTTTTAAATTAAAAAATATATATTTTCATATATTTTTAACAGAAAGTAGAATTATAAATGTATAGCCAAAAAATAATTTATTATTTTTTGACTATTTGTTTAAATTAATTTAGATGTCAATTTAATAATAATTCCTTGCCTAGCATGATTATTTTTTGTATCTTATGTCTAATTTAGATGCCAGTTTATTAATAAATATTTCTTGAAATCTTTCCTAACTGACTAAATCTTAGTCAGAAGACTAATGCTAGAAATAAAGCACATAAATCTTTAATTTACTTCGTTAGTTTTAATCTAATTCACATATATTTTTACGAATTATTTATTAATGAAAAAAAAGAAAAGAAAAATATAAAATGTAAATTTTGAAACACAACGGCGAATAAGAATGGTTTTGTTCGGTTTGCCACTCTACGGTCATTTTTTTCACACTTTAGGCTAATTAGACTGGGACCTATTGTTTAAAGTGGATTCCGAACCACTAACAAACATCCATGCCGTATTCAGGAAGCTCGAACCTGAATAAGAATGAGCGAAGAAATATAACATCCATTTGTGTTCGTAATCCTTTTTCAAAAGGACTTTAAACCTACTTAGAACGTGACATTTAACTTTATAAAAAACAAAATTTATATTTAATTTTAAAAAATTAAGAATTTTTTTTTTTTTTTGGCTTTGTGGCAGACAATTTCAGAGAAAAAATATAAAAATATTAGGCAGTAAAAAGCTCTTGTTTTATAAATTGAAAGATTCAATGCAAATATTTTATCCTTAATACTAAAAAATCATTTTAAACCCAATGTATTAGAAATTTAAATCATTTATTACATAATCATTAATAACTACAATACATTTTTATGAAAAAGAAATAATCCATCGATAAAACACTACAAAACACTTATACTTAAGCAAGAAAAAAAAAAATTTCTTCGCCACCTGTTGCTATAGAAAGAAAGAAAAAAAATACTGTGACCTATTTCATTATAAAAAAATGTCATGTCTATGAATTGCAGTTTATTGTGAGTTGTGGCCCCACAAAAAACACTTCCGCTGTACTGCGCACGAGACAGAAATGATCTGCATATCTGGCGATAACCCTTGCATGCAGAAAAGCGGATTTAGGGGGGCAGTCGGCCCTGTTTGAAGAGGGCATCAAAGGGGGCAGGTATCTAATTTGATAGGTTCCTTTGTCGCAGCGCGGCCGCTATTGTGTTGAGGCGTGGGGCAATAAGGGTTTATATGATTTCGTTACGTAAAGGGGAAAGGTGCCAAATTTAAATTGGTAAGCTAATGATGTGAGTCCTACACAGAGGAAAGGAGTTTACAATTTAAATTAATTAAATAGTCTGATTTGAAATCGGTCTCTTTTCTTTGAGTTAAAAAATTCTTTTTTTGCAGTTGTTTAAATATCAATGGTTTTCTGTCTTCTTTATGTATATCACGAACAGCCCAGCTCACGGAGGGTAGGTTAGGGTAGGGCAATTCCTTCCAGGAGTAAGGTTTTAAGGGTAATTACTCAGAATTTGCGTGTCACATAGAAATAACCAGAAAAACTCTTACCAGGCAAGAAGGATATCGATGCAAGATGCTTTGCACATATTGTCACAATCTGTGGTCTTGGGTGTTTGTGCAGGCCGCCTACACTTTTAAAAGTGTTCGTACAAAAAAAGGTGGGAAATGTTGATTTAGTGTAATAGGTCTGCCCAGGCTCACACCTGAGTAATGCTAAATCTGCTACATATCTACTCAATGACGAATAACCTAAAGCAGTACCACAACCAACCTTATAATAATGTCTTTTTCAATAATAAGCACTTAGCATAGGTTATTCACTGTCGAATCATTGAAATATTTTTAATTAACTGTTACAATAAACTGCAATTAGATCAGTAAATTGTTTATGGATGATAATAATAATTTTCAAAATCTTTTTAACTAATTTTGCCTGAAAAAAATAAATAACATTTTGAAAATTTAAAAAAATTCGTTAAAATAAAAAAGTATAAAAAATATTTCAAATTTAAATTAATAATAATTTTTTATAATAGCTTGTTGAAAAAATACTTCAGGTATTTTTTCACTTTTTTTTTTTTTTTTTTTAAACTTATTTTTTCTTCCTCCCTTTCTGTTAGTATAAATCCTATTCTTAAAAAAATTGTAACAATTTTAAAACCATGTTTGAAAATTTTGATTGTAAAATAAATTAATTAGATTTAAGTAATTATTTTTAAATCAATTAATTATAAAATTATTTAAATTTAAATTAATTTCTTAAAGTAATTAGTTTTGAAATTTTAAATATTTATGAAAAAAATTATTTAATAAAACTTATCTGAAAATGAAATCTTTAAATAAAATATTATTTAACATACAACATACTAATTCAAAGAATGATTTTAATATAAAAGTTTAGTTCAGATTCACTTATTATAAAAATACTTAAATTAAAATAATATTTTAAAGTTTTCTAATTAAAATTTTATTTTCTGCTTTCAACTTTTCTGCTATTTTCTGCTTTTATTTTCTATTTTCTGCTCTGTCGTTGATAATTATCTTCAATAATAAAGTTTCTTATTATAACTCAATATAAGGTCATTAATAATATTACATACAAAAGCGTAAAACATGTATATACTCAATTTCTTTAAACGGTTAGTATGTCTAATTATTATGTATATAATATGGAGTCGACCCCTTTTACTTTACACTGCGTGATCACCCTTTACTCCCCTAATTTAAGGTAAATTTCGAAACTGTGTTGAGTGGTTTTGCATCAAAAGGGAGATTTATCCCGATAGACGCACTCCTAAATATTGCCCCCCAAGGGGTTGGGGAAAGGGGTAGCTCAATTAAAATGCACTCACCCATTGATGAACCCCTGCTCCTACTGAAGGGTTGTAAGTGATTGTGTACTTGTTAAACGGTAGCGTTTTAGGGAAATCAATGTCTGATACCTTGGTGGGATTGATGTGATTTGTTAGTCATGCTGAACTGATTGATAGGCATCAATGTTTTGTAATTGTATGATTTTGTTGGCTTTTACTGTAAAATATTAATAATGCTACTTTTGCATAGTATAAAGATTGTAATTGTTATGTAGTGTAATTTGTAATTGTTATGTAGTGTAATTTGTAATTGTTATGTAGTGAATTATTGATGTTCGATAGAGCATAGTATAAAGATTTTAAAATGCACTAAATTATTTAGGAAGTTTATATGTCTTGAAATATTGAACTTTACAGTATCTTATATCTTTTTTTAAAAAAATAGTTCATGATAATATAATTTGCAGAAAGCTAGGTTAATTTCTGAAATAATATTGTTTAATTTTCTATATAAACTGATTTGGTTATTTTAGATTAGAATTTTTTTTAATGTGACATTTATGTACATGCTTTGAATAAAAAAAATTACCCCCTTGTCAAAAGTTTTCTCTTTTAGTTTATTCAAAAATTTTATGAATATTATAAAAAAAAATCAATATAAGTTTACAACATGGAGACAAATTTTTCATGGATCACTATTTTATTCTTCAAAATCAGGTAAAATTTCTTTATTTTGCCTATGAATTTCTATTATGCTAATAATTTCATTATGGGAGTGAGAAATCAGATTGTCGAAGATGTTGATAAAGGTGAAACGTAAAAAAATACATTTCGAATAGACGTTTAATATATTTGAATTTCACAGTTAGAAATTCTTAAAGCTACCATTGGACAGATAAAATTCATGTGAAGAGCTATCATAATTACCACTAATTCCACTGCTTTTCTACAGAAATGCCTATGATCCAAATATTTGGTTTGGTTTGCAGCTCTACGGTTCTTCTGTACACATTTTAGGCTAATTAGACCGGGTCCTAAAGTTTAACGTGGATTCCAAAGATTTCCAAGATTTGAACTTGAAACCTGTGGTTCCAAAGACCAGAGCGCTAGACAATTGGCCATCAGGCCGCCCAAACATTTGAGAAAAGCGAATATGTTTCTGTTTGAATGCTGACGGTGCATGTTACTACTGGGTTACTAGCATAGGCTATTCATAAATTTTTATTCTATAAATCATTATGTACTGATCATATTTAGAGAAGTTTTCATAGAACTTTACAACTAAGGCAACTTTGGCAAGTTCAGGAAATTTTGAAACATTTTATCTTTACTTGACTGTTAACTCCGGAAATTATGATATCTACTCGTTAACAAAAATAAGTTTCTTTTAGATAAATAAATGTTTTTTTCTCCTTTTTTTATTAAAAAAAAATATTCCCAAAAATAACAAAACCCACGAAATCTTCCAAAAAACTATTCTCATTTTTCAGAAGTTGAAAAAGATAAATGACCACACGACGAAGTAGGACCTAAATAACAGCAACAGCAAAACAACAACAAAAAAACATAACAAGAAAACAGCAAGACAGATACAGAAAAGTAAAAGAAAAAGATGTCCCAACTTTTCCACCAGTTATCGTTAAGTTTTCCTGGAGACGAGGCCAGAACCGTTTTTGAACTGTCCGTTTCGTTTTGATTGAAACTGGTCCCGCTAGGTGTGAAGGGAAGGGAAACGAAGAAGTGTGATCTCGGTCCAAGTGTATTCCTGGAACCACGTGACAACCGACCATTCTATTTCCGGTTGGTTACCGGAAATGAAAGAGGGGAAGGAATGGCGAGATTTCTGCCGCTTATACACAAAGAGTATACATGACTGCTGACTGTTGTGAGGGACATTTTTCAAGGGAACTTTAAAACACTCTATAAACTGTGGGCATGACAGTTTGGTAATGGTAGTTTGTGGTTCGACAAAGGTTATGGATGCTGTCGTAGGCCATTTATAACGCAGGAGTTCCATTAGCAAAGATATCTTTTAAGAAGCATGTCTATTAGATTCTCTAACAGAACTACATTTAAAAATTAAACGAAATCTTTTTCTTTTCTTATATGGAATAAATTGACTATATTTTAGTATCTAAGATTGGCTATCCCCATTAATGTTCAGTAATGGCTCTTTACATAATAATTTAAAAAGTCAATAATGTGCCATGAAAAATTGGCTAAAATCAACCAATCAAATTTGCTATATATAACAGATTATTCTATTGCGTGCATTTATCTAACTTTCTAAAATACTTGCTGTGATTATCTGCATGGACAATAAGTTGTGAAAAAGTCAGTTGTTTAAGAACATGATAGTCTAAATGTATTTAAAATATATTTAACAGATTAACATTCCAATATATTCATTCATAATTTTCTACACTAAAAACAACTAGCTGTGACTGGCTATTTATCCATATGGACAATTAGTTGGGAAACAAGACCGTTATTTCAAAGAGCATGATAGTCTAAATAAAATTTTAAAAAAATTTAAATGATTAACATTTTATTGGTTTCATTCATAAATTTATGCCCTAAAAACTACTAGCTATGATTGACTATTTATCTACATGGACAATTAGTGGAAAAAAAAAGAATATTTGAAAGAGCACGATAGTCTAAATATAATTACAATATATTTAGCAGATTGAATTCTATTGGATTCTATTGGATTCATTCATAATTTTCTACATTAAAAACTACTAGCTATTATTGAATATCTACATTGGCAGTTAATTATGAAAAATAGTTAATTCAAAGAGCATGATATTTTAAATGTAATTAAGGTACATATGAAATTAAAAGGAACATTTAACTTTTAAAAGCATTAAAATCATAAAACAAGATTAATTTGTTTGTTTGTAACCATTGACACGGGAGATTATAAAATTTATTACCCAATATGTCATAAAATTCTTTGGTTGGAAATTCAATAATGACATCTTGCGTGAAGAACTAGATTGACTTTTTCCTGACTAACTATCTGTAACATATTAGAAAGATTTATGATATTTTAGAAATTAGTATTCATTCAAACAGGCTTTTTTGTCTCTGAGATCGCTTGAGTGCATGGAAAAAAATATCGAGTTCTTTTATACGATTCATATATTAAATGAACATATCGTTGTTTTCTATGAATAAGAAATACCCAGTTTTGCAAATGTATTGGAATATAAATTTATAAAAAATTAATGTAATTGATTATCGCGAGTAATACTTGAATAATAAATAATTTTCTTTCATGTTCTAATAAAATGAATCCTAAATTATAGGATAAATGTATTAATTAATATTGTTAAATAAATTTTATAAGAAACAAAATATTGAAAATTACCAATAAATTAAAAATAAAAATTTACAAGAATAAAAAAAACTTACAAAAATAAATAAAAAACAAGTTTAAAAAAATGCCATAAAACTGCATACTCTCAAAAGAAACAGAAATTTCGTAAATAATAAAATGCTCCATTATAGAGATAGATTGATATTTAAAAAAAAAAAAAAAGCATACAAGTAAATGTTCGATCTATTAACTATTTCTATCAGGAAAACCTTTTCCAAGTGAAAAACTAGGATGGTTATTTCTTATTTTATTGCGCTGGAAAATAGTCCTACCATAAAATAAAATCCTTAAGCATCATTAGGATTCCCAGTACGAGGGAAGAATAGAAATTTAGCAACTATACAAATCTATCTTCCTCTTTTAAACATTGAAACGTTTATTCCTTTACATTTCAAAGAATTCGATAAAAAAAAATCTTCGCTTTCCAATTTCTAATATTTTATTGTATAAAAATAGAAGTAATTTTTCAGAGTGCTTAAATAAATATTGCCTGTTATTTGTGTTTATCATGATTTTTTTATATATTAAAAAAAATTTCTTTATATCATTATAGTTAGGTGATATAAAAATTGAGAAAAAAACCTCGAATTTTGCTACAAGATTTGATTCATGATATGAATTTATGGTATGAATTTATTTTTCATGGGAAAGCCATTATGATTTCATTGGTGGTGTTTTCTTGGATATGTTGTTGTTATTTTCAAATGTTGAGCATTTAACTCATGATTATTCGGTGTTATATTGGCAAATATGTAACAGATTCAGCGTTGCACATAGTTCACCAATAGGTCGTCTTTTATACTGTATTCACATTATGCCATGAACAAACACCCTCAAGGATGGCATTTGGGAGGAGGATTTTAGCAATGAACTTCCCATATCCGTCATATCCAACCAAACAAAAAATTTATTTTGTCTATATACGACAAAGACAAGAATGTTTTCGGTTAGGCTTCACTTGCCAGGTTTCGAATCCATCTCTCAACGTTTAGGCGGCATGATGGTCAATTGGCTAGCCTCAGGCTTTCGATGCCATAGGCTTAAAGTTCGCATATTGGCATATTTTAAGGAGTCACATTATTATATTAGATATTCAATGATGTTTTTACAACAGGCTTCAGATTCTAATCCTGAAGATGGCATGGATGTTTGTGAGTGATTCGAAATCCTCGTTAAACTGTAGGTCCCGGTCTAATTAGCCTAAAGTGTGCACAAAATGACCTTAGAGTGGCAAACTAAACCCAAAGTTCAGATACGCAATGTCTTCGCCCACCATGGCACTATAGTCTTTTTATTGAATATTACTTATTAAATAATTATCTATTATTTATTTGAAGTTAAATGTAGGACATTTTATTTTAGGGTGTTAAAAATAAAGTATTTTGTCTTAGGGTGTAGAACATTTTGTAATTTTTACTGTACAAAGCATATTTTGGAAGCTCATTTATTTATATAAAATCATATAATTTTAAAGTTCTCATTTTTAACTTGAATCAATTAAACAATTTGGCTACGAAAATGCAAGATTGTAATATATTATTATTTATAGAATGATTATAAATAAGAAAAAAGACATTAATGAGTACTTTAAATTCTTGTTGCTCCTCCTCCCTAAATATAACCCTATGTCCTTACTTTACTTGCATGCAAATTTGTTAAAAAAATGTACATGTTGTTTTACAGCAATGTTATAAACTTCAAAAATAAATTATAAACTAATTTTACGTGATTAAAAGTTATATTATATTTATTAAAAAAATAAATAAATAAAATTTTTTTTAAATAATATTTTTCAATACTATAATTCTTGACAATTTTGAAAGAATTTAGACTTTTTATTTATGCAGTAATTTCTTCGTTTCCTTGATTTATATTTAAAATAAAAGTTTATAAAAATAAACTTTAAAAGAAGAAACTTATTGGGGAGAGGGGAAAATACGAAAGAGAAAGAAACAGCTAAACTATAGCTATAGCTAACCTATACAGCTAACTAGTAAACTATAACATGAAACATTATATATCTTAAATTATTTAAGTCTTATATACTAAATTAACTATAACATGGAACACTAACAATAAAAAAAATATTTCAAATCATTACAAACATTACTTTAAATGCTATTTCATATTTAATGAAATTGATTCATAAATCTCTTTCCATTTGGTATATCATATTCATTTTTAAATACATGAAATTGAATTGAAATAAACCTCTTTACCTTAAATATGAATATTAACCTATAACTCAGTGGCCTAAAAGTAATGATCCAAATTTTCCGTTTTGACAGTTTTTCATTAGCTCTGCAATACATCTGTCGAGAGTGGTAGAAATTCCCACATAAGTTTGGGAAAGTGACTCATCCGAAACCAATATTAGAGAAATCTCCGTACATCATCCAACGTAATGGCATTAAAAAGTCGTATATATCTATATATAAATGCACCTTAAGAACAAATGCAGTGGAGATAGCGTGTCTTACATCATAAAATCACAACTCCTGTATAACGAAAAGTCATTTAGGAGCACCTATAAATTGAATTTTTTCGCCACCTTTCTTTTAACGTCACAAATTATAGACCGTTATTCTTACCAATTTTTTTCTTTTCTTTTCTTTTTTCTTCTTCTTCTTTTATTTTATTTTTTATCGTCTGCCTGCTTCTTTATTTTTCATTCTCCGAGCGATAGTTTCTACATGAATCAGTGGCAACGAAGCGATCGAAAGAATTTCTTCTGATGAAGTAGCGAAAAGACGACGAAGGTAGAGGATGGGCGTAGGGGGTAGGGGGATGGAGTTGAAGAGATAGATGGTAGAACTGGCTAATTTATCTTATACACCGTTACGGTAAGGTGGCCATGGGTAATCGCATTTTTTTTTTTTTTTTTTTTTTTTTTTTTTTAGTAATTTCTTTCTTTTTTTTTTTTTTTTTTTCTTTTCGTATGGTGTGATGTAAAATTGGATTCAAGCGGGGAGCGAAGCGATGGAAAAATGCAATTACCCGGCCTAGAGGCAACTTCTGACAAACCAATGTTTGGCACGCCAAAGGCTAATATTGAAAATCTTCGATATCGGAAAAAGTCATGTTTCGGGCAGGAAATTAATCTCTGAGTTCTCCCCCCACACCCCCTACGCACCACTCGCAGAGGAGTGATAGTGGTTTGAATCACAGAAAAGCCTTTTTTCGACAGTGAGTGAAATGAGAATTTTTTCCCATGGAATGTTTATATTTAACTTTTTCACCCAGCGTTTGATTTATTTGGTGTATTTTTATGTTTATATGCATAGATATATCAAGATTGTAAAGGATCACAGGTAAATGTTGATAATCATCTATCAATTAATTATTCTTTTAAATTAGCAGGCTCGAATATTGATACAGTAATATTGATATATATTTTTTTTTATCTAATAAATAAAAAACACTCATTGTTTCGTAATTTATTTTAAATTGATTTGAAATTAAAAATAATTACAAAAAAAATCATAAAAACTCATAAAATTTTTAATTAAATAAGTACTTTTAAAAAATAATAAAATACTCATAAAATTTTAAATTGACAATAAGCAACATAAGAAATTTTTCTAAATACAAATTCTTCTCTCCCTTTTGTCCATCGATGGGCGAGGTCTTTGAAGTAATCTGAGTTTCGGTATTTAAATAATATAATCTCGTTTGGACTTCTATTAAAACCTTGGCTCCATAACGACTATACATACATTATACTCTATATAGTCATATACAGAGCAGTTGGCAACTAAAACACTTTAAGATGCATTTCTATATTTTTAAACAAAAATTAGGTCAATGAAGTACATTCTATTTTCAAGTTATATGATCTCTTTTGGGATCCTATTAAAAATTTGATTTCTTAATAACTATTGAAAGAAGCCCATCATTTTTAAAGTAATTGGTGGTAACGAAGTAATTGGTAACTGAAAATCCTTAGGATGCATTTTCATATTTTTAAACAGAAAAGAGATCTTTGAAGTATTCTCAGTTTCGATATTTGAGTTATATAATCTTTTTTGGATTCCTATTAAAACCTTGACTCCTTAACGGTTATTGAAACGAGTATATCACATACAAAGTAACTGGCTTTTACGAAGTAATTGGTAACTAAAAACCCTTACGATGCATTTTCATATTTTAAAACAGAAATGAGGTCTTTGAAGTACTCTCAGTTTCGATATTCGAGTTATATATTCTGTTTTGGACTCGTATTAAAACCTTGACTGCTTAACGGTTATTGAAACAGGTGCATCATATACAAAGTAATTGACTTCTACAAAGTAACTCAAACACCTTGAGATGTATTTCCATACTTTTAAATAGAAGCGAGGTGTTTGAAGTACTCTCAGTTTCGATATTCGAGTTATATAATCATTTTTGGACTCCTATTAAAATTTCGACAACGATTATTGAAACGAGTATAAGATATAGAAAGTAATCGGCTTTTACGAAGTAATCGGCAACTCAAACACCTTGGGATGTATTTGCATACTTTTAAACAAAAATGAGGTCTTTGAAGTACTAGTTTCAAGTTATATAGTTTCTTTTGGGCTCCTATTAAAACCTTGACTCCTTAACGGTTATTGAAAAGAGTATGTTTCAAGTGGTTATATGGGATGCATTTTTCTTTTGAAGTACTAGTTTCAAGTTATATTAAAACCTTGACTCCTTAACGGTTATTGAAAAGAGTATGTCATATACAATGTAAGTGGCTTATACGAAGTAAGACAAACACCTTGGGATGCATTTCCATACTTTTAAACAAAAATGAGGTCTTTGAAGTACTAGTTTCAAGTTATATAGTTTCTTTTGGGCTCCTATTAAAACCTTGACTCCTTAACGGTTATTGAAAAGAGTATGTCATATACAATGTAAGTGGCTTATACGAAGTAAGACAAACACCTTGGGATGCATTTCCATACTTTTAAACAAAAATGAGGTCTTTGAAGTACTAGTTTCAAGTTATATAGTTTCTTTTGGACTCCTAATAATGCCTCGACTCCCTAATGACTATCGAAAGGAGTATACCTTATACTACATGGAATGGAAAAACAAACGATGCTATTTATGTAGAATTTCTCTTAGAACTTTTCCATCCCCGGATATACGGACGCTCTCTCTCACATACCCTTCGGGCAAATCGAAGGCACTACCATCATCATCAGCACTTTTGAGCGCGTATGCCTCGCCTCATCCTGGGAATAGTGCGAATGCGAAATGAAAAGGGAACCAGAAAAAAAAAAAAATCCGTCGAAAATGCCTGACAGCGAAAACTGATGCCCAGATAAAGATAAAAGGGGGGACCCCTTTAAAGATAAAGCGCCTGCAAAGAGAAAAAGAAAATGATAAGAAAAAGGTGGGGAAAATGATTGAAAATATCACAAAAAAAATAAATAAAAAAATCCCCAAAATAAGAAATATCTTAGAGAGAAATAAGAATACCATTTCCAATGCGTCCGGGTACAGAGAAAAAGGACGCACGCTAAAAAGCAAAAGAGGGGAAAAAAAGGGAAAAAATAAGCCGAATGCCCATCATCGTCATTTTACTTTTGCTCTCCACCCCACCACCACCCCTCTAAGAATTTTTCTTTCTATCTACATGATACATATATATAGGATATATATATGTATATATATATATATAGGTTCGAAGAATCTGTTCCTCCCTCAGAGAGGAGAGCGTATACTTATTTCCCATCTCCTGCGACGGCCCGTGTAAATCACGTCAGACGGTCATCGCCGGGCAATGCCGCATGTGTCGCCTGTCCGTCATTCTGGGAGGGGGTGGGGTGGCCCAAGGGGTGGTGCAGATAACAAGATGGCGGACCCGCGACCCTCGCTCACAAATCGATGCAAAAAAGAGGGGCGAGAGGAATTCCTGGATGCACGAAATGGAAGGCTGAGTTATTAGACGTCTACCTTCTCCCCGGGTTCTCCTTATCTTCCTCCTCATCCTCCGATTTACGCCCGGTCACTCCGGGAAGGAAAAACAGTAGGGAAAATGGCAGAGATTAAAAAAGGGAAAATTTTTAGGTTTGGAGGGATTTTTTCTTTCTTTGATGTAGATGACCTTCTTGGTTAGAGGAAAGGACGCGAGAACGAACACAATGTAGAAGTTTTTTTGAAATAAAATTGGTCCTTTTGATTTGATTGATTTAGGAATTTTGATTTAGATGCTGGTCAGACATTATATAAAAAGTAAAACTTTCTTATTTTGAGAGTAAGTTTATTTTAAGGATTTTTTTTGAAGCAATATTGCTTTAAGTATCGCAAAAAAGAAAAATATAGAAAATTTTATAAAAATCTTTTACGATCTTTCACGTCAGACATTGTACTTAAAACTTTACAATGTATAAAAAATATTTTAAGAAATTTCTTAAGTTTTTCTGTTTTATTGTATGAATCAATAAATGGCAGTGCAATTTTGCAAAGATCAAAAAATTATATTTTGGATTTAATAAATTGATTTTTCTGATTATATATAAATAGTAAATTTGAAACAAATTGGAAATGGTTAGAAAATGATGAACTTTAAATTGACATTTGAATTTATTTCATATGGCATGAGACTGTAGACTTTTATTTGGTATTCTGAAGAAATTGCATAATTTTTTAGACCTTAGTTGATTTTTAAGAAAAGTAAAGTAAAAATAAACAATTTTTAACCCATGTAAATAAATTTTATACACCGCAATTGTACAGCAAACTCAGCAATATAAAGTTAGTCTTCAGCAATGAGAAATTTAGGAAATATTTTTCCCTTTTTTTTTAATTTAATAAAATAAAAATTATTGAAATTTCCTGCATATAATCCAGCTCAATTGTACATTTTGGCCCAAAAAATAAAGTAACTCGTATAATCCCCAGCGCCGTATAACACATGATTGCTTTTTAAAGAACCATATATTAATCCTGCTTGTATACTCACAGCAGAAAAACAATAGATTTTTTTTAATTTTAAAGAGAGTTCGTGTCACAATTATATAAAAAAATAGGTGACAAATTTCAGATTTTGGAAATTGGTATGATAAAAGATTCTATAATATATAAATAAAAGATGGTAAAAACAAAAGAGATACGATTTTCTAGGCGATTTAAGTGTTGTTAGAGAGATGAAAATTAATGTCACAGTTAATTATTAATTCGTTCTTCTATAAAGCATTTCTAATTCTTATACATAAATTTATTCCAGGTCTTTTTCATCCATTTCCTCATACTAATATGTGATGTGCGTAAAATTTCTTCTATTTTTTATAAAAGTTTTCCGTTTTGGACAATTTCAAACGTTCCTCTTATAAAAAGAATTTTTTTCTATGATGTATTTCTTAAACTATAACTTGCTCTTGACGGTAGATATACCCTATAGCAGAAGGGTTTGAAAGGGCTACTCCATTCAGAAATAAAAATCTATCAATTGCCCTCTTACCATTACTTTTCATTGGGGAATATCTTCGAATCCATACTATTCTAACCGGTCGTGTAATGACATCCAAACGCTTCTCTCTCTCTTCATACGTAGCTTTGTAAATGAATATAATGTTCGCGTCATTGTAGTATAGTAGATTTTTTGCACCCATTTCTACTCTATCTTATTTTCACCGATTTCAACTCTGTCACCGATTTTAACTCTTGTCATTTTTAATTAATAAAATCAGATTAACTTGTTTATGTGATCCAAAGATCTAAGCACTTTTTCTACAGAAGATATGGAGCTAAAAGGTAAACTGTGCTAAGAAAACAATTTTGCCTGATGGTGTGCAAAAGTTCTCCGTAATCTATAAAATGAAAAACTGCTGCATTCTCCATGATATATTTCAAATTTCAAAAACAGAAAACCGTTTCTTGTCTGGAGATATATTACTATGGCAGAAAGGCTCGAGCGTTAGGCTCGAGTGCTACTACTCCATTGCAGAAACAAAATTTTCTCAATTGTTTTCTTACTATCACTTTCCATGGTGGAACAATTTCGAATCCATGCTGTATAATGACATCCAAACGATTCTTTCTGCATGCTTAACTTGGTAAATGGATAAAATGTCCGAGCTATTGTATTATTGAAGATTTTTTTTTCACCTATTTCAACTCGGACATATTTTTAATTAATAAAATCAGATTAACTTGTTTACGTGAGCCAAGGATTTAAGTTTTGTTTTCTACAGAAGATATGTCGGTCGTATAATGATATCCAAACGCTTCTCTCTCTTCATACGTAAGTTGGTAAATGGATAAAATGTCCACATTACTGTAGTACAGTATATATTTTTAACTAATAAAATTAGAATAACTTGTTTATGTGATCCAAAGATCTAAGATTTTTTTCTGCAGAAGATACGGAGCTAAAAGATATAAAGTAATTTTGCCTGATCGTATGCAAAGGTTCCTCGTAATCTATAAAGCGAAAACTGCTGCATTCTCCAATATATATTTCAAAAACAGAAAAACGTTTCTTGTCGGGAAATATATTGCCATGGCAGAAAGGCTCCTAGCGTTAGAGTGTTACCACTCCTTTGCAGAAACAAAAACTCACAATTGAACTCTTACTATTACTTTCCACTGCAGAACAATTTCGAATCCATACTATTCTGTCATAGTAATAATACTAATCCATACTATTCTAGCTGGTCCTATAATTAACGGTCCTATAATTAACGGTCCTATATAAACGCTTCTTTATGCATGCATAACTTGGTAAATGGATAATGGTTAATAATAAAAAATAATGGATAAATGGAGGATAATGGTTAATGGATAATAATAAAGGATAATGCATAAATGGATAAGCGAGTCATTGTATTATAGTAGATTTTTTTCACCTGTTTCAACTCTGTCATATTTTTAATCAATAAAATCAGATTAACTTGCTTACGTGCTACAAGAATCTAAGCTTCTTTTCTACAGAAGATATGGAGCTAAAAGGTAAACTGTACTACAAAAACAGTTTTGCAAAAGTCCTCGTAATCTATAAAAACGAAAACTGCTACATTCACCATGATATATTTCAAAAACAGAAAACCGTTTCTTGTCGGGAGATATATTGCTATGGCAGAGCGTTAGAGTGCTACTATTCCATTGCAGAAACAAAAATCTGCGCTCTCTCTCCTCTTACTATCACTTTTCGTTAACGTGGAACAATTTCGAATCCATCGATGTGACTGTCACACCTAATTGCGTCCGGTTCTATCTGGTTCCAGCGTGACATCCGAACGCTTCTCTCTGCATGCGTAACTTGGTAAATGGATAAAACGTCCGCGTCACTGGATAAATGTCACTCAAAGTAGATTTTTTCGTCTGTTTCGAGCTCTGTACTTGCTTTATGATTCTTGCTGTCCATTTATTTATTTTGTTGCAGCCATTGTTCCTCGTGTTCCTTTTCTTTTAAAAAAAATGTGGATGCGCGTTTGGATGATGGCCAAGTTTCAATCGGATTTTGAAAATAAAAGTCCCCTCTTCCCCCTTTCCCCTTCAGTTGGTAAATTATTTTTCATTGAGGTTTAAATTGATTGTTTTCGGACGTAAATATGACGTTGGTATGGGATATCCTATCTTTCCATGTCTTTGTTATTTCTGCAAGTTCATATAGTTCATATAGTTCGTATATCAAAATTTCATGTTATATATAGACATTTTTACGGTTTTGTCAAACATCACCTTTGAAGAAACAAGACTTGTGTACTTACTAATCTATGTAATTTTTTATAGATCTAACAAAAATTCTAAACGAGATCTTTTTTATTTGACATTTATTTATGTAAGGAATTTAATTTTATATTCTTAATGTAAGTATATCTAAAACCCTTCAGCTGAACTTCTTGTCGACAAATTTCAAAATAACTAAATTCTGTAATCTTCTCCAAGTTTAGAGCAATAGGATTTGCATAAAGTATAGGAGCATAAAGGATTTTGAAGCTATCATAAAGTGACATAACGAATTTGAGCTTATAATTATTTTCAAGATTTTAAAAAAGACTTTAGAAAGACAATTTCTTCAAATATCTCTTAGATACTTCTGAATAAAAATTATGTGTGTTATTATGTACATTAATAGACAGCAGATTTGAATTCACATTTAACACAAAATATTTCACCAAAAAGCTTGTAAAATGTTCGCATAATATCAACTTAAGTAAATTTAATTTTGGCATTGAATAATTAAGAGTTGAGATAAATTTAAAAATGTCAAATCCATCCAAAGTAATTGAAATTTTAACAGCCATTTTGAATACATAACCGACGAACAGAGAAGTAGACTTTTTAACAAAAATCTTAAGGATTAAAAAAATAGTAAAAATGAAATCCATTGATAAAGAAAACGTCTTAAGTAAATACAAAAAACTATTAAAATATTTAAAAACTATTATTCATTTTTTTATTACGTTTACTATATAAATGATTTCTGTTAATTTTCACAGCAATGAATTTTTAGAACTTTTTGAAAATGTGATCAAGAAGTTTCATTGTGATTCATCAAAAATACTAAGTAATTCATCAAGAATGCTTATATTTGAGCAAGGATGCTTATAATTGATCAAGAATACTTATATTTGATCAAGAATGCTGATAATTGATCAAGAATACTTATATTTGATCAAGAATGCTGATAATTGATCAAGAATACTTATATTTGATTAAGAATGCTGATAATTGATCAAGAATACATATATATGATCAAGAATGCTTATAATTGATCAAGAAGGCTTGTAATTCTTCAAGAATATAAATTAATTCCTCAAGAATGCTTGTAATTCATTTAGAACAATGCAAAATTTTCTGATTATTTTATTGCATAATGCTTATTCTACCCAGTCAAAGAATTTTTGAATCTATATAAAATAAAATCACATTTCAAAATGTTTTTATTATTTAGGAGTAAATCTCAAATTTATAGGTCTAATATAAATGTCAAATCTTGCTTTAACGGTACTTTAATTAGCTAGATTGATTAAAATTGCTTTGAGTGTGATTCTAACTTACAATTATTTTTCCATTTACGTAACGTACTTTAAGTTGTACTAAGAGAGCTTTATAAATAGAGCCCTACTCAGTAATTTACTATTGTACATAGGGTGTAAAAACAATTGTCATTGTTAGTTGTTTTATATCTGAATTATTTTGGAAATATTTTCTTTATCAGATTCGTATGTGTTTTAAATTATAATACCACGATATAAAAATATTTGCTCCAATTTGATTATATCTTACTAAACAATTCGAATGATTTTACTAAATCATTACTATTTTTTACTTAACTATTAGAATTTTTACAATACTTTAATTCTAATAGTTACAAAATTAGGAATAAGTTGAATATTAGATAATATTTCGGATAATATATATATATGCATAGGATAATATTTTCATGAATTGCATTGATTTGAAAAGTTTACTAGCACTGCAAGAAATTTTATTTAATCATTCTTTAATGAAGAAGAATGATTAAATCTATATACATATACAATTTTATTATTTATAGTTCACTCCTTTCAGTGATTTACTATTACATATTTCTTAATTCACATGTATAAATTCGTATATTGAAACAAGTATTATAACAAGTAATATATATAAAAAATTTTTGTATTTTAAATTTTGGAAGTTGTTTATATATATATATATATATATAGTCAGAATTATTACTTTTAGATAGATGCATGTGATAATTTTAATTTAATTAATACTAATTTTATTATTTATAATCTAAATTAGTATCTTATATTTGAATGTATACATGTTAGGTTTACTTATTATGTTCCATGAAATACATGTATACGAATTAAATATAAAATTAATTAAAACTTCTTAAAATGATGTTCCTTTTCCATGCAGGAAATTTTCGTAACCTCTTTTATTTTCAGAAATGGTTTAAGGAAACATGCAAATTTTTATGTTGCAAACTTTTAAAACAAGTTGAACATATTTATATTTTTTATTTTATATTGTCATGATGTAGAAATTTTATGCAACATAATATTTCTTTCATTTTATTAATTCATAATTTACGATTAATTGTTTTTCTCTTAGCATGTAAATAAAAATGCCGAACAAACTTCATAGATGTATTATTATAAGATTCCGATATGCAAGAAATCTGCATTATTTTATTCGCAAAAGCTGTTTATTTCGAGTTTAACAATCGTCACAGAAGCTCTACTTTTTCATCTATTTCCCGAAGGTACGTGACGATGTTTCTTGAAAGAAAACTGATGATCGATCCACACAAAGGCCATCCCTTGCTCTTTTATTCTTTGCATGTTAGAACACGACTTGAAAAACGCATTTCGAATGGCATTGGGTGCCATTCCATGTTACCAAATTCCAAAGTGGACTTTAGAGTTGGATTTGCTTTTAGGCTTAGCTCATGCATATGAAAATTTCAATAAAATATGGATAGTTCAATGCAATACATCAGGGGGACGGGGGATAGATTTCAACTACAAATAAATGCCTTTTTTTAATATATGCTTTTTCAAGCAGAAATTGTCATGAAAATTATTTAAAATGAGAAAAATACATCAAATTTCATTTATCTAAGTTGGTTTTGATAAAATATTTTATTTCATATTTTATATTTCATCATTATCAAATTTAATCCAGTTACTTCAAATAAAATATTTTTGTTTTAGTAAGTGTTTATACGAAAATATAACGCTGAAACAAGAAAATTGTACTTTGATACACTAAAATAGAAAATTGTTTTGAATAACTATTTATAAATAAAAATAATTTATTAAGCATTATTTTATTATTTTGTAATTTATTACAATATAACTAAGCTTATGTAATAGAACATTTAAGTGAACAAAAAATATATTAAAAAGAGAACTAAATCACATAAATTAAAAAAAAAAATTATTATTTCAATTTTAAGAACATTTTTAAAGGTAAAACGAAAAATAAAAATGGGCAACCACAAAGAAATACATTTATTTTTTTATAATAAAAGCAAATAAGTAAAATTACAAAATTCAAAATTAATGCAAGGTAATTGATATCTTAACGTTAAGTAAATAATGACAATAATGCAAACAAAAACATAAAGTATTATGTAAAAGTAGTATATAGTAGTATAGTAAAGTAGTATATGTGCATCTAATCCACATATACACATTTAATCACAGAATCACAGTAAGTCTTATTAAATTATGTTGAAAAATACACACACACACACCATATATATATATATATATATAGATAGATAGATAGATAGATAGATAGATAACAGTGAAAAATGCAGAAAATATTTCTTCTCAAGTGTAAACTGATAGGTAAGAAATTGATTTTTGCCTAAAAATTTGTTTTAAGTTTTTGAATTATGATGAAAAACTAAATATATGCATAGTCTTTCTGTTGATTTATTCCTTTTTTGCTAATTAGTTAGAAGTGTTTTTGAATATTTTGTTTTTGTAAAAATAATTTTTAAGATATATAAAACAACTTATTTAAAAATATCTGTGATAAAATTTAAACTTTTACTATTTATTGTTTTCATATTTACTTTATATCATACACATATTTTACGTCAAATATATTCAAAATGTTCCAAAAAAGTATAAATATTAAATGTATTTACTGTAAGTTATTGATATTTTTGTGTTAAGAAAATAATGAAGTAAACAAAAAATGAATTAATAACCAAGTAAGTATATAATTCAAACTTTCGATGTCATTTCATATTATTATTGTCATTATCTTTATTAAATAATATGTTAGTTGAAAATCACTAAACAATATGTACAATGATAAAATATATATTATATATAGTTCTAATAAGTCAATGTATAAGATATTATATATGATGTATAATATTGAAAAAAGTCAATGTATATGTTAGAATATAATTAAAAATTATGCATATATTATGATAATTAAACTAATTAAAATATTATTAAATTTTTTTCCACAGAAACGCAGCAAAACTGATTACAATATTTTTTTAAACTTTTTAATAATATTTTAGTTAGCTACTAACGTGAATAGCTAATCAACTCTTCAATACTAACTTTGAACTAGATTTACATAAAATGACATACTTTTTTGTAAACTTAATTTTTTTATGCACTTATTCCATTTACTTTTTTAAATTTATAATTTGAAAAAGTATAATAACATAAAATATAACTAAAAATACATTAAAAATGATTAAAAGATTTATTTTCTATTTTCTTAAGTATTTCAATAATTAAACACTACCTGAATTTATCGATGAATTTAAGCGAATTTTTACCATATTATGAAATTATGCTTTATTTTTTAAACAAATTTTTTTGTTCTAATGCAGCTGGCAAACACGTAGACAGTTGTCTTGGATGCCTTAACTGCACCGATGTTACGTACTTAGCACTACCCAGAAGGTGCGTGTAGCTTGAGGCTAAGCTACGGACGCGGAGTAACAATATCCCCGCAACACTCTACGATCCTGTTAGATCGGGACCTACGGTTTAAAGTGGATTCCGAACCACTACAAACATCCATGGCCCCGCCGGGACTCGAATCCGAAACCTGTGGTATCGAGCGCAAGAGCGCCAGCCACTCGGCCATTCAGGTCCCTTTTTTAAACACATAATGCATCATTTATTAAACAACAATTTTTTTTTGCTTAACAAACATCGTCAGGACTAATATCTTTATTTGGTATCTACAGAATTAAATTTTCCTTTAAATATGCAAACGACTGCACATCATTGTTCAAAGACGAATACTTCTGCTTCACATAACAATAAACAAATATCTAAAAATAGTAACAAAAAAAAATTACCCGCATCCACTCAATCATAACTGAATTTAGAAATCCAATCTTTCTCATTCTCATGTTTCGCTGCTACTTATTGTTCACGTGATTACTTGTTCCGCGAAATCTCGACGGACGCGAGAAAGAGGGAGGGAGGGAAAAAAACGGAGGGAAAAATGAAAAGAAACTGTGAGAGTCCAGGCGAAAATCCCTAGTTATTAAAAGTGCGGTTGCTATTGACAACTTTGACGTTTTCTTCGTGTATTACTCGGGATTTAGATTGGTTGCCATGGAAACCAGGTAAAAGAGCCCCCTCTTCTCCCAGGAACGGACAGTTTTTACTGGACATGGTAGGGCACTAAAAACTAAATAATAATAAGAGAGAAACACCTCGAAGAAAGCGCGGAATATAAAGAATTGAAATGTTGCAAGAAGAAAAAAAAAAAAAAATTATATTGAAGAACTGTCAGTTTGGAAATATTTTTTGGGATAAAAAGTGAATAATTCTAAATGAAAAAACTGCCAATATTTTTCCAAATGCAAAATATTCTTTTTTTTATATTCTTTTATTTGTTTTATTATTTTATTTATTAAAAATTATTTAATTGTAAAATAATATTATGGAATTTTTAATATCAGAAGAAGTATTTCAAGAACAACATTAAATTTAAAATTTCATTTTTGCTTTTGATTACTATTTATTGACGTTTTGTTTATTATTACTGTTTATTGACTGTTCAAATAATTATTTTATCAAAAACAATAGTGAACGATAGATGATTCATAATAATAACAAATTAACGATAATAACAATAAGTATTTATAATGTATAGAGAGTTGATAAATGATTTTTTAAACTTATGGGTTTTTTAAACAACTTTTTCTTTTTAAACAAATGAAAAAATTATAAATTATAAACTACAAAATTACAAATTAATTAATTAATTATTAATTTAAAAATATTAAATTACAAATATTATTTTTTAAATTATCATAAAATTGAAAAAAATTCTTTGTATACATCATTTCAAATTTTAATTTGTAAAAATATTTTAAACAGCTAAATAGCTTAATTTAAATAAAACGTATAAAATATTAAATGCTATAAGCTTTGTTTGTAAATGGGTTGATAGATTTATCATATCGAATTAGGTGAAATATTACATACAACTACGGACAGATATGATTTATTACTAATAAAGAAATGAACAAACTTTATGATTTATTTGCTTTTCTGAGAAAATTCATCAAAGCATTTCATGCAATAGGAATTTTTGAAAATCAAATCCATAATCAGCAATAAATCTGTTTCCAAAAAATTGCACACATTTTTTCCTGTCAGTATTTTTTCTGGTAGTATTAAGCTTTAAATGTTTTATCATATTTATTTATGCTGTATTATTTACCATTTTACACCAAAATATATCTCGGAAACAAATCTAAAATAGTTTTGCACATAAATTAAAAAAATTACATGAAAGACATTTCTTACGATAAAGACACGCGGCTTTTCAAATCGTAGATGATAGCTAGATTATCTAACTATATTTATTCTCCAATTAGTATTTTAGCTCTGGATTGGTTTTTTATCACTTCAAATATGACGATTCAGGACATTCGAAATTAATTTTAATAGCAATAACAGCTCATATTAATCACATTGTTATAAGATAAATGAGTTAATTTAAAATTTATGGCGGATTAGTTTTTATCTTAATGTAGGAACAGTATATTTTGTAATATTTTTTTCTAATGCAGCTGGTCAGTTAATCTTTATGCCATGAGCAAGGGCTGTTACTCATTTAGCACTAACATTTACTAGTAAATGTACCCCCCCTACTTAGGACTATCGGTTTTTTTAGCATCAACCCATAATTGTGGACTAACTTATTTGCTGTAAAATTCTTAAGTAAAATAAAGTATGGATTGTTTGCATATTTAAATGCAACAATAATTTTAAAAAATGTCTTTGAAATCTTGTTACACAAATCCTACATCAATAAAACCTCAAAGAAATAAAAAAAAAATTTGCAATGATATATCAAAGCAATGCAAATAGGTTAAATAATTGCCAGTTCTTTGCAGGAAAAAAAATTGCAGATAACAAATTTATATTTTAAACTTATCTTTCTGTCTTTTTTTTTTTTTTTTTTCTTTTTTTCAAAACTATCGTACAAAATTTTTAGAGCAAGGAAATTTACAATAAAGAATAAATCCCGAAATAATAAAGAATAATTATAAGGAAGTAAAGAAAGAATAAAGAATAGTTATAGGAAAAAGAAAGAATAAATAATAATTATAAGGAAATAAAGAATACTTACAAAAAATAAAATATCGCATAAATTTAAAAATACTTTCAATGAAATAAACCAATTTCTACTACTTATATGAACACAATCTAATGTCCTTATTTTTTATGAAAAATACTATATAAAAATAGATGTTTTGTTCTTGAAGAATAAAAGTGAATGGATATAGTTTTTAGTATTAGCACATATTAATATATTGTTATTAAACTAACAAGTTATAAATAGTACAATTTGAATCCTTAAAAAAATCTAACAACCGCAATTTTTATTGAATCATAAAAAACTTCAACTTGAATATTTCAGAGGAAACTTTTAATGCCTTCCTGCTGCTTTCACCCATGTTCCAAAATTCCACTTCTTATTCAGCTAAAAATAGTAAGCCTTCAATCGGAAACTCAACCAGCGTCTCCGCTTTCTGCATACTTTAAAATCCAGACCTATTTGATCTGACATCACAGCCTGCAGCTTTCCGGCTAGTTAGAAGTAGGCAAAAACTTTTCTGCCTCGTTATTTCCATATCTGTTCCAGCAAAAAAGGAAAGAAAAAAGAAAAAGATCCTGCAAAAATCTCTGGCAAAAAGAAGAACTTGAAACCCATATAAAATATGGACACCTAAAAAGAGACACAAAATAAAAAAAAAAATTAAAAAATTCCATCTCTTTCCCCCACCCCCACTAGTCTTCGATAGCGTGCAATGAACTGACCAAACTGCTTTGGTCCCCTTAGACTACAAGCAAAAGGGGGTCCTCCTCACTTTAACCTTCATTTCGAAGTTTTCCTTTTAAGTTTACTATTTTTACTTTTATTTTTTCCAGCTATTTACTCTGTGCCTTCCAAAAAAAGGACCTTAAAATGAAAAATAAGAGAAGTTAAAAAAAATAAAGAAGAAGACGACACAAAAAAAAAATGCCAAGGACTTCAGTTGCATTTACCAGAGGATCTCGTTAGCCAAGGCGCTTTGGGACCCTGTCCTGGACCCATTAGTGAACAACAAGACTTTTCTGCAAGTCTATCTTATTCTCTTCTTTCCATCTGCACATTCCCTCTCCCCCCTTTTTTTTCAACCTTGATTTCATTCTCTTCCGACTTTAGGGACATTTCTTTCCCCTTTTATGTATTTATTTTTTTTGCCCCTTTTTCCCCATTCAAGATTTTCGAATTAAGAGAGGTGCAGAGATCAAATGGGACCACCAAGAATGAAGAGTTTGTGGAAGAGAGGAAGTAAAAAGTAAGAGAGCTGGCTGACTGGCACATCAAGAGGAAATGGAGTAGGGTAGAGTTTGGAACCGAACTGCAATTGATTTAGCGGAAGTAATTAAAATTACTTTACTTTCTGCACTCTATCGTTTTCTTTTTTCTTTTTTTTTTTTTTTTGCGAAAAGTTACCTTGGGATACAATCATTAATCACTCTCTACAGACTGGAGTAGTTCTATTATTGCCTGAAGAAATTTTCTAACGGTTTAAACAAGAATGCGCAGGATTCCATGACGAGTCTCGATTGAAAATTTCAAATGTACTAAAATATTAAAAGGTAATAAGGATTTTAAAGTAATCACATATTGTGGATGCGTGAGCTCTATCTGATGAAAATATTTCCATATGTAAATATTTGTAAACAATACTATACGAATATTTCGTTAAAATTGGTAAAGTAAAATACTTAAAATTTTATACTCATGCATTCTTAAAATTGATTCGTCCGGAATGTTTATATTCCTGCATTTCTCTCACATGTTTCTACCACAATTAGCAACACCTAAAGATATCATCTGGGGTTTCAACCTTCTTGTCCAAATTAAACGTAATGCCATTCTTGATTGAAAATTTAATGTGCGAATTTTTGGCAATGTCGCTCTTGTGTTTTTTGACCTAGTTTTTCTGGTTTGGAAATCTATGTACTATCCTTCAACCTATATTTCATGAATAAAAAAAGTAAAAATCAGAATTCGAAATCGAACACAAAAAAATTCTAAATTTTAAAATTTTAATCGTGAGCATATAATAAAAAAATATATATATAAATCACAAATTAAAACTCTGTTGTTGTTGTGTATGATCCTCAGTGTCTTGCAGTGAGGGATGGGCATCCCTTGAGTAATCTAATCATGGTAGGAGGGAAAGGGGTAGCTTCTGTTGGGACGGAACACCCGAATGTAAAAGTCTGACTTGACTCCATGTAGCTGAAGAAGTAAGGTAGCGCCTTCCGGGAGGAATTTTAGAAAGAAAACTCGGAAAACTTCCAGCAGGTAGTCCCACTAACGAGGCAAGATGCTGAACTTCATAAACGCCATCGAGTCTCTTTTTCTTTTTTGAAGCTGTATTTACAACAAAACCGCCAATGGATTGAAACTCAGTCCTAAAGCTCACCAGCGGCCCACATTGCCACTGAGCCAAGAGTCAAGCACATAAAATTCTAATTTCTAAACCTAAAGTTAAAGCACAATTCTTTCTTAACTCTGTGCACATTCTGAATTAAAATACTATACGTTAATTTTTATCTGTGTGTAAAAATTTAATAAAACCAATTTTGTAAATTTATCTTAAAAATACGTCTGAAAAATATAATATGAAAAGAATTATTCAAAAAAAAATAATAAAAATTTATAAAACGTAAAAATTTTACAAACTTTTTCCCCCTTGCATGAAATCTTTATTCCTTTTTTACCTTTTATCTCCGGCATGAAATCCAAAAACCATCCAATTGAGGGGATGGTCTGTCGGAGATGGGGGGTGGGTTAAAAGCGAAACACTTATAACATTATACCTATATCTTCCATGAATTGAAATGTTTCCAGAAAATCGCATTGAATTTCATTCGGTTGTCCAGAATGCATCCGAAACATAATATCCGCTTCTAGAAAAGATTACGGAAAAATAGAGGCTTTTTAGGAAAGAGCCGCTTTTCCCCTTCCCAAGAAGGATCCATATCACTTTAAGAATCGTGGTAACGCTTGTGTAAAACTATTATGGGGATTTTAGACCAAGAATCCCTTAGCATATCTTATATTTTAGACGAATAAAGTTTTCCTCAAATAAATTTTTATATTGAATCCATCTCTCCATTAAAAAAAAATATTCATACTTTTTATCCTCAGAATTCATCCTATATTTCTACTGTTTCTTGGCAAATATCTTCGTAGCATCATGATTAAATCTGCAATATCCATGGATGCATTTTTCAATGCTGTAAATTACTTTTCCTGAAGGATTTATGATGTATTTTTTTATTAAATCTGCAATCATATTGCAATTTTAATTTTATTGATATAGATTCTTCGAGTTTAAGACTTAAAAATTGAAGCAAAAGTAGAGGTTCAATTTAAGTATCAACACAATGCTTTTGTATTTAGGGGATGGGATTTTAGAGCAAGAATCCCTCAGCATATCTTAGATTTTAGACGAATAACGTTTTCTCAAATAAATTTTTATATTGAATCCATCTCTCCATTAAAAAAATATATTCATTTTTTTTATCTTCAGAATTCAGCATATATTTCTACTGTTTCTTAGTAAATATCTTTGTAGCTTTGTTAGTAATTCTGCAATATCCCTGGATTCTTTTTTTAATGCTGTAAATGCTGTAAATTGCTTTTCCTGAATGATTTATGATGAATTTTTAATTAATCTATATGTATTTTTCGCGTGGAAAACTTAAGAATTAAAGCAATTAAAAAATTATTCATTTTTTTGTATCTTCAGGATTCAGCATATATTTTTACAATTTCTTAGTAAATATCTTTGTATCTTTGTTAATAATTTTGCAATATTCCTGTAAGTTACTTTTTCTGAAGGATTTATGATCTATTTTTAATTAAATCTGCACTTATATTGCTATTTTAATTTTATTGATATCGATTCTTCGCGTGTAAGACTTAAGAATTGAAGCAAAAGTAGAAGTTCAATTTAAGTATCAACTCAGCACTTATATATGAAGAGGATGGGATTTTAGAGTAAGAATCCCTCAGCATATCTTAGATTTAAGGCGAATAAAGTTTTCTCAAATAAAGTTTATATTGAATCCATCTCTCCATTAAAAAAAATATTCATTTTTTTAACTTTAAAATCATTTTATATTTCTATATTTATTTTATCTTTTTTGAGACCTAAGGTTTAAAGTGGATTCTAAGCCACTACAAACATCCATAGTATTGCCGGGACTCGAACCTAAATTCTGTGATACCGAGAGCAAGTCGTTCGGCATTAGGTCCCAGGATAGATTATACTTCAGTAATAATACAAAATGAACTTTATAAAGTAATGAATAATTTATAAATGGGTAATATTTAAATGTACTTTATAATATTGCCATAATAATAATATAATACATGCAAATAATCGAATATTTTGTTTATCAAAATATATTGTTTTTTTGCTATACATCGTGCATCTCATGCCCTTATGTATACCACATAAGTATACCAAGAACAGTTCACAAACAAGTGATGAAGGCATAATATTGCTTTCCAAGGTATGAGGAGATTTGTCAGAAAACATCCCCTGTTAGTCATACGGGAGAAAATCAGGAAAATTCAACCCAGGTATGACTAACTGTCAAATTTCCTATTATCTACGGTTTCTTAATAAATATCTTTGTAGCTACGTTAATAATTCTGCAATATCCCCGGATGCCTTTTTCAATGCTGTAAATTGCTTTTCCTGAAGGATTTGTAATGTATTATTAATTAATTGGTATGTATTCTTAGCGTGGAAGACTTAAAAAATGTAGCAAAGTTAGAAGTTCAATTTAAATATCGTCTCAACGCTTATGTGTGGAGGGGCTAGGATTTTAGAACAAGAATTATGGGGATTTTAAGCGAATATTTAGATGCGTAAAACCTGCTCCAATAAATTTTACATTGAAGCCATCTTGAATTTTCTTTTAAATACTTATTTCTTTTTATTTCCAAAAATCATGATAGCTTTTTACTTTTCAAATAAGTGTCTTTATATTTTGTGATTAATTCTGCAATTAATTTGATCCAGATTCTCTTCGAAATGCTATAAACTGAACCTTATTAAAATTTTTCTGAATGATTTACGATGTATTTTTAATTAATTAAGATGTATTCATTGAGTGGAAGGCATAAGAATTAAAGCACAATTAGAAGTTCAGTTTAAGAAGCGTTTCAATGCTTATATATGGAGGAGATGGGATTTTAAAAGAAACAATTCTTTAGGATATCTTAGAGTTTAGTTGAATAAAAGTTGCTCCAATACATTTTACATTGAAGCCCTCTTGAATTGTATTTCTATTAAAAAAATACTCATTCCTTTTTATCATCAAAAATCATGAAAAATTTCTACTTTTCAAAAAAAAACACCTTTATATTTTTGTGATTAATTCAGCACTTTATATGATGCAGATGCTTCTGGAAATGCTATAAATTAAATTTGATTAAAATTTTTCTGAAGGATTTATGATTTTATTTTTGTGTTGATATAATGTTATATTCTTTAAAAGTTGTATTTATTTTAACAATGTTTGTTGCAATGCATTTTGACTTCGATACATTATCAATTCCAAATATTTATTTACAAAGCAAAATTATTATTTTTAATGCTATTATATTTTCTAAAGCAAAATTGTTTTGAAATAACTTTTGAAATATTACTAATTATTTTTTTACGTGATTTATTTAATTCGTTAATTTAAAACTATTTTATGGATAATTTCTAATTGCTTACTAATTTATTCAATTAAGAATTTTAAATAATTTTATCATTAATTCTTTGTTTTCTAATGTTCTTTTTCTTCAAAATTATACGGCACTTAATACTTAAATGTTGAAAACTTTTAGGATGATGATGATAGAGAAAAATGCACTTAAATGGATATATATAATTTTATGCATTTGTATTTTATAAAAAAATAAATGAACATTTTTTTTTATTTATAATATACACATTTATAGAAACTCTTACTTTATTTAAGTACTAATTATGCAATGTATAATAAAAAATATATATTTAAAAATTTTAAAAATTAAAAAAATATATATATTTGAAATAAATCGTAAAAATTTATTTTAATCAAATTATTGTTTTCTAATTTTCTTTTTTATTTCATTGTAGATCAAGACTGCAAAAAGTATGACGCTATCATTGATATAAAAATAGAATATGTAAGTTTATTAGTTTTTGTAAAACAAAACATAGTTGAATAAATACCAATTTGCAAATTTCAAAATTGTTTACTTTTAATCGTTACTAAAACAATTTAATATTAGTGAATAGTGAATAAAAAATTATTTAAATAAGCCAATTCTTTATCTTTATGATTTTTGATTCAAATTTCTATTTTATAAGTAAACCGTTAAAATTTAACACTAAATTTTTCATTCAATTGCATAATCTTATTTAAATTTTAATTTTCATATTAGGCTAGTATGTAAAAAATGAACTTATCAAAGTTATAATTTGAAGGAAAAAAATTCTAATTTTAATACTGTTTTATAAAATTTTAATGTTGACACTAAAAATTAAGGAAATATTAAAATAAGATATGAAATAGAACAATTAAAAAACTATATGACTATGACTATACGACTTATATAAACTTTATTTTTATATATGAATTTTAAAATTTTATATTCATAATCTACTGTAATAACAATTTTATACATTTTCTACCATAGTTATAATTTACTGAAATTCTAACATATCGCAATATTTCAACAGTTTATACCAATTAGATATTCAATCATTAGCAATAAGATTACAATGAGCATTATTATCAATAATTCTATGATAAGATTTTTATGAATGATTATTAACTCTCTCAATTATCAAACCTTAATGTCGACAAAATGAATATATTTTTAATTGTGAATAATAATATTATTCGTAAATTTGTTCTACTACTTACGAAAAAATTATTAAATTATAGAAATTAAAAGTAATTTATGTTTAATTGTGAAAAAAAGTAAGTAATATTTACATGTTTGCCAATTGAAAGATTTTAAAATATTGAAGCAATTAACTATTATTATTTTTATTTTCGTATACTTTTATTTGAAAATTTTACAAAATCACTTTTTGTAATTAAAAGCAGACCTAATTGTAGACTTATTATATATTATTTTATTTTTTATTTGTAAAAGCCTATTTAATTTATTATTTCTAATCATCATATGGTTGCATACTACTCCAGAATATTAAAATACAAAAAAAAAAATTATCAAATATGTGTAGATTTCTACTTATCTAAGAAATGACTGAAAAAAAATCATGCAGCCATATAAAGAAAATAATATCTTAAATTAATTAGTCTAAAAAGCTTATTAGCTGTTAATAGAGTCGTAATTTTTCTTATCATTAGATAACTGGTATAAAGTGTTCTGGATTAATATAGATATTAGCCACAAGTATTTACCAAATTTTAAAAATACCAAATACATATTTTAAAATTTATATGAAAAAATAATATTATGATTGTTTGGATAAATAATAATAAGATATGGATAAGGATAGATAGGATGCATAAAAATCTTTCTACATACTCACACACCATATAAATATTATATATATAAAGAGAGATAGATAGATAGATATAGGTAGATAGTAATAAAAAAAATAAATTGCAGTAAATTTTGCTTCTCCAAAAATGTAAAAGGTAAAGATAAATAGAAAATTAAATTTTAAGTATTTGCACATTACTTGAAATCAATTACGATATCTATCTGTCTATCTATCTATCTATCTATATCTATTTATATATTCCTTCACTTTCATATTTTCAATTAGATATTGTTTTTCGATTTTAATTTTCTTATCGTAATCATTATAAAAGAATTTCTAGTTTACTTTTATGGTTTAAAGTAGTGGAGGGTGCCATAAAATCTTGGACAAAATATGACACGCTCCCAAAAATTTAATGTCTGAAACAACACCGGCCAGTCAAGGGTAAAGTCAAAGTTAAGAAAAGGAAGAAAAAAATAAAGTTGGGTTTAACTTTATTTTCCTACTAGTGGATATTGGTCAGATGAAGGGTGCAGGGGGGTAGGGGTAGGGGCTTAAGAAGGGGGCATCAAAAATCGTGCGCGGGTATTGGTCACGCGTTTCCAAAGCCTCGGAATGTCCACTCTGCGCATAGATCTATCACTCAAGCGGTCATGGAGGAGTTTACTTTTTGGTTTTTATTTACTTTATTTATTCTTGGGGACTTCGCCTTAAACTTTGAATGTTAGTCATTTCCCTCCAATTCTTCTTTGGAAAAATTTGAAACCAGGCCCTGATTTTTTTTTCTTTCTTTTTTAGACTGTGGAGTTTAGAGTAATCTAGTCCAAATGGAGATGAAGGAAATGTAAAGAGAGATGCGAGAGGGAAAAGAAATGGAATAAATTTTTTTCTTTTTCTTTTTCTTCTTCTTTTTTAAGACTTTTGTATTTATTTTCCGAAAGTCGAAAACACTCGATTGCGAAAATAGAGTATCAAAAAAGGGAACCCTAGGATTTTCTTTTCAGAGGTATTGCATTTCTTCATCAAAATGAGGGGTTCTAAAGATAGTTTTACTCTTAAAATAGATTTATTTGATAGATAAGAATTAATGTGTAATAGTTTAATATGCATTATATTCGAAGACTTGCTTTACTGAATTACGAATAATCCCATACAACAAAGTCTGTAACAAGATTGAAAATAACCAACAAACAAAGCAAAATTCAAGATACTTTTTCAATTCATTCCAATCCTTCCCAGTTACAGAATCCTCCTCACATTCCAACATTTTACACTCAACCCTTTCTCTCTCTCTATTTCATACACACACACACACACATATATATAAATATATAATGGTACGATATTCCTCTAAACACTATTCAGCACCTGTATGAATCTATTCCTAGGCGAATCCAAGCTCTATTACATGCCAAAGGTGGTCCCACACCATACTAATAAAGAATTCTTTATAAATCTATGGTGTTTCAATTATTTTGATAACATCCTATATATAAAGAGAGATAGATATAGAGAGACAGAGGCAAAGGCTTGAGCTTCTTCAGAGCTCATAAGTGAAATATGTGAACGTGCTAAAACTCATGGCCACTTCAAACTTAGGCCAAATTGCTTTTTGTTAAATATTTAGTATTTCAATGAATCAGTGTTTTTCTGATCAGTTTTAATTTTATTATCACATCTGAATTCGTTGATTGAGCAGGCATTCTTCCTGTTTTAGTTTTATTAAATGTTCATCGAAGTAGTGAAGTTGACATAAATTATGTAATTGATAGGCTGATAAAAGAAAATTTTAATTTATAATTTGCTGGTGTAATTTTTTAGAACTTAATATTTTTTTGTGCAATACTTCTTAGTTATAATAGTTATAAAGTTCTCTTTTTTTATGCATTTGAATTGAATGAGTGCAATGTAAAAATTATTAATAAAATAAGTAATAAAAAATATCGACTTAAGCTATCTTTCCTATTATTCATAGTTTAGTATGACTTATTGAACTTTCATAAAGCGTTACGCTAATTTTGTAGAGCCTCCCCCATCCCAAGAGAAAATCCTAGACCTGTAGCTTTATATATATATATATATAGAGAGAGAGAGAGAGAGAGAGACAATAGACGAAACGCCCTCTGTATATTTACATACAAACTCAACTAGGTCATTCAGTTCCTAAAAATCTATGCATTAGACCAGGGATCTTCAAACTATGGCCCGCGACAGCGAATAGTTTATTGTTACTATAATAAGTTTGATAAAAAAATACAGAATGATAATAACTCGGTTTTATTTACTTGCTAAGTAAAGCTTAATGACAAGCATAATACGCAGAAAATTTAACTTAAACATAACAACTAACTGTAAATTATAGATAATGGCAGAAAAATTAAAATGGTTTTGACCCTTGCTACTTACTAAACTTATGGCCCTAAGACTGGAAAGTTTGGAGACCCCTGCATTAGACAAAACACAAAAATAGTACCAAAAAACAATGGTAAGGTTCCAATTGTTATATTAGGAAAGAATTTTTTAATCAAGATAAATAAATTTATTGGAAGAAATAATAATCAAGATTTTTTCAGCAATGATTTAAAATATAAAAATATTGTATAAATTTTTTAAGTTCTTTTATTTGTTGCATCATAAGAATATGTGCATTAATTAAAAACATAAATTACATTCATTTTTATGATTCTAGAATATTTTATATTAAAATACTTAAAAATTAAGAAGTTAAATGTTTATATATTTATATTTGTTGGCATAAAATTTGTAGTTTTCTGTCAGTCATTTTAAATGAATATTTTACTATGAGTATTTACTCATAATAAAATTACTATGCATAAGATCTTTCTTTGAAATTTCAAATATCCCCATTGTTAAAATTCTGAAAAACTAGCAAAACATGAAAGAAATGATTAAAATAATAACTTTTAATAAATATCAAACTTTTAGTACTAAATAGTAACGGTGCACTGCAATAAAATGCTTGAAAAAGAACATGAAGCACTTATCTTCTTATTTCTTATGTGCTTTTTATTGCAGTATTAGAATTGGCCCTTTTGAAAAAATTAAGAAAGAAAACAAAACAGATTAGTACTGTTTTGATACTCAATATTTGGAAAGCAATGGAAGTAGTTTGATTGGAATTTATTTGAATTTATTGAAAGAAATTGATTTTTGTTTTTTGTAACTTCAAAAACACCATCTAATATTTGATCAAACATATTATTAAATAGTTTTTTACATGTGTAATGTCAGTAAGATGATTTTTTTGTAGTAAAAGTTTATAAATTATATCAATTTTACGTAAATTAAATATATATTCCCATTAATTAATTGGATGTTTCTTTTATCATTACAATAATACTTTTTCAACAAATTTTTCAGATAAATTTTTGGGAAACGGTTAAAGAGATTAGCATTCAATGTTAAAATGTAATTTATGACGATATTTATTCTATTGAAAGGGTTAATAAATTCTCGAAACAATAAAATAAAAATTTAGTAAAAGATTAAGTAAACTTTGAAATTGATGATAGCCAATATCTTATTATTAAACATTAAGGAGAATCCTTTTTTAAAGAAGAAACATACAATTTCTATCCTAAAATATCTTGTAAAACTATCACAAATAATTTTTCTCCTTTCACATTAACACAAAACAAATAATTATTAAACTCTGGTTAATTTATTATTAGAAATGGTTTAATTTATCCTCCAATATTTAAATTCTCAGAAATTTAGTGAAATGTGTTATTTTTTTCCCCACCAACTGCGCTTCAAAATAACTTAGCAACCAGAATAAAGAAAAAAATGGAAAAAAAAGTAGTGAACTTCAAACTTATGATAAATTGTAAAAGTTATAAACCCGCCAAAGTCAAGAAGGTTCTTTTTTTCTTCTTTAAAATTGCAGTAAAGAATTGAAAATGAAAAAAAAATATATATGAGAGAAATTTTTTCAAGGTTTAAGAGTAGAGAAAAAGTCTGAAAAGTTACTCTGTTATCTGCTTCATTGGTTCTTCTTACCGGGACCCCATAGAAAGGACTTAGAAGAAAAGTGGACCAATTGAAAAATTATAAAGTACCATTCCATCAAGGGCATATAAGCATATTAAGAAACATTAAGTATCTCATATAAAACTATTGTTGAAAATTTATGTCAATTACAATATCGTTTTTAAATTTCTGTACTTTATTAATGTATATTGCACTTAATTTTATAGACAGCATATCCATTTTCTGTAGTTTGTTGAACATTCAATTATGTGCGAGTTTTGTACTTTTACTTGGACCTTATAAGCATGTAAATAATACATTTCTTTAAAAATTTATATAAGTTGCAAATTAATCATTGAAAGGTGCAAAACAATTTTCTACAATAGATTTTTCCACTAATTTAAACTATTTTTTTACCCAAAAAAAACCTAGTTTACATGATGATTGGAATTAAATGTATTGGTAAATATTTTAAAAAATTTGTTTAATCTTATTTTAAAATTAAATAGTTAATGTACAGTAAATTTAACTGATATACACTTTTGGTTTTTCCGAACTTATTAGTATATATGAGAATAGACAACTTCAAATATTTCCAGGATATTTGGTTTGAACTATTGCGTTTATCCAATCTATTATTATACATTAAAAAAGAAGGCTATTTTTAACGCATTACAATATCCTTTTTTGCCATATTACAGTCATATAAAAATATGATAAAAAGTAAAGGATATAAATAATGTTTATAAATCTATGTATTAGTAATAAGAATCCTAAAGAATTATGTCATTTCTCTAACTAACCTCACACACTTTTGGCTTCTATTCGATTTTTAATATTTTAATAGATTAAAAGAAAAAGAAATTCAGCAATTTTGTAGCAAATTACAACCAATGATTTTTTTCTTTATATTAAAAGCTTGTGTAAAATTATGGTTAGATATAAAAGTTATAATGTATATAAATAAATGATCTTATGTCAAAATTTATTTCTGCAATATTTTTCTAATTTTAATAATGGCAAAATTGATTTTTTTTTAAAAATTAAGTTCAAAATAAAAAACCAATCCATGCTTTTGATTATCATACTAATAAATTCATCCATACTTTCTAATTAGCATACTAATAAATAAATCCATGCCTTCTGATTAGTATATTAATAAAATAAATTGTATAACTAAGCGTAAGCATATTAAAAACATAATTAAACACAAGAATATCACACTAAACAAACATTTAAGCACAAGATTAGTACACTAAACAAATATTTAATTAAGAATATTAATATTTAATTAAGAATAGCATGCTCAGCAAATATTAAGTAGAAAATTAACATGTTAAGCACATAAATAAACACAAGATTAGCATATTACGTTCATAACTAAGCACAAGATTAGCATATTAAGATCATAACTAAGCCCAAGATTAGCATATTAAGATCATAACTAAGCCCAAGATTAGCATACCAAGTACATAAACTTAATAAGATATAAACTGTTATAGTGGAGAAGGAAACTGAAGCCTTCTCGGGAGAGAGGACTGACCACAGTCCACTTTCTTTCTGAATCTCGATCCGAGGTCCAGGGTGAACTCAATAAAGATGCTCTTTGAAACTCTTATTGCGAACTTGGGGCCTCCAGCCGCCGAATTGTATATTTTGGGCCACAGATGCCCGGCGCTTTTATTAATTTCTCTCGAGATATTTCTTTCGAGAGGAAAGTTGGAGGGCTCTTCTCTCTTCGAATGGCTGAAGAAATGAAAAAAGAAAATACTGAATACATTTCACTCGAGTATTAATTTCGTTCCGCCGGCTAAGGTAGGGCAAACAGTATTGGGTTTATACAAACTCGGTGTGAGGAGAGTTTCATCAAATATGCTACAATTCTACTTTTTGAGAAACAGAGAAAGAAAGGATGCATTTCCTAACCTAAATTAATGTTATATATTTTTATTTTATTTGTATATTTTTTGTATATATAAAAATATTAAATAAAACTTCGTTATTCGACGCTTCATAAATTCACTAATATTAATTATATAAAGTGACTTGAAAAAATTAAGAGAAGATAAAAAGATTTATTTTTATGCTTCCATTATTTAAAAGAAAAATTACGAAAAACAGAAGAAAAATGAAGTTAAAATTTTTGGTTGTAACCTACGCAACTACCAATATAAATATAACTTTAAACTACTTTTTAACATGTAAATAAAGGTACTTCATTCTTAATTGTTATATATGTATATATATATATATATATATATATAAAGAACATGACACGTGAGCACAAAATCAAAGGAGAACAAAGAGTGAATTAGAGACACGACCAATTTTCATACCAAATTACTGGCATTCGTTACATGCAAATTGTATAACAAATCCATCCTAGCATTCGCAATAAAACATTCTGAAGTGCTTCATATTCAAATCTCTCAAAAAATGAAGAAAATGTTTAATGTCTGAAATACACATAGGCTGCAGCAATGAAACTGAAATTCTTTTAAAAACCAAAGGTTTTAACTACAATTATACTTTTATATATATATAGATATAGATAGATATATATACCTTGAAGATTATTTGAAAAGTATAAATATGTGGCACTGTTAGGTTTTTGCATTGAGAATTCTATAATGATTTTTATTGTTCAATTTGCTTTGGTGACAATACCAATAGTAGCTTTTGGCGTGAAGAAGGTTGTGTTTCTAAATTATTTCTTGTGAGATAGTTCTCCCTTGGTTTTTGTGTTATGTTATACATATATATAACTGTTTTAAAGTATATAACGCTGAATATAAATAACAAAATTTTTAGCCGATTAATTAATTTAATTTATTATTATGTGTGAAATTTTATATTATTTTTTTAATTAATTAAAATTATTTATGTATTTTCGTTTATTTTAAAAATTTTCATTATTTTAATTATTTATTTGTATACTAATGTTCTCTTTATTGTTTAGGTAAACATTTTTTATTACAAAAATATCGCAAATTTAAATATGAATTATTCATTTCATTATTATCTTATATTCATTATTATTATCGTATGAATTATTCATTCATATTATAACAAGATATTAATTAAATCATGAGAAATAAAAAAAAGAAATCAAAACGATTTTAATTAATATATGATAGATGTATTATCACAAAATAGTATAAAAATAAAGTAAAAGAAGTAATGAAATAATTAATAATTTAAATTATTTAAAAAAATTATTAAGGCTATACTGATTACTGATTTATTTTAAAAATAACAAAAATCATTTTACAGAAATTGAATATTTATAACAATTTTTTCATAATAAAAATAGATTCATCATTTTTATAATGAAGGATAATGATAAAAACAAAAAATAATAATTTTATTCATGTTAAAAGAAAATATAATAATTATACAGTTCCTTTATTAGTTGAGAATTGCTTTCAAGAAGATAACCCATTATTTTGAAATGAAGTTTTTAATTTAAAAAATATATTGAATTTTACTTTAACTGAAATTCAAAAGCAGTTGACCTTATACTCTATGAAAGCCCATTTAAAATTCCTAAGAGGATTAATTATTCAAATTTGCTATGCAATATTTTTTTAAAAGCCATTTCACTCGATATCTGAATCTTTCTAAAAAGCTTTTCTCTTATTCTCTTGCACTCCCATTATTAACCTATAATATCGAATACGCGTCTACTTAGACTACCAAATCATACGTCCTCCATCCATTCATTCAGAGCAAAGATTTCCCTGGACAGGTACGATATGTAAATCCTTTAAAAAGCGAACTGCTCCATTCAGTTATATATTCCCGAAGAGAAAATTCCCAGTAAATATTTAAATTGGTATACGGGAAGGCAGCTTCCCCGCCCCCCTCATATTGTAGAAGAACCCACGCAGAGACACTCTTTCCAAGAAATGAGAAAATTCTTAGAACGAGGGGGGACTTTTTAAAGGCACCGAATGAGATACAAGGGTTGGACGAATGAAAGAGACACATCAGAAGGAGAGAACCAATCCCAATCAGGCATCGTCCGATCCCTTTCGAATTCTCTTCGAATCTACATAAAGGGGATGACTCGTGATTTTGGAGCGAAGAATCCCCCCTTGCCTCTTAGCATCCTCATCCCTATGCGTCTCCGAGACAGCTAGTTGCCTAGGAGATGCCTCCAGTTCTGTCCAATCGGGTAGGAGGACATTTCTCTTTCTAGTCCAAGACGCCATTGAATATGTAAGAAGGGTTTAATATGAATAGACGCTCGACTCCGCCTAAATACCCCCCTCTATACTCTTTTACTCTTTTTTTTTTCTTCTCCTCTCTCCCTTTCTGTTCTTACTTTCTCCTTATCTAGGCGGGTGTCTGTCTTATGGAGGGTACCGGTACCGCATCTTGGATTTGACACAGCCAAGGATGGGGAATTTAATTGGATTTCAGTGAATATGGGATGGCAAAAAGGAAGTGCGTGAGTTAGAAAGGATGTTGGGAATATTAGATTTTAAAATAAGATATATGGAGTTAATATTGAAATTGTTAGGTTACTTTTTGTATTAATTAAACTAAATAATTGTTATGAATTAAACAACTACCTCTAATCACTTAAACAGTTTATTTCCCTTCTTATTACTTTGTCATCTATACATTTTGGTCTTTTAGAGAATACCAATACCCCATCCTTGATTTGACACCAGTTAATTGAAACTTTAATTGGATGTCAGTAAATAGGAAGTTGGAATCGTGGGATTCAGAATGGATGTTGGATACAGATAGGAATAAGAGTTTACAGGAATGAAACCATAGAATATATAAAGAAAATGTTGAAAGTTTTTAGATTTTATGTATTAATTAGACCAAATTAGTTTCATTAATTAAATACGTAAATTTTTGCAATTTGTTTTCCCCCTCTTCCTTATTGTCCTTGTTTTGTGTTATCTATGCTTGTGTATGTCTTTTAGAGAAATCAATCAATACCCCATCCTTGATTTGACACCAATTAATTGGGAATTTAATTGGATTTCGGTGAATATGGGATGGCAAAAGGAAGTGGAGAGTGCATGAGTTAAAGGGGATGTTGGGAATATTAGATTTTAAAATACGATATATAGAGATAATATTTAAATTGTTAAGTTACTTTTTGCATTAATTAAACTAAATTATTTTGACGAATTAAATACCTTTCTCTAATCACTTAAACAGTTTAATTCTCTCTTTTCTGTTATTACTTTATCCTCTATACATTCTGTCTTTTAGATTGAGCTGATACCATATCCTGGATTTGAGACCAGTTGATTGGGAATTTAATTGAATTTCAGTAAACATGAGATGGCAAAAGGAAGTTGGAATGAAGGGAATCATATTGGATGTAGGATAGAAATAAAGATAAAGTTTGAAAGGAATGAAACCATAGAGTATATAAAGAAAATGTTGAAACTTTTTGGATTTTATATATTAATTAGGCCAAATTAGATTCATTAATTAAACTCTTATATTTTTAAACTTATACAATTTGTTTTCCTCTCTCTTCTTTATTGTTATTACTTTATCTTATCTATGCTTATGTGTGTCTTTTAGAGAATACCAATACCCATCCTTGATTTGACACAGCCGGGCTGGAAATTTAATTGGATTTCGGTGAATATGGAATGGCAAAAAGAAGTTGGGAGTGCTTTAGCTAGAGGGGATGTTGGGAATATTAGATTTTAAAATATGATATATGGAGATAATATTGAAATTGTTAAATTGCTTTTTGTATTAATTAAACTAAATTATTTGGATGAATTAAATACCTTTCTCTAATCACTTAAACAGTTTATTTCTCTCTCTATCTTTCTGTTATTACTTTACCCTCTATACATTCATTCTTTTGGAGTTAACTAATACCTCATTCTGGATTTGATATCAGTTGATTGAAACTTTAATTGGATGTCAGTAAATATAGGATGGCAAATTTGGGATAGACAGATTCAGAATGAATGTTGGATAGAGATAGGAGTAAGATTTTAAAGGAATAAAACCATAGAATATATAAAGAAAACGTTGAAAGTTTTTGGATTATATGTATTACTTAGACCAAATTAGTTTTACTAATTAAGCACTTCTCTTTTTACACTTAAATATTTGGTTTTCCTCTCTTCTTTATTGTTCTTGTGCTTGTGTATTACCTTTTAGAGCCTACCAATAAAGCATCCCAGATTTGGCACAAGAGAGCTGAAATTTAATTGCATTTCGGAGAATATGGGATGGCGATAGGAAGATGGGAAAACAGGGGGATGTTTCCAGTTCTAGAGGTTAGAATAGATGTTGGGAAGGGTTTTAGATTCGATTCTAAAGGAATTGGAATTTTTAGTATGCAGAATGAGAAAAATAATCATATGAGTACTAGCGTGGCTTATATAATGTCAATACTAGTTTAAATTTAATTTGAACGCCTAATAATTAACTTCGCCATATTTTTTTTACTGTTTTCCTTTCCTTCTTTTTACTTTTTAAATGTTTGTCTTCCTCTTAGATTGAATTTAACATAAGCGAGTTTGGATTTTTTAAGTGAATGTAGGATGTAAGAAAAAATTGGGGTTGAAATAGACGTCAAGTTGGATTTTGGATTTAGTTTAGGAAGAATAAGAACTTTTATACGAAGCACGTCTGTTGATAAGACTGAGCCTAATTTGATGATCTAAGACGCTTTTTAATTTTATTATTTTTATTTCTGTTTTTTTCTTTATAGAGGCATGTGAAAGTCTTTTAGAGTCTGGACGTATTGCACGAAGCAGGTGAATTAGAAATTTTAATTGAATTGGGATGGTAAAAAGGAGTTGGAAGCGTAAAGGTATGAGTGGACGTTGGGAAAGGCTTTTATTGGATTTTAAGACAACGGAAATTAATACGATGTTTACATTAATTAGATGAAACTAATTTTAAAATGTACTGTTGAGAATCTTGAATTTCATACAGGTTGTCTGGGAATATTTAATTGAGTGCTGGAGAATACGAGATGTTAAAAGAAGCTCGAAGAGGAGATGTTAGATGGGAAGATGAAATGAGTTTGGGAATATATTTTAAAACATAATCTTAATTTTAAGTACGAAAGAAATGATAAAATTAGTATTTTTGTGTTAATTAGATTGATTTAGTTTGTCACTTAAAAGAGCATAACGTTATTTTTAAGTATGAAAGATGTGACCAAATTAATTTTTTTGTGTTAATTAGATTGGATTTACTTTCTGCTCATCTGTACAATGTTATTCTAATTTTTACTTCTCTTCTTTTTTATCTTATTTTCTTTTTGTCTAGAATGAGTGTCTGTTTTAGAGTGTTCAACAAAGATGATAGTTTTAATTTTTTTCAATTTCAACCTTGATTTCAAGTGGTTTGAAAGGTTAACTTGATTTTGGTAAATACAGGATAGTAGATGAATTTAAATGAATATTGAGATTGATTTTGAGTTAGATTTGGAAGTAAAGAGAAATAATTAAATAAGGATGTTTTTTTCTTTTGATTATAAACAGTTTCTTAGTAATACATATCTTGAATGTAACAACCAAAAACTTGAAACGTAAACAACCAAATTAATCTTTCTAAAATAATTTTAAATTAAAGAATATTTCTCGGGTGGTTTTTGTAGTAGTAGAGATAAGTAATTCATGGAAAATTTGATTTATCAAAGAACTTAATTCTAAATTTCACTTATCAAGTATAATCAGTTTGGTTAAAACACAAATAATACGAGCAAATTTATAACTATATTGAAACCAATATTTTTAAAATATTATAGTATATGAAGCATTTCTCTCTATTTAAAGGGAAAAACTTTGTAGTGAACCAATAAAAACTATTGCTCCAATTGGTCTAGATAAAAAAAAACTAATCGTGATTGTGTTGATAGGAAGCAAAATAAGTAGTTAATTAGATTGATTATACATTTGAGAGAAACAGACTGAATATTTGATAATGATAAAGTATTATATTTGATATTCAGTAATTATAATGAGGATGTAAGATTTATATTATTTGTAGTGAAATTGCATTTTAGTTCAATATATGAATAAAGTAAATTTCGTTTTCTAAAACCTTTTATAATGACTGATTGCTGTCAAAAATTTTTTCAAATGAGCATATAAATGTTTTCTTCAACTACATCAATGCAGTTAATGTTATATATAAATAATATAAAACAGCTTAGAGTAAATAATATAAAACAGCTTAGAGTTTCCTGTAAATATTTTTTTATTGCAGATCTTATAAAAATATTTTAAGTATGAAGGAAATTGTCATATTTTATATTAATTATACTATGAAGTGCCTTATCATTCAATAATTAATGTGCAAAAATTATTCAGTTTACTAAAATTTGTAAAATTTTTTTAACGCATTTTTAAAACGTTTTACATTCAAACACACTATTTACATTTAGTAAATTGTTTACAAACCTATTTTTAAATTTACAAATTACTGTTACTTTTAGAAAATAATCACGAAATTCATACAGTTTAAAGAAGTGTGTAAACAAAAAAGACAATTTTTTGCACAAAAATATGTTTATAAAACTTATGAAAGATTAATTTCATGAAAGTATAGATAAAAAAAACTATCAATACTTTTTAGTGAATTAATAATAGCAGGTTCTAAATCCTCCATCTAAATATTGATTAAATATATATAAAATTATAAATTTCAATTTTAAAATCAATATAAATTAATAATATAATGAATATGATATTATTAGTTTATATGGTTTTATAAACCTATTATAAATTAATAATTTAAAACGCTATAAAATATCGAGTCATTTATTGTAAAGTATACAAATATGCAAACAGGATAAAATTGAATAATTCAAATTTGTATAAAATTTAAGTACTTGAACATAAATTAACTTAAAAATAATATGTATGAAGAGTTTTTCGTATATCCCCCTAAGCTATTTGGCTTTTAAAATAGTTTTTCAGCTTTCCAAAATGTAATTTTTTATTATTATTTTAATGTTTAAAATGAAATATAACATTGCAATACTTAATAATAGAAAATTACATTTCCAAATTCCAATTCCATTTAGAAATTTCCTTTCCGTAAATATCTAGAAAGGTCTGAAAGAAGTCTTATATGAGAATTAGCTCAAGGTTGTTAAATATCCATAAATTATTAAATATTAAATAATAACATTAAGCAATCATAAGTTCATTATTAAACATTTACAGGGTAAGACATCAAACTAAGAATTATTCATAAGCCAAATAAAAATGTATTTGGAAGACTCAAAACTACAAATTTTCATCAATCTTTAAAGAACAATTACTGCTTAAATAATGTAGTTAACCACTTAAATGATTTCATTAGCATTAAAAATTAAACTTTAATAATTTAAAAAACACATTAAATAAACTTTATTTACATCACAAAATATTAGATCTTTAAAAATAAATTGAGCCTCCTTTTCCAAAACAATAAAAGTAGTCCAAAGACAAACAATTTCCAGTGCTTCAGATGCCTTAAACCATCTCACCAACTTACAAATAAATTAAATACATTTTATCGTTCCTTCCTACGATACGAAATAATATCTATTTCCTGGGATACAATTCTAAACATTGTGTAAGAAAGAATCCACAAACCACAATCCTTTAGAAGTCGCAGAGAAAAAGTTGACTGACCGCCAACATGCCGTACATCAGAATCCCACCAAAATATCATTGACCTTGCCACCAACAAACCAATTTTTTTTTGCTTCTCTATATCTATCTACCCATCTATCTATCTGTTGCTCTTCTATATATACAACATATTTCCTTTCTTTACTAGCGATGTCTGCTTGCAGTCTGAACTAGCGTCTACGTCTATTTTTTCCAGAGTTGTTTCCCTTTTATTTTTCTATCGTGGGCCTCTTTTTTTTTCTGTCGTTCGTTCCCAGTGTTGGATGTTTGCCGTTATATTGTTCCTGGTGGAGATTTAGTGCTGTGTTTTTATTACCGCTGCAAAAGCAAACGGAAAAATGGAGTTAAAAAGCTAGAAAACTCCTCCAAATTATTAGAGCCAGGGAAATTGTATTTTGTGGATTGTTTAAGGTCATATTTTTTGTTGAAACTTCTTGTTTCTTGGGGGGAAAAAGTTTGTGTTTAATAGATAATAGTGCCGCTGACATTGAAAGCTGAAACACTTTACTGGCTAAAACGATAAAAATACTGTATGAAATATATATTTAATATTATTTTTCGAATATAAATTGCTGCATATATATTCAATATATATACATATTTAATCATATATAAAGTTTATATGTGCAATAATATATAAAAAATATATGTATGGGGTCTGATGGCCGAGTGGCTAGCACTTTGGCGCTCGGTACCACAGGCTTTGGGTTCGAATCCCGGCAGTTCCATGAATGTTTGTAGTAGTTCGGAATCCACTTTAAACCGTAGGACCTGGTCTAATATGATCTTAGAGCGTTGTGGAGGTATTGTTACTCGTTCCCGTAGCATATCTTCAGTGCAGTGCTAAAGTGGGTAGTGCTAAATGAGTAATAGCTGTGCAACCCTTGCTTATAATATAAAGATTAATTTTCTCTGTATTTGCCAGCTGTATTAGAACAACAACAACAATATATTAAAAATTAAATATTCAGTAATATATCAAAGAATATATATCCTTAATATATTCGATAAATATATATACATGCTTATAATATTTGTTTTCGATGTTTATATTCTTTAATATATTCGATATTCTATAGATAAATTTGTTAATATACTAGATAATAAATATATATCCAATAATATGTTAAAGACAACATACCCCATAATACATTCAATATATATATATACAGAGATAATATCGAATATATTGAGATATATATGTATATTCGAATATTAGGTGTAATTCTGAATTTATACTTTTTTAAAGTGGGTCTGCTGAAAATTGCAGATAAATCATTGAATTTACAAACAAAACCAGCTAGGTTATAGATGATGAACGAAACTGAATTTAAGCACCGTTTTCTATGCAGGAGATGGTGCAATAGCTCTGCAGGCAATTCAGTTTGGTTTGAAGAAGATGGAGGGAGAATTATTTATACCTGAAAACCCTTATTATACCCTTTTAAAAATTATACCTGGTAATGTCTATTCAAAGCGGCAACATATAGACAGAGTGTAAATATATAATAAAGAATAGTAAAGCTTAGATAACGCTGAATCTATTACATGACTGTCTTTCTAATAGTAAATAATTGTCAAAGTGACTGGCAGTTCAAAACAATAACATATTTGAAATCAAAGTTAAATGTTTGCATTTATTTACCTTATTTTTACGTATATTTCTAACTATTATAAAAAAATAATTTGATATAAAATATGTTATAATAACCTTAAAAAATACCCTATGTTCCTTCTATTTTGTATTTTGTTCCCTCTATTTACTTTATAAGTTCTCAAAGATTAAAAAATCTATTGAAACTCCAGAAAAAGTCTAATTGTTTACTATTCTTCCCAATAAGATTTTAAATATTTGATATTTATTATATTTATCAATGGATTATTTAACTTGAAATAATAAATTAGTTTTACATTAATTCAGTGGTTTATATTTTTTATATTGTTTCTAACAATAAAGAATGGTATAATGTGAAGATTGGGTTCTATTGCATGACAAACGTTTAAATAGCCTTCTGATTACAGCTGCAAAAAATGCTTAAATTATGTTCTGAGCTAATATTGATGTTATTAGAACTGTATAAAGTTTTGTTTCCACACTGTTAACAGTTATAATTGTATGTTGTAGCTCTAATTTGGAGGTAGGATTTATATTTAGTGGTTAGTGACTTTTACTTAATGGTTATAGATTTCGCCGATGCATACTCTATTTATTTTTCTTTCACTGTGTTTGTAACTATTGGGTTAGATAATCAGTAATAAAATATATATTTAATTGAAATTTAAGAAATTTATGTAAAATTATTATTTAAAACAAATGTGGTTAACAGAATTGAAATTCTTTCAAACCGTTATAAAAAAAGTAAATAGTAAAGTTTGTCTAATGCATAATGATTTTTGAGAAAATACATTAAATTATTTGTTATATTATTATCAATAATTTAAATCCAAAGGAAAATGTACAAATTTATATAATCTTGTAATCAAATTAAAATTTTGTTAATAATTTGGACCGTTACAAATAATATAAATAATAAAAATTTAGTTAAAATACTTAATGAAAGTAAAAATATTTTTAGAAGAAGAAGCAATCTAAATGTAGAATGGATAAAAATCTGAAGACAATTAAATTTCTGATAATAAAGATTGGTATAATGTGAAGATTGGGTTATGTTGTGTGGCAAACGTTTAAAATTGTCTTCTGGTTACAGCTGCAAAAAATGCTTAAATTATGTTCTGAATTAATATTTATGTAATTAGAATTTTATAAAGTTTTGTTTCCATACTGTTAACAGTTATAATTGTATGTTGTAGCTCTAATTTGGAGGTAGGATTTATATTTAGTGGTTAGTGATTTTTATTTAATGGTTTGAGATTTCGCCAAATAATTTTATAGCAGCAAAAAATTATAATTAAGAAATATTTTATTGATACTAATAAAGTTATTTAACTATGTTAATGTTATTTAACTAAAAGTTCCTCTAATAATAACAAAAATAAAATTATAGTTAATTGTTTATTTGTCACTTTAATAACTCAAGTAATTGAACGTGGGTAATAAAATCCACGAAATACATTTTCAAAATTTATCATAAAATTGATTTTATTTGCTTTCATGAATACAAATTTAAAAGCATATTATTGTACTATGAATGTAAAATCACACCATGTTCCAGTAGATAGAAAAAACTCTTTCAAAACAACCATGAAAAATAAAACATTTTAGGAGTTTCGACATCTTTTTTTCTGGTCATAGTTTGAACAGTCATAGTCAAAGAAATTACTTCCAGTAAAAAACATCTTTAGAAAATAGCATAGTACCTTACTTTATAGCAACAAAAAGGCAATTTTGTTTCGGCAAAAGCTTATTATGAGACGTTATAAATGACCACAAAAAGAAATGGAATTCCTTAAAACGAGTATAATTTATTTTACGAATAAAAAATTCTTGAAAACATGCATTGTTCAGTTATCAACATGAATTCAAACTAGACAGAAAAATTCTTTCAAAATATCTATAGGAAAAAATCACTTTAAAAGGAACGACATTTTTTTCTCTGGACATAGCTTTAAAATAAAGTCAAAGAGGCACTTCAAGTAAAAAAGCATCTTTCACGAACGACATACTATCTCACTTTACGGCAACAAAGCGACGATTTTGTCTCACAAGAGCTTATTACGGAAACTATGAGACACAATAATTGACCACAAAAGAAGGCAACAATTTAGATGACATGGAAAAAATAACAGTTTATCAAAATTTTCTAATAATAAAAGCCCTAACAGGGAGAAAAAGAAAAAATCAGATTTCTTCAGCAGCAGAGAGGTGCAATCCCAAAGCAGGCAGTTTATTCCTGCTTTGTCACTTATAAACCAGGCAATTTAATCCTGCTTTATAAGTGACCACAAAAAGAAATGATATTCCTAAAAACAAGTATAATTTATTTTTCGAATAACAATATGCTTTGTTCAGTTATCAATATGAATTCATACGAGTTTCACTAGATAGAATACAAATTTAAAAGCATATTATTGTACTGTGAATATAAAGTCACATCATGTTCCAGTAGATAGAAACATTCTTTCAAAACAACCATAAAAATAAAAAACTTTTGGAGTTGCAACATCTTTTTTTTTCTGGCCATAGTTTGAAAATTTGAAGTCAAAGAAGTTACTTCCAGTAAAAAACATCTTCAAAAAATAGCATAGTACTTCACTTTATGGCAACAGAAAAGCAATTTTGTTTTGCAAAAGCTTATTATGGATAGTATGAGACATTATAAATGACCACAAAAAGAAATGGAATTCCTGAAAACAAGTATAATTTATTTTACGAATACAAATTTTTTAAAACATGCATTGTTCAGTTATCAATATGAAATCAAACGAGTTTCGACTAGATAGAAAACATTTTTCAAAAGGTCTATGTGAAAAGAAAAAACCTTTTAAAGGGAATGACACTTTTTTTTCTGGACATAGCTTTAAAATAAAGTCAAAGAAGTACTTCCAGTAAAAAACATCTTCCACGAATAGCATACAATCTCACTTTACGGCAACAAAGCGACAATTTTGTCTCACAAGAGCTTATTACGGAAACTATGAGACACAATAATTGACCACAAAAGAAGGCAACAATTTAGATGACATGGAAAAAATAACAGTTTATCAAAATTTTCTAATAATAAAAGCCCTAACAGGGAGATAAAAGGAAAAAATCAGATTTCTTCAGCAGCAGAGAGGTGCAATCCCAAAGCAGGCAATTTATTCCTGGGCCTCTTCAGCAAAAAACGGAGGGGGAGCGACAAACTTCTTTTATCCAACAATTTCCTAACTAGAAAATACGACGACTCTCTACTTGGTAGCTAGAATGAAAACATCAAAGGCAGTCTCTCCGCCAATATTTTCTCACAAAAATGGCCTAACAAAGTTTGTTATGCCTTTTTATCAGTAAGAACTGAAAACATTCCGCCAGAAATCAGCGTGTGTCTAGTTTATTTTCCTTTCTTATATTGAGTTTCTCCGGAAAATATTTGGCATTTTTTTTTTGTCCTTTTCCTCTCCATTTTTTTTAAAGATTTATCATTGTCCTTGTGTTGGATTTTTTTTATGTGTGTGTTCTAAATTTTTTGTGTTTAAAGATTGTCTTTTCCTATCATCAGTATTACGTTTCTTTCCCAACTAGAAGTGAATTAATAAATTGATGTAATTTAAGATGTCACCTGAACAACTAGGAAACTGTTTAAAAATTTATAAAAAATATCATTGTTTTAGTTCATAGGAGACTCATGGAAAAAGGGATCAATTGTTATATTTATTTCTAATAGTATCTATTTTTCTTTAAAGGTCTCATAATAAAATAAACTTTATCAAAATTGTTTTCAGATATTGTTTTAAGCCTATTAACGTTAGTAATGTAACATATTTTTATCTTAAGCAATTCTAATGCATTTTCTGCTTTACAGCTTTAAATTAACAGAAAGAATTTTAAACACTTTGTATTTTATAAACAACCATAAAATTTTCCGTATGGATTTCTACAATGTTCTTAAAGCATTCAAAAAATATCTATAAATTTTTAATGCTTATAAATAATTTTTAATGGCTCAAAAATCTTCACGTTATATCGCACTTATTGGAAAATAAAGTATATACGCGATATAATGGACAATTTTTTGTGGGTTGTGTAACTTTTCTTCCTAATATCATACAGATAAAATATCTGAATACACGATATAATATATAAATTACCATATATTTAGAAATTATTATATTTATTTTACATTTACTTAAACCTAAATCATGCTTTTAAATTCGTTAAAAGGATTAAATTATATTAATCATACGTTACTTAAACTCATTATTAAAGTACTCTTAATACCGCATTATTTAAATCTATTCTTAAAACATTATTAATAATGAATTATTTAAATCATTCATTAAAAACAAATACAATAAATTCCATTTACGCATAGTTAAAAAAAGAAAGAAATAACAAAACCCTTGTAATTTCATACGCATATTTCAGTTCAGTAAAATTATTGAAAACAGATTTTATTAGTAAACTATGAAATTCATTAAGTAAAATCATATGGCTGTTACAAATGTTTCTATTCTGATTCTATTATTCACAAAAATAATTGAAAAATACACTTAAATTTGTTTATAGATCGATAAATGTAGTAGTTGAAAGATAATTTAAAGATGCTAGTTATTCTAAACACCATTGGCATTCCAATAGAAAAAAGGACTTAATAATAAAGTTAATGCTTTCTTTGTATTTTTCTTCACAAAAGATATGTTCTATTACAAAAATAATCGTTAACTTATTTTAGAAAATAATAAAATGTGTTAACATACAGATTCTCCCAAAAGTTTTCGTACACTTATGAATTTTAATTAAATACTATTAATAAAATATAGTATTTAAAAAGGAGAATTTTATAATAATATCTACAAACTTTTCTTAATAAAACTACATTAAGCATTTTAAGAACATATTATTTTTTTAAATCAAATTAATAAAAGTAACAAAAAAAGTTACATCACAAGGCTTTGTACACTTAGAAAAAAATATCCAAATTTTAGTAAACAGTGTATTTTTTCAATCAATTAATACTTAATAAAATATCATGCTGTCACCTTAAAAGTTTGAAAATGTCTGGACATTTGTTCTTTTTGTAATTTCTGCATCAATGTGTTTTTATTCTTAAATCATTATTGCTTTTAGGTTTAATTTTAGTTTTAAAATTTCTTCTCTATATTCTAACCTCCAATTTTCTTCAATCGTATTCTATTGGATTTAAATCCGGAGACAGAGGTGGTGTTTTCAAATTTTTTGTGACATTTTTAACATGAGACACAAGCGAATGTATAGAGCTGTGTGCTTTGAATTCTAGATAGCCGTGTGCTTTGGATTCTAGTTAGCCGCCAGCTTTATGTAGTGAGTTGTGTGCGTATCTTGATAAAAAAAAATTCTTTACAATACTTTTGGGTTAATAATTTTAAATTGTTTTTTAAAGTATTTGAATAAAGAGCTTTATTTATTATGCTATCACTATGTACCAAATTACCCAATTCTGATGCTGACAAGCACTCCACACAAAGATGAACCGCCGTCATGCTTTATTGTTCCTGTTAAGTTATTGAGATCAAGTTATTCATTTCATCTACTGCATAAATTTATACGTCCAATGAACCAAAAAATGTTAAATTTGGTTTCATATGTAAACAAGACATGATTCCAATACGTTTCAGGCTTATTTATCATTGATTTCACGAAAGAAAAATCCTGAAATATCTATTTTTTGCAATTTCGAAAACTTTTTATTGCAAAGAACGCACATTTAATCCCCTAGTCTGACAGTTTCAGGTGAAATTGAAGAAGAAAATTGTTGAGTAATTTTGTAGAAAATGTTTACAGTACTCAAATGTGGATTTTTCACAAATACTTAACTATAAATTTATGATACGTTCAATAATTTTTGGCAATCGAATTGTTCTTACTTGAATTTCGATCCGATTGTCTTTTTACAGCGTTTTATTGAATTTTGCACCATAGAAGGAGATAAATTTTCAAATTCGGCTATATTCCGAAATTTTTTCCGTTACTATAATAAAATATAATCAATTTTAGCTTCTTTACTACTAAGAGTCATTTTTGAGTAATAAATCATTTTACCGAGTAATCAAGTAAAGATTAAAGCCAACTATTTGTTAAAGGACATCAAATTGCTAAAAAAGCTTCTGACCATAATTTTATCGATAGACAATTTCGTGATGTGTTCATTCTCTGCATCTTTGAATTTTTATTTTTAAAATAGAAAGTAAAAAAAATGAGAAAAAAATTGTTCAATTTTATTTAGAATCACAGGAAGATTATAAGAAAAAATATTAGAATTTATAATCGAATTCAATTCCAGTCTATAGATTTTGAAAGTGTACTAACACTTTTGGAAGACACTGTATATAGCAAAACCATTTGAAGAATTTCAATTGAAAAAAGTATATTTTTAATATATTATTACTAAATCAAGGAATACAGATTGTAATACATATTTCACTAATAGTTTTATATAAAAATAAGAAGCACAATTTATGTTCAAATAAATAAAACAACATTAACAATCTAGTTAAGATTTTGAAACTCACAATGTCTGTAATTCTTAAACAATGATTGATTCTTTCAAACTATCAGAAAATATATGTAGCTGTTATACATCAAAAGTGAAAATGAATTAACAATAAATAGAATAGAATAAACAATAACCAGTTAAAAATTTGAATATAAAGTCAGATTTCTTAAATAAGATCTTAATGCATAGTTTATAGCAGAGGTGGCTTTCTTCGTAGATTTTTTTACATAAAATAATCTCAATCTACCTAATAAGTTTGTGACTTCCTACATGCTCATTTGATTGAAAAAATTTAAAATATTCAAATAATTTAGTACAACAAAAAATAATTTAAATTATTTAATTACAACATTAAATAATTTAAATAATAGTTTAAATTCATTAAAAATAATTTAAATAGTTTTCAACAACTGTTTATAAATCAAAAGCCTTCTATGCGTCTTTTACTACGCCTTCGATATTAAATACTCATGCCAATATATGAGTATACATATGATATATAATATATGACTATATGAGTATATGAGTATACATCATCAATATATGAGTATACATCATGAATGCTGATATATAATCTTCAATTTAACATTTTTTTTTCCAACGCAGCCCCCAAACAGACATGGACGTCTTGGATGCCATAAGGCAAGCGCTGCACAGACTTTACTCACTTTGCATTACCCAGGGGGCACGTGTAACTTGGAAATAAGCCACGGACGCGGAGTAACAATGCCCCGCAACGCTCTACGATCGTATTAGGACCGGGACTTACGGTTTAAAGTGGATTACGAACCACTACAAACATCCAGGGCACAGTCGGGACTCCAACCCGAAGCCTGTGATACCGAGCGCCAGAGCGCTAGCCACTCGGCCATTCAGACCCCTCTTCAATTTAACGAGAAACGATATTGTTCCATGCTAATTAAAATATTTCAGATTAAAAGATGATAGTTGCAATCACTGTTGATAACCATCAATCACTACCGTTAAAAACTATAAATTCTATCTTTATTCTCGGAAATGATAGATTTGAAATATTATATTTACTATTAATTTAGTGAGTAGAAATGTAAAATAAAGTAAAAAGGAAGGTCTTAACCTTTTTTTCTAAACAAGATTTTAATATTTCTTGTAATAAGCATCTACAATTCTGCTTAATTAAAAAAAATTGAGGAAAATTTCAAATCTTTATAAATATTCGTAGTACATTAGAACGGTAAAGAAAAAATAAATACCCAACAAAGTTTACTATGTAAATCTAAATCATCCACAAGTTCCAAATCAGTAAAATATCCAGCTCCATCAACAATCAATTTCTTCAGATAAGAAATATAACACACTAGAGTAAAAAAAAAAAAAAAAATTAACACTTTGTAAATCTCGGAGATTTATTAAACAAGCTTAAATCAATCATAAATTCAGTAATCAATTTCTTCAGAAAAGCAATAAAAGGCAATTGAAATTAAATAATCATATCCTTTTCTGCTTAATTGAATAATTCTATTGCCAAAAAAAAGTTGCAGAAAAAATTTCGTATCTTTAAAAATTTCCTTAACATATTAAGATATATAAGTAAAATAAATAAATGCTCCGAAAATGGAGATTTACCATCTAAATCTAATCATTCACAACCGCAACACATTTGGCGCCAGCAAAATTTTTAACCCCATCTACAATTAATTTATTCTGTAAAGAATTAAAATATTAATGAAATCAAATAATATGCATAATACTGCGTAATTCCACCTTTTTATTAAAAAAAAAGATAAAGAAAAATTCATATCTTTATGTCTTAATATAATAAGACAGAGTAACAAAAAATAATTGTTGGCAAATCTCGGAGATATAACATTCAAATCTATAATGACAAGCCCAGATCTTTCCAAACTTCCAGCTTCATCAGTAATTAACTCCATCTGTAAAGAATTAAAAGACTAGTGAAATGAAATAATTATGCAAATTGTTGTTTAATTCCTTTCTTTTTTAATAAATGGTAGAGAAAGAATTTTATATTATTTTTATAAAGTGTCTTAATATATTAAGACAGAGAGTAAGAAACAGTTCTCTGCAAATCTCAGAGATTTACCACCCAAATCTAAATCATTCACAAGCGCAAAAAACTTTCTGTTCCAGCAAAGCATCCAGCTCCATCTGCAATGAATTTCTTCAGAAAAGAAATAAAAGGCTAGTGAAATTAAATAATCATTTCTATTTCTGTTTAATGTCCTTTTTTGATCAAAAAGGTGCAGAAAAAGTTTCATATCTCTATAAATTACCTTAACATATTAAGATACAAGAGTAAAGCAAATATATGCTTTGAAAATAGAGATTTACCATCTAAATCTAATCATTCACAGCTGCAGAACAATTTTGGGCCAGTAAAATTTTTAGTCCCATCTTCAATTAGTTTATTCTGTAAATAATTAAAATGCTAATGAAATTAAATATCTATGCACAATACTGCTTAATCCCCCCCCACCTTTTCAATAAGAAAAAATCATATTCTTACAAATTGTCTTAATATAATAAGACACAATAAAAAAAAATGAACGAAAAATCTTTGAGATATACCATCCAAACCTACACCATTCACAAGTGCAGAACTTTCTGCCCCGGTCAAACTTTCAGCTTTATCAGTAATTAATTTCATCTCTAAGGAATGGTGAAATTAAATATCTATGCACAATATTGCATAATTCCCCATGTCCAATAAGAAAATTTCTTTACAAATTGTCTTAATATAATAAGACAGAGTAAAAAAATCGACAAATCTTTGAGATGTGCCATTAAAATCTACATCATTTACAATAGCGGAACTTTCTGAGGACACCAAACTTTCAGCTTCATCAATAATTAACTCCATCTGTAAAGAATTAAAAGACAAGTGAAATTAAATAATTATGAAAATTGTTGTTTAATTCTTCCCTTTTTGATTAAAATGGTGAAAAAGTATTTTAAGTTATTTTTATAAAGTGTCTTAATATATTAAGACAGAGAGTAAAAAACAGTTCTCTGCAAATCTCAGAGATTTACCACTCAAATCTAAATCATTCACAAGCGCAAACACTTTCTGCTCCAGCAAAGCAGCCAGCTCCATCTGGAATCGATTTCTCAAGAAAAACAATAAAATGCTATTTAAATTAAACAATCATGTGTATTTTTGTTTAATTACGCCATTTTTTCCAAAAAAGGTGCAGAAAAAGTTTCATATCTTTACAAATTGCTTTAACATATTAAGATACAAAAGTAAAATAAATTGCTCTCAAAATGGAGATTTACAATCTACATCTAATCAGTAGCTGAATCTTTTGAGGCAGTAAAACTTTTAATCTTTTCACCACTTAATTTGTTCTGTAAAGAATTAAAATACAAATGAAATTAAATAACTATGCGTAATACTGCTTAATTCCACCTTATTAATAAAAAAAAAGGTAAAGAAAAACTTATGTCCTTACGAATTTTCTTAATATAATAAAACAGAATAAAAATAAATAAAGGGTCGGCAAATCTTGGAGATATATTCACAAGTCATAATCTAAGTAATTCACAAGTGCAGGCATTCTGAGGTGACCAAACTTTCAGCATCATCAGTAATTAATTTCATCTGTAAAGAATTAAAAGACAAGGGAAATTAAATAATTATGAAAATAGATGTTTAATTCTTTCTTTTTTTATTAAAATGCTGCAGAAAGAATTTTATGCGATTTTTACAAAGTGTCTTAATATATTAAGACAGAGAGTAAAAAGCAGTTCACTGCAAATCTCTGAGATTTACTACCCAAATCTAAATCATTCACAAGCGCAAAAACTTTCTGCCCCAGCAAAGCATCCAGCTCCATCTGCAATCAATTTCTTCAGAAAGGCAATAAAAAGCTAGTGAAATATTTCCACCTTTTAACTCAAATCATCGAATCAAACACATAAATCACAATTCGTCAGGAATTCGTTCTCAATATAAGAGCCAACTACTTCAAGAAAAAGAAGAAAAAAAAAATAAAGCATTTCAACACTTATGTTGGATAGTTCCAATTTTCGCCATTAATTACAAATGACACGTTCTTCAAAGTATTCCTGCAAAGTAAAAAGAAGAAAAAAAAAGAATCTTTGAGGATTGATGGCGATGTTTCTAACCATTTGTTTGTGTGATTTATTCTGACAGATGCATATATCTATCATTTCTTCCCTTAGCTTCTGAAATGCGGGGTATTATTTCAGTAAGTATGATAAATATTTACAATTTTATATAAAATATTCAAAAGCGTTTTCAACAAAACAGTGCAAATCTCAGTATAAAATTTATGTTATACATTTTAATAAATATTTATATGCAAAAGAATGGTGTAGATTATTTTATTTATTGTATTTTCTGCTTAGCATCTAATCCAAGGTTGAAGATGTTTATCAATATTTCAAGGAATTTAAGAATAGGTTTACAAGAGATGGTTTTTGTTAATTTAGTTCCACACTATGGTTTTGTTTAAGAGATAAAATTAATGAATATAAACTATTTTTATTGTAATTTCCTGCTTAAAATCCACAAACTATGAGTTAAAATATCTAGGATCTTATTGTGATTATGGTCTATAGGATTATAAGCCACTATGCTTTCCTAACTCTAATTTTTTATCTATTTATTTATTTATTTATTTTTCCTGAAAAGATCTTCAAGTGAATTGCTAAATGACCATAATTTTCTTTCTATAATCCACTGTTTATGTATACTCTAAAAAACTTAAAAATTCGATTTTGGGATTTTAGGCTGTTGCAAATATTTTGAGGTCGTTTTTACAAAAGTTTCATAAAGACATATCTATAAAACTATCTGCTAAATATGCTTTACGGACAAACTTTTGTATGAGAGAAAAATAAACAATTAAAATATAAACATGAACGTTGGACTGGATCCGCACTTTTACTAAAATAGACAAAATGCAATAGATTTCATGCATCGATATATGCTGGTGGACGAAAAAGTTTAGAGATAAGAATTAAAAGCACTATACAGAAGATTGGAATTAGTGATTGATCTCTCACTCTGATCAATTTCCAACTCTGTAACAAATACGCGGACTACAAATTGTCTACTTCGTTTCCTCCAGAAATCTTTAATTAAGGTTTTCTTTTTCTAATTTCCATTTACATAAATCCATATTAAGCCTTTTTATATATAATTTTGGAATCATAAACGGCAATGTTTATGAAATGGACATAAAAACTGAATTTAATTGGTAAATGTTATATCAATTAAAAAAAATAATAATCTTTCAATTTAATATGTAGTATTTGTCGTTTTCATTAGATTTCTAACGAAACAATTTAAAAACTACTCGGCATTTTATGCCATATATTTATAAATTACAACAATTCTGAATCCACTTTAAATCGCAGGTATCGGTTCAATATGACTATTGGGCGTAGGGTCGACAACCCTACCCCGTAAAAAAAAACACCTGATGCTAGTAGGCAGAAGGCCTTGGCTCACCATGGGGTTGTCGCTCAATTGAAGAGAAAGAAGTCATTAATTATCGTTATAAATGCAATTACGTAGTAATTAAGTAAATAACAAATATAAAAAATTATTATTATTAAGATTTTTTAAATATAATCTAACTTTTTTACTCCGAAAAATAAATCTATAATTTAAAAACGTCAGAAACACTTCAAGTTGGGCTTCCCAATGTACGAGGTAGGTTCCATAACATATCATACCGAACCATAAGTTCTTGACTATATGCAAAGAGATGGAACAATAAAATGATCTGTTAGAATAGAGGATGGTAAAAGGAAGGTGCTATTCTTACAAGTAGTTTCCTTGATCGAATGGCAAATATCTCTTTGCGGCAAGCAAATTATCTTTCATAAATATAGATAAAATTATCTTTTTTATTATTAGGAAAGAATAACTGTTGACCTGAACAATAAATGGTAATCAATAAGAAATATCAATAATGCAACTTAAATATTTAAAATGTACGATAACAATTTTAACAACACAAACGAATCAATAAGATTCCATTTCAAATTTTCAGTGCCGTTAACTTATAATTCTTAGTCTGTAGCTTACGATTTTCTTGCGTTTAATTTAATATTAATATGATTGTTAAATTTAAATAATTAATATATATATAATTATATATCTTCAAAGGAATCTTTTTCTTAAAAGATAAAGAACAATACATGGCAAATAATCATTATTATAAAATTAATAAAAATACATTAAACAAAAAAAGAAGAAATACAAATATCTTTAATTTTATAGCAGCATATGAATGTGACTCACTACAAAGTAATGCAATTTTCTATTCAAATACACAAAAGGAAAACAGTGTTATTTTTAGTTACATAACTTCTTGTGATATTATCTGAGAAAAAAAAAAAAAAAAAAAATAAATTTACATCCTCTATCCACATGTGTTTCGAACAAACAGAAGAGGTCAGCTTTCAACACCATCTTTAACACTATCTGAAAGACCTCTAAGAAAAGAAAGGCCCAAAGTAAATCGTAGGAAAGAAGACGAACTGCCGAAACAAAAACAAATCCACGAAAAACCGCTGCTAAACCACGTGTTTCGCAGACTTGGAAGCTTCGGGCGTGTAGCCACAAGAAGGAAAAAGAAGAAGAAAAAAAGAAAGAACGAAAAAATAAGCTTACATGCCACAGAAAAAATACACCAACTGTTTCCTTCTCTCTTTTTCTTCTATCCACACTAACCTTTTCAGGACATAAAACCCTTGTTGGGAAAAGAAAAAGGATGTTTTCACCTATTGAGAGACGTGATATGTAATTATTGGATGGGTTTTAATTGTTAGAATAAAGTTTTCGAAAACATTTTGTTTGAATTAATAAATTGAAGCATTAGTTAAATTTTACAAAATGTTCTTAAAGCTTACTATTTTAGATTGAGTCTTAATTTGCATGAATTTCAAAATCAATTATTATTTATTAAAATTTTTAAAAATATTTAAAAATTTACAAAATTAATTGTTTCATTAAAATCAAATTAAAAATTATTTGTAATAATATAAAATAAACTTTAAAAGTGTTTATCTCATCATGTTTTTCAACTATTAACATTATGGCTTCAAAATAATGTGAAAATAAATGAAATATTGCTTCCGTGATATGCAATTTAAATTTCATAAATTTTTTAAAAAATATTTCAATTTCGTTTAAAATGCCAAGTTCAGCAGTATAACTGCTGGTATTTTTATATTAAGAATTACGGAATTAAGCTATTCATTTTAAATTAATTATTTTACTAATAATTAATATCCTATACACTCAAAATTTCAACGTTCATAGAATAATTAAAACAATCAAAACATGGTATTATTTGAAAAACGTTCAATAAAAACAGTAGAAAAATGACTTTGCTGAGACTACTATAATAATATATGCTTTTGTTTGCAAAAGGGTTGCAAATTTAGTTAAAAGAACATCACTCCTTCGCAGACATGAATAACGAATATGCTATTTGTAAACAATAATTTCTGTATCATATTTTTAAAAAAGCATTTTCCATAACTTATTGATAATATCCATGACTTATTGATTCTTACAAACTGGTATGACGTGTTGAAAATATTGACATGATGAAAAATTACGAAAATTATTTTACTAAAAAGAAAATAATTCAATCCATTATAACTTTTGCACATTCAATAATGTAATTTACTTACAAAGAGCTGACTAATGTAATTTTTATTATGCTACAAGCTACCACGATTCTTCACATTTAATTATAGGCTGTAGATCTTCACACTCCTACAAAATAGATTTAAATCAGGATTTAGGCCACTTAAATATTCAGTGGTAAGCAAGTTACTTGTTTACCAGATACTGCAGCACTTATGGGTAATTTTTATGGAGGTGTATTGGCGAGGGGCACACAAAAGGCCCATTTCTTGGCCTGCTAATGGCCACCTTCTTTGGGGCAATTAAGGCTGGCTTGCGAGGTCGTTGCTTTGGCCTCGACGCCATCGATGTATAATTACTGCAGCATTCCGGGCAAATTGCAGGCGACTTAAGGAGACAAGTGGCCGCCCACACCCCGTGTATAATTAAAAGAGGAATGGAAAAACTGGCTTCGGGGGTCAGAGGAGGAGGAAGTTGCAGCGAGGGATCGGACACCAACTGCTGCAGCACTCTTTGGTGGTAGGTTGTTGTTGACAACAATTGAATAAACTTAAAACTAATCTAAAACCATCCAGTGAGAAGTTGAAAAGTCCTAATAGTGATATCAGGTAAACAACAAGGTTCTTACCATTTTTCTGACAGAAGCAAAACTTTACAAAAATGAACTTATTTAATCATAAACATATCCACCATTCTTTCCAATGATATCTTCCAATTTTCTTTCATATTTTCGATGATATTTTCATAACATAAATTTCACTTGTATTTGCTTTGAAAAGAAAATCTGACTTCCTTTCAACACATTCTTTTGAAACACCTAAATTCCGCAAAATGATTCTGTAATGTTTTTAAAGCATAGCAATCTGTTAGAGAAAAATCGAGAAAAAAAGGGTTAAAGAAGATTAATTTATCAGCCAAATTCTCCTCTTAGTCACTATTTGACTTTATCATACTCCAGGATAACTCCCTTTCTGCTTATCAATGAGGGTCATTTTTCTACATATATCTTTTAATTATCTTACCTGCTGATAGTCAACTTCATCACTTATTATTTGATTGTCACCTAATAGCTGATGGTCAAATACCAAAAGTATCTTTTCGGATGCAGACCACTTAAGGACAGTTGAACAAGCTTTCAGAGTTAACTAACTTTCTTTTGTCTTTAGTATTATTATAGAGGAACTACTGATTTATTATAGACAGTTAAAAGTTGAATCGGTGATATGGTGTCTTATGGTCACAGTGGCAAATTGTAATGACATTGAACTTTGTCTTTTCACCAATGTCAAAGTAGGATTACCAGGAAATTGTTTATCACTTTTATACAGCAGTGGTTTTTAAAGTATCAGCAGTAGCTTTATCATTTCTAATGATTATATCACTGGTGCAATATTTTGCGGCAGGTGTTGTCACTGGTTACCCTACGTTATTTGAAAGTCTAAACTAAAAATGTTTTGTCATGCACCAGTTACAATTGTGTGTACAAAGTAATGATGTCCCAGTGGGGGTATTAATATATATGCCGAAATACATGCTACAGCTGTAAATTGTTATAGCATTCAAAAATTCACTTTACTTTTTTGTTATAGTCAAAGTGAAATGATCACGAGAAGAAGAAGTAAATATTTTATATTTTGGAAAAAGAAAGTATGAAAAAATTAAGAGAAATTAATGACTACTGAAACATTTTAACCAAAGGAATTAAAAGCCATGAAATATCTAAACAATTTAAGTACCTTAAATTAGAAAAACAAAGCCATTTTTATTAATATTTATTTCTTTTTATTCATATACGTTTGTTTGAAGACAGAACTAAAAACATTTTATAACAAATTATAATAACAATATATTATATATTATATTTTTATAACAAATTATTATTTATAAAACATTATTATACATATAAATGTTTTATTTACTAAAATTAAAATTTTTTTATTTTTAAATACATATATTTAAAAAGTATTTATTTTTAAAAATTTTTCAAGAAAAGTTTTGAAGATTAGTTAATGTTTTTTTAATTTGATTGAAGATTTCATTCAATTGAATTAAACTTTCAGTGAACCAAAAGTTTTAGTAATTAAAGCTGCATGCTTCTATATTTAACAGATTAAAAATACTTTAAACTTCGAGTATTTTCTTGAAGTTATTACCCAATTTATAAATATGCCGTATATGTCGATAATTTTAATTGTTGTAAAGGATGAAATTCGTTAGAAGTTTTATCTGAATCCATTTTTAAGCTTATATAAATACTCAGATGGATAGTGTTAATATATTTATTTTCTATTCATTATTTCTAATTTATTAAGGAATTAGTTAAGATGTTATATACATAATTTATTAAAATTTCTGAAATTTTCTTTTTAATAGAAGAAATTAACATGTGAAATATTTAAATAATTTAAGTAACCGAAACTTAAAAAGAAAACGATTTTTTTGATTAAAATTCATTGCTCTTTAATAATATACATTAGGAATTAAAACTTTTTTATTATAATAAATATTTTATTTAATAAAGTAAAAATTTTCTTTTTAAATAAATTTAATTGCATTTTTATTTTTAGTTATAGACCATCATCTGATTGCAATATACATGATGACCGAATTTGTCTGTAATTAATAAAAAACTTAAATCTAATTCTACTTTTGATTAGTTACTAATTTATCAACAAAATTGTCCTCAAACATATAAAATGATAACTACTTAAATTTCTTCAGACTGGCAATATAAGAAACATAAAAAAAATCATAAATTTAGTTTTTCTTTATAAAAATTGCCATATAAATCATTATCAAATTTAGATTTAAAATTACCATTATTTCACAAAAAATGCAATGCTCTCCATTTTGAAATATTGTCTGAACCATAATTTAAAAAAATTAATTTCCATGTATTCCATAGGTGTTGTAATAAGAAGCAGGTTCATCTCCACATCAAAACGAATCCGAAAAGATTAGACGCTTATTTCAACAAACATACAATTTCTACAAAGCCGTAGTAAGATAATGAAAACTGACAAGGCGAACTTAACTGATTTTCTCGAGATTTTCTCACGGTTCTCTTCGACTATACGCCCCCGCAGCATTCCATGACACGCACCGGTCACATCACGCGAACCTGTATCATTAAAGTTGGCGCGCTGGCCCTAATTATAATCTTTATTTATTATAATGCGCCGCTATTTTCTAAAGATGCGGTGATTTCAATAAAGAACTGAAAACTATTAGGATTTTCTTTTACGTTACAAGATATCCGTTTCTCGGCGTAAATTAAGAAAAGTGCTGTTTTGCGGAGAGGGTAATGGATTTATTTTTTGAAGTCATTATCCTCATCTTCGCGTACTTCATTATCTTCTGAGTCCAGTAAAGCGAATAAAAGGGTTAAAGCTTTCGCATTCTGAACGTGTTTTTTTTTAACATTATTTAATTTTAATGAATGGCTAAGGAAATTTTAATGAACAGATTTTTTTTTCAGTGCTTTATATTTCAATACAAAATCAAATAGATTGAAGTTGTTTATTTATGTGAGTATAATACAGTTACACTGATAATTAGTTAGGCTTCTTTTAATATTTTGAATTAAATGCGGGAGTGTTCTGTTTGTTTATGCTGGGATATATATTTAAAGAGAACATTGTAATAATCATTTTAAAATAAACATGTTATTATTTGAATAAAGTAATACATGCCCTAAATCCATTGAATATAAGAAGGTTATAACTCAATTACGTTTATTATTAATAACAACGATATAAGGCAGATAATAATAAACGATTACTTGGTTTAGATATCAAATGACATGATATTAGTAAGATAAAGATTACTTTATAATATAGTCTGAAAATAAATCGTACAGTTTTTAAAATTAAATAATTAATTCCGTATTAAAATTGTGATTATTAGTGAAGCTTTGATGTTTACTCAGAATTATAATATTATTTATAGAGCAATAGTTAGTACTTTGCAATTTTATTCAAATGTAAATAGCTAAAAAATGTTAAAGAACGGATTTTTTTTCAGTCACTTCAGTGCTTTATATTTCAATACAAAAACAAATAGATTGAAGTAATTTATTTATGTGAATATAATGCTGTGCCACTAATAACTAGTTAAGCTTCTTTTTATTATTTTGAATAAAATGTTGCTATGTCTATATGCCGGCGTATTGAGTATGAGTGAATACAACTGATATACTGTTTGATAAACAATTGGTAAAAACTGTAATTAAGAGGTGCATGCAAATACAAGATACAAAAATACAAAAATGTGCATGGGCATATGCTATATGGATGCATAGTTCTATATAACATTTATAGAAGCATCTGTCTATATAGAACAGAATTTTATCCATAGAATTGATAGATTCATTAAATAAATTTTTAAGTAAAAAATAATGTATAAAAAACTGAAATGTCCTTATTTATTTTAATTTATTGTGCAAATATGTTTTTTTAACTAATGAAAGACTGAACAAACTTGCACTAATAATAAAAGATTGTAAAATATACCCAAAGACCGATGGAAGACCGTTACTATATGCCCAAAAACTAATGAAAGGCTTAGAAATATTCACTCATAATAACAAAAGACTGTTGAATATGCAATAATAATAAAGTAATGTGGTTATATACAAAATGATTGATGATAGATTATAATAATGTACGACGGCGGAATATGCCCAAATAATAAAAATCTGGTTACATGAAGAATGACTAATAAAAGACCAAGGAACACGAATTAATATTAAAAGACTGTTGAATATCACTAATAATAACAGGCTGGGGACATATACACAATTTCTAATGACAAACTATGAAATATTGTCTAATAATAAAAGATTGCGGTTATATACACTTTCACAAGTATATATAACAACAATTTGATTTGTCACTCTATGGTCATTATTTTAATTAGACCGGGACCTACGATTTTAAAGAGAATTCCAAACCGATACAAACATCAATTTCACTTTCAGGATTCGAACTCAATACCAGTAGTACAGAGCGCCAGACGCTTGACCATCAGGTCCCCAGTCTTCAATTGTTAATTGCATTAAAAATATACACAAGTATTTGCGAAATACTTCCCATTGGCCTATGCCATAAAAGGAATATCAGTCATTGTATTGCAAAAATATTGTCCAAGTTGAATAGCCACAGTTGAATCCATAAAATCGTCAATATAAAATGTAAAATACGTACTTCCCAATTAATTAAATTCTCGTCTAAAATATTTAATGGAAAACTAGCAAAATATAGTTTCCTAATCAAAACATAGTTGATTCCGACATTATTCTCATTAAAATTCATGGAATAATGAATTCTGCAGGACTTTTGTAAAGATTCATATAGTTTTCCCATCATATCAGGGTGTGTAAGTTCTAAAATAATCTTCTTTCACGTTAAGTTTTACAAAGTTTTATTTTATTGCTTTCCTTTTATTTTAGTGACTTCGTGGTCTTTATCGCCAGTACGACATCCCATTCATACATAATAATAAGTAACAGAATGTTAGCAAAAAATATTTTCAAAATGAATAAAGAAAGTTCTATTATACTCATTTAATCATTTGTACGATCTATTATAGCAGATGTTATGCGAAATCAACATCTATCAATTTCAATTTACCATGTGAATTGCTTTCATTGTGAATTTTCTGTCAATAAATGCTTTTGACCTAAATTGTATCACCTGTTTCACGGGATATTTTAAAACATAGGAACATACTATCAACACACATGTTAAATACCACCTGTTTCATGCAGCGTGTGGTTGCTCGATGATACAATAGGACTTTCGTGATTCAAATAATGAATATATGATTGATGAATCTTCGCTTGAATATATGAATTGATGTAGCTTTAATTTTATGCTACTATAATTTTTTTCATTATTTCGTAAAGTAAATAGGTAAAAAGAACTATACAATGATAATTAAAAACAATATATATGTATAAAAATTCTGGAATTTTGTATGTAAGGAAGATAGCATTGTGTTAAACTATTCTGCAAATCAAAATCTCTTTTATTGTATTAGAATATGTTGCTGATAACTTCTACTAATGATTATCGTACATCCTATCAATAACACAATCAAAGCAGAAGAGAAAAGATAATTAATTTTTAAATAATTTTTAAATAATAATTTTAAATAATTTGATTTTTAAATTGCTTAGACCAGTATTTTTCTATTTGAATAATTAGAACCACAACACTTCACTTAACTAAATAAATAGGTGACTAATAATGAGCATTTTATTCTTTTATGTACCCAAGGAATCAACTCTTTCTTTTTTGTACGCCACCATTCGTCTCTTAAAAGAACATCAACTACTTTTTCTAATACAGTAATTAGAACTTTATAATTATATTTTGCTTGGAACATCAACAACATTGCCTTAAATTTAGATAATTAGAACCACAAAACTTAAGTAAACGAACTGATGACATAATTAACATTTTATTCCTAAGAATTTCTTCCCTTTATAAACAAAAAAGAATGAATCAAAGATTCCTCTTTTTTTTCCATCTTGTATTATATCACAGTACAACCCTCAGAAAAGCATCAACTACAAGTCTAGCAGCTTATAACATCAACAATTATTGTTTTCAGTTACAATAAATAGAACCTTAGAATTATAATTTGCTTAGAACATCAAATATAATTGATTTCTGTTAAAATAATTAGAATTCCAACACTTTAGTAAATAAACTAATTTGACATATACTAGACATAACTTGCATTTTATTCCAATAGGTACCAAAAAAAACCCCTCTTTTTTACATCTTGTACTATGCCAGCACTCAACTCTCTGAAAAACATCAACTACCAGTCTGCCAATTTAAAATATAAATTGTTTTTCGAATACAGAACTTTAGAATTAAAATTTGCTTAGAATACAAACTGCAATTGCTTTCTATTTGAATAATTAGAACCACAACAGTTTAATAAATAAACTGATGACATAATTAACATTTTATTCCTATATGCACCAAAAAAAACCCCTTTTTTCTTTTGCGTCTTTTACTATGCCATCACTCAAAAAACATCAACTACCAGTCTATCAGCTTAGAACATCAACTACCAGTGTATTTGCATTACAATAATTAGAATCATAACAATCTACTGAATAATTTGATGACTAATAAATTAACATTTACGCCTGTATATATACCTAAGGAGTCAACACTTCCCCTTTTTTTGCATCTTGTATTACGCCACCATTCAAATTTTATCTGGCATAACAAAAGGGGCCAACTCTCATCTCAATAATTTTCGTCAAACATCAATGTCTCTATTCATTGTGGTACTAAACTAAACCTTTTATCTCAATTACGTGATTCAGTTAAATGTGACTGCATGTACCTACACAATCGATACACATTATGTGCCCTAACAAGAAACTCGCGACCCCCAACAAACAATAAGTGGAGCACATAATTTGTACATAAGCCATTTGTATCCACACAGTACACGCACGCCTTTTGTACAGACAGAGGACAACTGTCTAGTCATGGTAAACATTAAAACGAAGTTATAATGGAAGGGAAATATGGATTCCACTAAATAAAAGGCAAAAATGAGTGGTTGTTTGATTCGCTTGGTTAGAACAGGTTTGCGTGAGGAATTATAAGTGGCCGAATCGCACAAATCAGCAATGTATTGAAGTGGAAATGTAGGCAACCCATGTAAAAACTAAAAGGGTGTCTTTAAGTCACGGCAAAATAGTAAGTGTTGTAAAGTAAGTTAAAAGCAGAAATGCATTTGGTTTATTTGAAAACTCGTGCATTTTCAAAGGATTCGGTGATTTAGAACATGCATTGTGATGAGAGATTGTTGGGTTAGGAATAATTGGTATAGTAATAATTATGCTAATCGTAAATTTGCATATCATAATCTTAAAGAATATGAAATTCCTATTAAAATTAACTTCATTTTTTGTTAAAGTATGTTATTGGTACAAGCAATCAGATATTCTCACAGGTAAGGAGAATTCAATGGTTAGGTTATGTAGACAGAATGGAGCCAAACAAAACAATAAGGAAAACACCAGCGAAATTAAAGCCAGAACTCCAAAAGTTAGAAAGAGGTTTTAGACCAGTCGAAAAGGACTTGAAGAAACTGATAATCACTAACTGGAAACAAAAGGCAGGTAGTCGTGTAGAATGGCGAAAAGTCTTAAAGGACTTGAAGAACCTTCCAGGGCTGTAGCCTCAATGATGATGAGGATGAAAGTAAAATGGTGTAGTAGAATGTTAAAGTTAAATATGATGAAATAAATAGTAGAATGGTAATGTTAAATGTGATGAAATAAGTAGAAGAATGGCAAAGTTAAATGTGAGGAAGTAAGTAGTAGAATGATAATGTTAAATGTGATGAAATAAGTAGTAGAATGGTAAAGTTAAAAGTGATAAAATAAAATTTAAATACTTCCATGTCAACAAAAATATATTTAGTATATTTATTTACAACGTTTTATTTATTTATGACAATTTTGAACTAGAGAAACAATATTGTAGTTGTTGTTTTTGAAAGCTGGTAATTTTAACTGAATCATTCCTCACAAAAAGGGCAGATAAATTTTAAATAAAAAAAAATGTAGTAAATTTTGCCTTTCCCAAGGTGCAGCACGGAAGCCTGCTAAATAGATTCCACATTTTATCTGCACCATTTCGAACTATAGTCAGCAACTATAACATCTGAGGGATACACATCTTTCTCATTTCACCTTTATGCCAAAGGGAAAACATCAAACCTTAAGTGGCCATTTTTTTTTTCAAATAAAGTTTGTTTCAGAATAATTTTTTTTTACTCAAATTGAAAATTTGTATCGTTATAATTATTATCAGTAAAATCTTTAAATTGTTTTATTTTTTTCTTATTATAGAATTTTTATTCATTTTATTCATTTTTTATTATAAAAATTCAAATATAAACTTAAACGTTCGGGTTTAAATTGGAATCAGATTATTCTCAGAACTACAATCCTCTAATCACCTGATATGATGAAGATACATCGCTGCTATTATCATTAAAAATGTCTCCATTTTTATTCATTTTGAAAAGCAAAATAACTGATGGTAAATACAAGTTGTAAATAAGCAGTAAATAAAGAGCAGCTCCCCGCCAATCTTTTAGATACTATAACACAGAATCAAATGTCTGTAAAACAAAAACATTTAGAACCACACGAGGACGAATAACTCTGTTTGCCTTAATAATTCAAGGTATAACAAATTACCCGTTTTAGTCCAGAATTAAAAATTGTTTCAGAAGTTAACTCGTGATACTGGGACATACCAATATGAGTGTTAGTATACCCGAGATAATCATTTCTGTCGTTTTTTAACGAGGAAAAATATTTTAATAAAAGCTTCATTGGAACAACATGTAAAAGTTGCCCTGAGCAAAATGTGTTCTTCTTTATTATAAAATGATACCTCAACTAAAAGAATTGTTTAATTTTATAATTAGTAAAGTATTGGAATCAAATGTCTATAAAACAACAACAGCATTAATGATTATACGATGCACAAATAAACTCTGTTTGCCTTAATAATGTAAAGTATCGCAAATTACCCGTTTTAGTCTAGAATTAATAATTGTTTTAGAAGTTAACTCGTGATACCAGAGACATACCAATATGAGTGTTAATATACCCGGGATATTCATTTCAGACGTTATCTTAATGAGGGAAAATATTTTAGTATCAGCTTCGTTGGAACAACATGTAAAAGCTGTCCTGAGCAAAATATGTTCTTTTTTTACTATAAAATGATACCTCAACCAGAAGAGTTAATTTTATAATTAGCAAAGTATTGTGTACTGAGGAACAGAATCAAATGTCTGTAAACAGCAACAACATTAATGACCATACGATGCACGAATAAACTCTGTTTCCCTTAATAATTTAAGGTAACCCAAATTACCCGTTTTAGTCTAGAATTAAAAATTGTTTTAGAAGTTAACTCGTAATACCGGAGGCACACTAATATGAGTGGTAATATACCCGGGACAATAATTTCAGGTGTTGTCTTAATAAGGGAAAATGTATTAGTATACGTTTCATTGGAGCAACATCCTCCTATCCTGAGCAAAATATGTTCTTCTTTATTATAAAAAGACACCCATAAAAAATGTTTAATTTTATAATTAATAAATAAATTAGAATATTATATTCAAAATTTAGAATTGCTATCAAATTGAATGTGAAGATTAAAAAAAAAAAAGTTCCAATTATTTCTCATATGCAGCCATTTTTTCTTTTCCGAAGCTTACAATGTCCGGCACGTCGACTTTAAAGTTATAAATCGATACAACACCATTTCCCATCTGCATTCCCACATTTCGGGAAAAATGCATTCCCGGAAAATTTTCTTGCTTATTTCGGAATCGGGATGGAAGGGGGGAGGGTACGAAGAAGGGGTGTTGAAGAATTGGGAAAAAAGGGGGTGGAAGGAGGGACTGGAAAAAAAGTGAAACAAAAAAATCTGTGCCTGGAAAGCAGACGTCCAGAATTTGCGAACTCTGCTGCTGCTGCTGCTTTTGCCTCTCGCACCCTCCCCCCATCCCCAAAGCATCAAACCGCATCCCGTGCAAAGATCTTAGAAGGGTGATGGGGGTGGGTGGGGGTGGCACAGAAGGTGGCGGGAAAGAAATCTATCAAGGATGAACCCCCGTCCTTTTCTGTCTGGATACCATGGGCTGTATGCCATTAGCATGGACCATGGGCAGCTTCGGTGAATAATATATTCCCTTCTTTATTTTTTTTCTTCTTCTTCGGATAGCCTTTACCGAAGAAATATAGGGAGCGAACGCAGAGAAAGACCAAAAATAAAATAAAAAAAGTATAAAAGTTAGAGAATTTTCTTATTTTTAAAGGGGGTGGTGGTAGGGGTGGACGGAGAAAAAGAATGTACGTGTACGCTCACGATTCCGGACTCAATTTCACTTATAGGGTCCGAGGAGAAATATATTTTATTTTACTTTATTTTAAAGCCTGGTTTCTTCTTTTTTAGGGTTCATTGCTGAATTCGAAATCAGTTGCAAATGGAAAGTGAAAAAGAAATGCAATAGATGGAGTTTAGAATTTTCTTTTCATTTTTCTTTTTTTTTTTTTTCGGACCCTTTTTCTCTCTGAGACTTATTTCGTTCTCGACGTTCATGGGAAAGTAATCTGGAACTTTTCTTTTTTTTTCTTGCACGCACTATCCTTTTCTCTATCCGAATTTCCTGGCCTCCGTGTGTTCTTCTTCTTGTTGTTCCCCGCCCTCCATCGCTTCTTTAAAAGACATTGTTCTTTTGTGTGGCGTTCCAGATTGCGTAGCTTTGACATCTATCTTAGAAGATTAGAATTCTCTCCCAACACGTTGCTGGCTGCTCCTTTTCCAAATACCAAATTTGCTTGAACAGCTACGTGTCTCTTTTACTTTTCCAGAAGAACTTTAGGCAAATTCCGCTGTAATTCAACGTGAGTTATTATCTCTGTAAAGACACATTTATAAGGAACGTCGTTTTAAAGTAACTATTAGTAAATCTTTTTTGGTGAATGAAATAGAACCAAGACGAAGAACAGTGCGTGTTGCTGTTTTTGAATACCCGACACTTGGACTGAAGTCAACGCAACAAATATGAAGTCGATACAGCTTTGCCTAGGGTGCACTACGGAAGAGGGCTGTTACTAAATTGTTCCAGTATTTTACCACGACAGTTTTAAACTAATGGCTTCAGAGATGATTCCTGGAGGATTTCCATTTTCCTCCCCTTTTATTCGACAACATTCAAAGGACTTTGGGGTGTACAAGTTTCAACATATGCATCCCTGGCATGAACACAGGAACTTTCGGTTCTGCTGGTCTAGTCAGATTTTGAATCCGGCTACCCTAATCAAGAAATATAACGTAAGAAATAAAACATCGAAGCACATTCGTACAGATTGATTTGAGTTTGTTTAGCTTGTCATTAAAAAGTCAAGCTTGTCATTAAAAGGTCTTTTTTGTACACAATTAATCAGACAGGGATTTAAAAGGGATTCCGAACTACTAACAAGTATCCATGCCAATGCCTGGATTCTAACCTGAAGACTGTGGGACCAAAGGCCAGAGCTCTAGTCATTGGCCATCAAACCGACATTAGTACACAGGAACATTACTATAAGTACATGAAAGTTAAGGTATTTAAAAATGTACAATTTAAACTTGTCAGCTAAAAGAAATTGTAATTACTTGATATATTTGAAATTATGTGGCATTGTCTGTTTATCTTCCAGATTTACATTTTGCTTTCATTATCTTATGTATTTTGTTCACGGTAAGAAATGGGTTGCTGTTAGTCATATTATGCCATATGATCCAGAATTATCTCTTATACGATACACTAACATGAGGTAGTTTATAAGAGTAACTACCTCGTATGTGTGTATGGTATAAGAATAGAAGTATGATATGAGAGAAAAACATTGACTTCCAGAAGTACTTTATAAAATACTCCTGGAAGGCAATGCTCTTCTAATTTAAAAATTTCGCATGCCACTAATATAAAAAAAAACATCTGATTGCATAATACTCTTAAGAAACAGATACACCGTAGAACTTGCTTTAAGTAATTGGATTATCAAGTTTAAATAACAAGTTATTTAATTATTATTCTAGCAACATAAATGTGCAAGCTGTTCGGCAAGTAAAAGCCCGAAATTCATCTGGATTTTTAAAAGAAAAGTTGAAGAAGGCCACTGAACTAGATTCCAGAGGATGAGCTTTCTAAAAGTCTTGTAACTTCGAATAACCTTGGGAAACATCCTATTTATATCCAATTTTTCTTGGATAAAAATATTATTGTATGCCATTTACAGATTCCTTTAATCTGATGGGATTATTACTCACAAAATCTCTCCAAGCTGATAAAAAATTATCTAAACCCTATAATAAGTACCCTAAGATCAGTTAAGAATAAATTTATATTTGTATCCAACAGCTGCGAAAGAAGCGTCTTTAAAAGTTATTTTTGATGCTTCTTGTTACGTTATTTTTACTGCAATAGGGTGGCTCAAAACTCATGTGCCCACTCTGCAGTAAAATTTATTTCAATAATGTTTATAAAAAACACACATTTTAATCCAAATTTCATACTTTTCAATACATTTTGTCCATAATATTTTCTATTCGTTTATTAAAAATGTTTTAAGTTGAACTGTGATACAAAAAAAAAATTTCTTCGTTTCCTTTCAAATGTGATTTATCTTTCCAATGGCGGCTTTGCAGAGATCAAGTACACGAAACTAATAAAATAAAAAAATTAGCATTAAAGAAATGACTTTTTTCAAATGGCAGATTTTGCAGTATGTGAACAATTTCGTAAGTAGGAGCATATTGTTGGCTGTTATACATGTTTACAATGTATTTCTACAGTACTCATTTGCATTTAATTCAACGCCAGACTTTTGCTTTTCGATAAGCAATTAAATGTAGGTTTTTAAATTGTCGATTAATATAAGAAGATAGCTTTTACTTTTTTTATTTAGCCTTGTATTTAAATATGCTTTGCTCAGTGAAAACTAATTAATTTTTGTTTTTAAAAACTAATTAATGTTGTCTAATGGATTTTTTTTTTATATGGAAACTTTTTTTTTTCAATTTCTGAATTAGGATAGAAAAAGATAATATTTTAAAAGATAATAAAGATATTATATTAATGACGAAAGATAATGGTTAACTTTATTTATTATTAGTTTCAGTTTCCTGTTTCTAAAAGTCTCCAGAATTTGAAATGTAGCGATTTCAATTGCGATTTCCTCATTAATTGGTGAATTACAAAAGTGAAATATTTTAGAAATTTTCTTTTTGTTTAAAGCATTTTTCTTATGTGACGAACACCAAAGTTGACATCTAATATGTTTATTACAATAATTATTACGATAAACAAAGAAATAGTTATGAGAAAGTTTTGGTGAAGATATTAATAATTTCTAATTTTATTATCTAATGAGCTTTACTATTGAAATTTAATATAATTCATTTCAAATACATTCAAACTTATTCCAATTTTATGTTTTTCTTAGAAACCTACTTCTTTGTGATTTCAGAAAACGTATAATTGTTAGTATTAAGGTAATTCATACAGAAAGACAAATATCTGTAGAAAATTATTAAAAATTGTATTTGTTTAATAAAAAACATAATGAATGATTTGCAACTGTATATTCAAAAGCTATTTAAATAAATGCCTTTTAATGGTATTAAATATTTAGAAACTATATTCTTAATTCGCAAATGTTGAACAATAATTATGAAAAAGATTACCTAAAAATAATATTTATACCATATCAGATGCCTAAAAATAATATTTCTTAATTTTTACACTTTTTTGCGAGTATTAGTTCATGAAATACAACATATTTAATAAATGCCGATCATAAAATGGTTCCTTTTCATATTGCTGTATTCTATTCTTATCTAAGTAATGCACTTAATCTACATTATTCTACCAGGTTTCATTTTTTAAGTATTAACAAGCGCCTGTCAAATCAAGTTGCTTCAACTTCATAAAGTAGGAAACAGAGACGAATTTTCTAAAGCAAGTGTCCACTTTAATAAAGAAAAAAGGTTTTTCCTTTTTTTTTCACCAACGTCTTTGACAAAGTCCCATCAATTCTTCCATCTCATATTTCAAAACCCCTCAGCGTTAATTTGAAAGCAGAAAAGATCCCCCTCTCTCCTTTGTTGTTTTCTCCAAAAGCACAAAATAAAGCCGAACATCCATAAAAAAATAGTATATACACCATTAAGAAGAATCTCCTGACTTGATGGACAAACAACCGTTTTTATTTCTCCCGTTATCAAAGTGGCGGGTATAATTTAATAGTACCAAAACGTATAATTTGCGGTCTCCTGCACTATTAGTATGTTTTCCCTTTTGATGGCCATCGCATCTTAAAAACACTGAAGCCAAGAAATGGTATAAAGAATTAAAAAAAATTATAGGATAGAAAGATAGAAGAAATAAAAAAAAGGCACCACAGAAGAAGATAGAGGGAGGAAGAACTTAATAGAGGCTTTGAGGGTAGAAAAGTAAGAAAGGAAAACGATACAGGAAGAGAAATAAGAAGAATTATTATTGGATTTCTTTAAACGTCCCTTGCAGTGGGCGAAGTAAATTTGCCAGAACCTTTAATCGGAGTGGAGTTGTTGATATCCTCCTTCCGATTTATTTGATTATGTGGAGAAGCTCGGTGAGATGCGTGCTTTCCCTCACCGCCGGATCGTCTTGCAGCAAACCGCAATTTGAGGAAAAGGAAGAGAACATTTATTTGTTCGGACTGTCCAAGAAAATGGGCTGGGAATGATATTGACGAGTTTTCGGCTAAAAGTATCGAAATCCGTTTTTCCCCCACAAAAGAGAGAAAAAACCCACGGGTGAATGAATGTAAAAGTGGATTAAAACCTTGATTAAGGTTCTGCTCCTTGATCAAAATTCTTGAAATGTCTTCCCTTTTTTTTTCATGTTCATACCTCAATTACTATTACAGGGTGATTGTTTCGAAAAATATATCCAATTTTGTAAAAATGTATATATTTTTAAAATTAAAACTGTAGATACATAATTTTCAATTTTAAAAGAAAAATTTTTAAGTTTTTTCCATATGATAGGGTTTTTTTTTCAATATTCAGCTTTTCTTCAAATGAAAGTTCCACTTATATATGTTACGATTAGCTGGCATGCACACGATGAATCTTCTGAAAGAACGTTTATAGGTAAATCCCTATATTTGCCTATCGTATGTAAGAAACCGTTAGAAAACTCCCGTCGCCAGCCTGACTATTAATACGAGACGCTTTATGTACCTTATCAAAATCTACTCCGAGTCTTAACGTTTCTGAAAACAGTGACTACTATAGAAACCGTCAACGGATGTGAATCTGAGGCCTCCAGCATGCTAGCTGAGCATATTACTATTGGACCATGATTGGTTAAACGTGTATTACAACCTTGTTGAAAGTTCTAGTCCTTGAGCAGAACTCTTAAAATATTTTACTTTTTTTCGTATTCATAGATAATGATACAAATGCTAACATATAAATATGAATGCATCATAGCGTACAAATTGTAACATTTGAAAAAGGAAACAAATTAATTTAACCCTTTCAAATTTTGCGAATCATTAAAGAGAATATCGAAATAGAAGTATTTAATAAAAACTGAATGGTGTCCACTCATAGTGAAACTACTTGCTTCACTTCTTCACATACGCAGTCTCCATTTCTCTTTCAAAGACTTAAATCTCTTTTCATAAATTAATCAGAAAATCTAATCAAAATGTTGTTGTATAGAAATATTTAAAATTAATTTCAGAAACCTATTTTTCATTATAATTTTAAAAAAAAAATTAAACAAGAAGAGCAAACAAAAATTTTTTAAAATGCATTGCCCGACATATAAAATACAATACCATAAAAGGGCGGATAGAATATGATGAAAATTGCTGCACAGACAGAGAATGCATATCTAAACAAATGATGTTATTGACGAGAAGGTAATTTTATACAGCTATGAGATATACAAGATGAACATAAGAAGTAGGGCCATCATTCGCGATGTTGTACATTGCAATCCTACTGAGACACAGATTTAGTTAGAATGACAGTGTCCTGGGGGGATGGAAGTCCATATGCTCTCCTCCACAGTTTGTCATTCAAATGTGGCTGGAGCACAAAAAACAAATGACCACCAACCATTCTCATATATGTTCGAACTGTGCAGGATCAAAAGACATTGCAGGTCAAAGATGCCATTAGACATGCTGAAAGTCTAGTCTGATGATATATTCTGTGTGCAATATCACGTTGTCCTTCCAGAAGATAGCATTTGCAGCCTTTGAATGTAAAGTAGCACAACTGGTTGCAGCACTTCATCAATGTATCTTCGTGCAATTAATATTCTTCTGATGTGTACCAGGGGTTGCTATCGTTGTGCTATAGCAGTCTGCTATAGTTGTATGATATAGTGGTTTTATAGTTGTCTACTATTCTGTCCTATAGCAAATCGAACCATAATGCCACGTACGAAGTTCAACAATAGTGTTGGGATTGTCTTTATTTCTACGATCCCTTCAGACTTTCACTCACGATTATCATCAGACAAACAGAATTGAGACTCGTCTCTCAACACCCCTTTACGCCATTCAATTGTGCAGGTGGTTAGTTCCCGAAACTATCCCAATTCTTCACGTCTATGGGTATGCGTCAATAGCAATCCTCTCAAAGGGCTGCTTGTGTGTAAGCCACATACAACCAATCGTGTTAAATTGTTCCAGATATTGGAGCATCCAAAGTTCCCTACACATTCCATAGAACGTTGAGAGTAGTTGATTGTGAGGCCGTTCTTTTGTATATCTAGATGGGCATGGTATTTTGCGGCGATTCACACATCGTCTATCTATCCATTTGGTCCAAATTATATGTACAGTGGACACATCTATGTATGTTTCAGCAGTGATACAAAGGTTTAATACCATGCAGCCTTTCGTAAGACAACAATATGACACCTAGTAAAATCTTCCGATTGCGGGAACTACCTTTGATGTTGTCGTCCAGGTATCTCTTAATCCCTATGTACCATATGAAATGTAGAACTTCTCAAAATTCTGGATTTGAACAGGCGACAGAATGTAGTGACTATTGATACATACGCTATTTCCTTTCCGTCCATCCTATATTTGCATAGTCATTAATAGTAATCAAACTATAATCACGATACCAATTTCAATTTCAGATCCTCTGCATGATTTTCTAAGCTGCGTATTCCCCGAAATTTGCATATTTATACGGCTGAATCTTCAGGATACTGCAAGTTCCGTATTGGGCAGTGTAATATATTTTTATATAATTACGCTATTGAAACTATTTTTGTTAGTCAAAACTTATGCAAGTATTTTTAAATTACTTTTATTTTATGTTGCATAATTATGTACTGTTGTTATTAATATAAATCAATATTCCAGAGGCATTAATGAAAGGAAGAAGAAAGAAAGGAATTATTATGAAATAAGTATAAAATATGTATGCAACTCCAGATATAATTTCTTAATGTCCTCAAATATAGTGAGTAGTTTAGGATTTTCTATCAAAATTATTTAAAAACCTAAACGAACAAATATTTATTGAAAAGCAAATTAAACAAAACCTCTTTTAGTTAATTTTTATTCTCTACGTTACTGTAAATAGTATTTCACACCGACAAGCAATAATGAACTCATTCAAATTCACCAATCAGATCTTCTAAAAAGTGCCTGAGCAAAATTTATTCTGATGGGTAACTCATAAAATAATGTGAATGCGAGCCTAAATTTTTTTTATGTTTATTTATTATCTGTCCTTATTAGAAACAAGATTATTCATGCCTCTTGAAGTTATTTTTAATCCTTGGGATAGTTACTAAATTCAAGTCGTAAATTAGCTGTTTAACTCAACAATAATGAACTCACTGGCGTTCACCAATTAGATCACCTAGAAAAATATCAGAGTTGAATTCGTTCAGATGGAACAAGTTCATTTATTTTTAATTCTCATTTATCATAATAATACTATGATGAATGTGAACCCTAATGTTCTGCTTTCCTATTTATTGTCTGTTCTTAATATGACCAAAATTATTACTCAAACTGAACTTACTTGTGTACTTTGGATTAGTTATTGAATTGAGCTGGTCCATGATTAACCATAGGATAAAAAGTAAATGCTGTCAATATACTACAGTTTATTAACTATAAAGTAACAAACAGCTTATAAATGATCCACAAGACTAAGCCTAAATTAGATGTTATTAGAAAAGGTTTTGTAGGAGTACTATATTAAATATTAAAAGAGATGTAATATTACTACGTATTTTCCATAGCTTTTATAGGAAATTTAAAAGAAGAAATTTAATTAACTACGGAACAAAATTAATATATCTATGAAAATGTAATACTTTTATTATGCTTTTCCGAATTATGTAACTAAGCACCTTCAATTCATTTCAAGAAAAATAACACTTACTATCGCAAAAGGAATTTAAAAAAATAATTAAAGCAAGTAATATTCAATTTTATTCAATAATGTACACAAATAAATATATTATAGCTATTTTTTTTCTTTTATTACCAAAAGTAACTGTTAATTTATGAGGTATTCACTTAAAATGGGATAGATAAAGTTTTTTAATAAGTTTTCAGAACTTTTTGTATTTACAACTGGTAGATTTTCAGTTTAAAATACTTTGCAGTATTATGTATTAAAAAAATTATATTTCTTCATACATGAAATCATATTTTTTAATAAATGGCCCACATTATTGTCTTAAATACTCAATAAAATAATTCTATTTGAATAAAATTTTCTGAATTTTTTTTATTTTATTTCAATGTTACTTGATAATACTACAAAATTGCAATTAGCTACAGCTCTGAATGTGAATCTCTGCTGATGTGAAATCTGTGGTAATATTGATGATCGCTTAAAATGGTGGTAATTATTAACGAGCCATAATTATGTGATATCATTCGAATAATTAAGTAATATTATTCGTCCTTAGCCTCTCTGAACTTGGGAACTGACCACTTCACTCGATGGATAATCCCCGTTTCCCAATAAGAAAATGTAGCAACTTTTACTTTGTTAGGATTTTTTTTTTTTTTTTTTTGGGGGGGATTATAAGGGAAGAGGAGAGAATGTTGGAGATCACAAATAAGCAATGATATCTTTGATATATATTATTAGTTTTTGCTTACACTCTGCATTAAGCTACAAACGCAAGTCCATTTTTTAAAGATTTTTTACAATAGAAACACTACACCGCTTCTACATATAAACACTCCGAAATCTTATTTGTGATCTTTAACATTCTCTCCTCTTCCCTCTTCTATGGTAATGTTGGTGATCGTTTAAGATGGTAATAATTAGTAACGAGCAATAATTATGTGATATTATTTGAATGATAATTAGGTGACATTATTCGAAATGGACATCTTTGAGTTAGCAATTATATATTTGATATATTTCATTAGTGGTTGCATACACTCTGCATTAAGGATGTCTTATAACAGAAACACTACACCGCTTCTACATACAAACACTTCGAAATCTTATTTGTGATCTCCAACATTCTCTCCTCTTCCCTTATATCCAAAAAAGAAGAAAAAAGAAAATCCAAACAAAAGTAAAAGTTGCCACGTTTTCCTTATTGGGAAACGGGGATTGTCCATCGCGTGAAGTGGTCAGTTCCCAAGTTCACCCCTGCAAAAACAATCGCGTGCGAAGCGTCCTCGCGTGATCCTTCAAGCCCGATGATATCTGGACGGACGGGATGGTCAGACAGAGAGAGGTGTGACCGCTCCAGATGAAATCGGGATCGACGGACAGTCACGCTTACACACCTTTTAACGCGATTGGATGATTACACTGATACGGGAGGACCGGCTGTCATAGTTTCCCTAAATGCCACGTCGTTAGCGCTGCCAGGAACTCAGATTCGCAGATAGATCGCCCCCCCGCAGAAGAAAGTTAAGTAAAAGAAAGGGCATTATGTAGTATGTATGGTGTTGTAGGTGGGTTGCAGGTTATTTTTTTGCATTAGTCATCTATGATTTTATCGGGATTGGTTTTCGTAAAGATTTGATGATAAGTTTTTGTCTAGATTTGGATAGATCGTCTTCAGGGGTTTTTGGTTTGGATGTAATGTGGAGTTGTGAATTGAAAATCTTTTTCTGTTATTTGCATGTTTTGGTTAAATTTTAGCTTGAATTTGTTTAATACAATTTTTAACATTAAGTCATATAAGAATATTCTCTATAATTAAACATATAACCTCAAGACTTAGATTGAATAGTTAAACCTCAACAATTAATTTTTATCTAATATAAATTTCTTTTACATAATTTTAGTGTAATTTTTTTCTCTTTATCCTTAAGCCAATGATATTTGCTAAGAATTTTTATTTGTAATTTTTTTTTTCCTAATGCAGCTGGCAAACACTTAGACAGTTGTCTTTCATGTCTTAAAGCAAGCACTGCACCGACGTTACTCACTTATCGCTACCCAGGAGGTGCGTGTAGCTTGAAGATACGCTACGGACGCGGAGTAACACTACCCCCGCAACCCTCAACGATCCTGTTAGACCAGCACCTACGATTTAAAGTGGATTCCGAACCACTACAAACATCCATGACCCCACCGGGACTAGAACCCGAAACATGTGGTACCAAGCGCCAGAGCGCCACTAGGCCATCATATCCCTATTTGTAAATTATAAAATAAAGTATTCACATCGTTTTTTCTACCAGTAATTTTTATAAATTGTATTTTCACAACAAGCAATATAATCAACTTGGAAACTTTGTCCCACTTTTTAAAATTTTGAGATGAGACTGTTTTTGCCAAATATATTCTTTTAATTTTTTGTCTTAAATTTTGTAAAATAAATAAAAAATATTAAAATATTTTTAATTTAAAATTCCGCTGTTTTTTTAAATAAAATTTACACTTGCAGTCTTGCAAAAAATGACAACGATAATTTTTTTTTTCACATTTTTTTTTTTTAACTCTTCCGTCTCGTACATTGGCCCAAACTGTTTTTTTTTTTTTTTTTTTTTTCTTTTCCAGTCTAATTCCAGACAAAGCCGCGTCTCCAACTTCTTTTCGTATCTCCTCAATTTTTATTCGTCATTCGCCCGGGGTGGTACCTCACTTCGCTTCAGTTTAAAATCTCGAAGATTGGACAGGGATTGAAAGAGCATCGAAGATTACTGAATTAGAGTTTGGTATATTGAGGCATGAGAGAGCAAAGAAAGAACTCTACCAATTTTATCTTTTAAGAAAAGAGAAGCAAAGAAAAAAAAAAAAAAAAAAAAAAAAGAATACAACAAAGCGAATTTAGTTTTAAGTCCAAGAATGGTGCAACAATATTTTGACCATTTCCCGCCACAAAACAAAATAAGAAGAATAAAGAAAAGAAAAAGAAAATGTAGAAAAAACAGAGGCAAAAGAGCTGAAAAATATCAAGTCTGACTGTCATAACATCTATCCGAATATACTGTAATAAAATAATAATAATAAAAAAAACTAGGTAGGTATATATATATATATAGATATATATTGTGATTTTTTCTTTTCAAAAAAAACATCAAAAAGTATCACTTTTTTTGAAGTCAATGAAAGTCCACAGAAGTTGTCATTTTAGTTTTCTTTGTTGTTCGTTTCGAAAGTCATTTTCTAAAATGGAAAGTAAATAGAAACTCCACATTTTCAATCGAATACCTTGGAATCAAAGATTAAAAAAAAAGAAAGAAAATAGAGGCAAAAAAGAAAGCAGGTAGGGAAGCAAGCTGAGAATTTTTCCTTTCCTCTTCCTCTCTTTTGCAACCTCTAAAATGAGAAAGGATCTTTTTAAAAGCGAAAGGCAGTAAAGTTAGGCATTTTACGAGATTAAAGAGTTGCGGAGAGAAGCGACGGAGCACAAGAAAAGGAAATTCTTTTAATTTTACTCAAGAAAAAATTGGATTTGACAAACTTTTTCCATTTCCTTTCTTGTAGGGCGGATATTCGAGAGATAACGGCGCAATCTAGCAATTACTTTCTGGTACTCTCTGTGTGTGTTTGTTTAAGTCACAACAAAACATTGCAGATGTAGACTGTTATTTTAGCCTAATTGTATAACTTGCTTATAAACATTTATTTATAAACTAAACTCACGTAATTTGCTTTTTACTTTAGTGATAAAGGTGGATAATAAAACAAATCTTTTAATCAGGTTAGCTATTTTACCACTTTTTATATTGGTATAAAGAATAGGAATATTTTGTATGTTTCATACATAGCATGAAACATACAAAATATACAACATACAAATTTCAGTACATAGCATGCTGGATCTTCGAACTCTAGAATTTCAGTTCGAATTTCAACAATCCGTGAGTCTGATCCCACTATGGGCACAAGCCCATAAGAGTCTTATATACAGTTAAGCTTCTCTATATGATTTGAAAGTTGAGTGGAGTGTGTAACAAACCCTTCAAACATCAACCATTGTTTCATCAAAGTGATATTTCCATTAGAGGGAAACATGATAAGATGATTCATGAGCCATCATAAAGAAACTCCTTTTTTCAACAGAAAGAAAAACTCCCCGGCACCACAGTCCATGTTGGACTATAGCCTATTGGCAAATCCGGAAAAATGAGATGTTTTCTTTTTACGGGGTAGGCATGTCAGTTCTACATCCAACAGTCATATTAGACAGACCTACGGTTTAAAGTGGATTCCGAACCACAACAAGCGTTCCTGACACCGCCGGGGCTGGAACCCAAACCTGGATGACTAAATAAGGAACTATGTATGAATGTTTAGACTTTACCGTTTTGGCAATATGCATATTATAAATGTTCCATAGAAAGTTAATTATTTAACATTTTCTTTATCTCTTTTGAAATATGAGTATCTTAGAATAAAGTAGAGGCAGATTAGTTGGTAAGTTAATTACTTTTCAATTTGAAAAGAGTAGGTATTTTTTTTTCCAATGGATTCGTACCTTAAAAATTAGCTAATTTATCTTAAAAATAATTACAATAATATATTTTAATGAGATGAGCTAATACAATAATATTATTATCTCCAAGATATAACATATTCTAGAAAGTCCTTTTTGATATAAATATTTTGAAACAAGTCACTCATTTAATACCTACTTCCATTCATTATTAGCGAGTACCTTGATCACATAATATTTTAGCCATTATAGAAATTAGAAAAATGAGCCATCCAGAGTGTGAGGGAAAAGATATCAGGTGACATTTCAGGTACAGATATACGAAGTAATAATTACAATCACAAACGGGTTTCCACTGGAAGGAGTGATAATTTGAATATGAGTATCGCATAAATGGTCAGCTGGAATTTTGGTTTTTGTGACACATTTTACAAGAGGAAAAACAATATTTCTTCCACTATCAATTTTTTTTTTTTTATTTCCAGGAAGGCTTTTATTTAGAAGGTTCCCTGCGATGTTATCCCTCTGAAACATTAGATCTGTAACAATTCCAACAAGTGAGCGAGTCAAAATTTCCAGCATCATAAAAAATTGATATCTTTAAATATTAGTATATCAATTAAATATGGCTTTTTTATTATTTTTTTACTTCAATGGAGGTGAATTTTCAACATTCAGCATATGCGATGAATGAGACTTCTCGACATTGTTTTATGACCAGATATTATACCCTTAAGACAGCATCCGGTAGTTTTTTAGTTGCCCATTTAAAATGACTTCGCCTTCCAGTGGAAACCAGTTTGTGATTGCGACTCTTCCTTTGTGGTTGAAATGTTAGGGTTCTGATCATATGTTTTTCTCACTCTAAGTAGCTCATTTTTCAAAACCTGTAATAGTTAAAAAAAAAAGTTAAATTCATGAAAAATCTAAACAAATTCATACAAAATATAAGTTTCTATGTGTCTAGACATTGTAGCAACTCCAATATCCAAAAGACAAATTGAAAAGAAACTAGCTTTGAAACAAGTTCTGAGCTTGACAGTTACTTTTTATATAACTGCCAGAATGTCTATATAACGCCGAGGCAATGATGGTAAACGTTCCTGTGAAAAGAAAAAGAGTGAGAATTATTCACCAAGGATTATTTTCTATGAATATCAGTGGGTAAATTTGAAATGTTCAGATCCAGAACAACATAGTTGTCTACGACTCGTTTGGGCCGTGATTTGGTTAACAAAGGATTTTTTTTTTATGACTGAAGTCATCTGAATTGAAAGAAGGATAAATCAATCATGGACACGCATGATTTATTGCTTATATTACTTGATAAAAAGCGATATCGAATCAAATTAATAAATTTGCGAGAAAAGAAGGTAAAAAAGACAAATGAAGAGTGAAAAACGAGTTCAAAATTGATATTAAATATATTAATTATTGAATTTTAACATGAATGTTCTCTTTGGAAAGAATTTCCTTATTCTGGAAGGAATTTGAAAAACTCAAAGCAAACCGCCCACTATCGACACAGAATATGTCACTTTTTTAAAGCAGTAACTATAATGTATATGAATATAACACTTTTAAATCTTCGCACTTTGTACTTTAACTAGCACATATTACTTACCATAGGTTCAAAACAAAGAATTATGGCCCAGTAGGGTAGAACTCTTTGTAGGTAGAACTCTCTAGCTGAATAAATATTTGATAAATATTTAAATAAAAATTTAAATTTTTATTAAATATTTTTTACTATGCATTATTTTAAAATTTAAAGGCGAAAAAAATATTAAAAATATAATCCATTGTTGTACAAACAATAACAGAAATTATTTGCATAATTTTAATATTATTTAACAAAATATATATATATTATTAACAAACAACAATTATAATTATAACAAAATATATTATTTACAAAAAATATAAAAAGGTATGAAAACAAAATAAAAAAAGAAAGATTTTTTTTTTTGTAAATTAAAAAAAAAATGTTTCTATAAAATCACAGGGTAAATAAAATCTTTAATAGTACCTATTTTTTCTCACAATTTTTGTTAAAATTGCGAGTAAATATTGATTAAATCGTGAGATTACTTTTAATTAAACTATACAAATTATTTGCATTCCAGAAAACACTTCCTTGAGGTTGAGGTCAGCGCAATTTGGCCACGGTCCCTCAATTCCAGACTCTGGTCAACAACAAACCTTCTATTTCATCTGCCATAATTGGTTGGCTGAAGCGAAGGAAATTGTAAAATCTGATTCGCCGGCCTTCCCCATTACTATACACGAGAAAAGAGGGGGCAAGAAAAAAACATATCCAAAAAAGAAGAAGAGCGAAATAGATGAAACGAAGGGAAAATTCAGCGCCTTCTCTGTCCGCGCTTTTTTGCAAAAAAGGGGGAAACAAATTGAAATGTCCATGTGTGCGCTGGCCACCGCGGAAGAGAACTCCAATAATAACAATACAAAAAAAGAAAATGAAGACTAAGAAAAAAGAAGCACACACACAAAAAGAAGAAGGACCCTAAAAAAAGAAGAAGTCCGTATTGGGATGAAGGAGAAATTGTAGATGTAGAACTATGGATGGGTTTTCCAGAAAAGTCTGATTGGTTTGGAAAAGAATATTTTTGCGTTGTTGCAAGGGGGCGCATATCGTTGGAATTGAAGATGGGATCTTTCGTTTTAAGTTTGTTCATTTATTTTTGACAAGCGAAAAGAGGAGTATGTTTGCATTGGTTGGGATTTAAAATTCCCTTTGGGATCCTTTCATTGACGTACCGAGTAAAAGAAGGGATTCCTCATTGGACAGACAGAAAAGCCGGTACGAAATGAAAGAAAGCTGCTTACCTGGATTCCGTAATTTCTGAAAGTACGGAATGCCATTTGAGTGAAAGGAAAGACTTTGATCGAAAAGAATGGAAGTTGAACATGGCCAACAATTTGGTGAAAGAAAAAAAAAATAACTGTTTTTGAAAACATCTGTGATTTGAATGTCAGTAATCAATTTAAATCTTAATAAGGCTTATATGTTATGTTTGGAGATTTAATGAAATGCGTTAATAGCTTTTTCAGTTAGAAAATGAATCGTAGAATATTTTCTTTAAAAAACGTCATTCTTGTAAAATGCATTTAGAGATTTAATGCTTGTTTTAGTTTGTTAAAGTTGTAATCGACGAAAGAGGTCTAGCTGCTAGAATGCTAGGGTAAAATACTTGGGGAACTAAGGTAAATAACTTTTTAAACAGAGTTTAAATTGTAAAACAATTTTCACAAAAATTGATTCTTGTAAAAACAAATTTAAAGCTTAAATATCTACTTTAAATTAACCTTGCAGAAACAAATAACCTAAATATCTGGCCTGTGTATTAAATAAATACCTAAATGACCTTTCTGAAGCTGAAGAATGAACCAAACTGAAGCAGTTTTCTTCAGCAAAAATTCAAAAATATTAAAAACCGCCATCTACCTCAAAAGCAAACTTATCTTGTGGAAATAAGAAACAAAATATCCTGCAATTTATCTTCATCAACATCTAAACTGGAATTTTCATTTTAACTACGTCAAACAAAAGTACAGAAAAAACATTAGAATTCTCTATCTCCTCATTGCAAGAAACTCAAGTATGAATAGAAATAATAAACTTTTGATTTTCACCATATACTGCGTCTACCCTTCATCTATACTTGCCCAGTATCGGTCTATGCAGCTAAGCATAATGCTAAAATCTTGGAAGCTCAACAAAATATGGCCATTACACAAAAACGAATGGCAACTGGTTCATGAGAAACGCTGATATTCAAAGATCAATCTCATTTCTACCTCTCAAAAAATACTGCACAAAGCTTTCAGAAATATTCTTCAATAATATTGACAACCATCAACATCTGGCCATTCAAACGATCGAACAATAGGAACTGCACTCTAATTTTAAAAGACTTAGGAATATTCTGTTCTAACCTCCTACCTAAATTCTATTTTTGAATTTATATATTTTTTTAATTCTCGCTTTAACTTCTGGGCATTGCCAATGTTTTCATTCTTTTATGTTTGCCAACACCGGAAATGAGACACCTGACGAGAGTCAGTGAGCTCCAATAATTTTCAGCGGCGTAATGGTCAATTGGCTAGACCTCTGGCATTTGGTACCATAGGCTTCAAGTTCGAATCCCAGTGGTAAAATAGATGGTTCGGAATTCACGTTAAGGTCTAGATCCCTGTCTAATTACCTAAAGTGTGCACAAAATGACCATAGAGAGATAAACAAAATCAAATTAATAATCTTTAACATCTTCATTTAAATTAACGTGTTTTTTTCTTATTTACATAAAAGTTAAGAATTTACAAAAAAACAAAATGTGGCAAATATAAATATAATTTAAAAAAATTGAATTTGTTTTCAAATATGCGTTATGTAAACCATCAATGTCCAGACTTAATGTTAATTTTCATGCTCGAGATAAAAAATTATGATATTCGAAATAATCATCACAAAAATGCTTTTTTTCTTAATGTTCATTAAAAACAATCATATTATTAGCAATTCTAGTAAAAGTCATTTTATGAGTGAAAAAGATTGCAAACTTTCCCCCTGAAAAACCATCTTTTCAAAGTAAAGGGATGCTTTAATCATGTAGAACCCATTTGCAACATGTTGAGAACATACAACCATCAGCGAAGAAGCGCAATCATATGAAAATGATATGCAAAAGAATGTTGAAAGGCAAGCAAGAAACTCGTGGCACGCAACTTTCTAGCATTGGAGCAAACCAGCACCCGAAGGAGTGTCCATATCCTGCATCTGTATTCAACAACCGTACTGTGAGCGGCTTTTCTATATTTCCAAAATCCGAAATGCCTATCTCTTTATTTTCATCGAAATATATCTATCCCAAGTCGCTGCTGCCGAAGCCAATGTTGCTGCCTATGCAGATTAAAGACCAACCTCAAAAAGGCAAGATCTCTGCCCCAAAGATTTGCATTTTGGAATGGCCCTTTCGCTACAACGCCTTTCCCCCAAAAAGAAAGAAAGAAAAAAAAATATTGCAAAATAAATTCTGTCAATTTCAAATATGGCGCACGAGCAGAATATCTATTGGTCGAATTTTAGAATTTTCTTCTTTACTGGCGGCTTTTCTTATATATATATGTTTTTAAGAAAATAAATAAACCAACAGGCAAAAATATCATTTTTACCATACTCTGAATGGCAACACACTTTGCGTAAATATGTCCGCCACCACTAGAACCAGAAGTAAGAAGTAAGTTTTCCTTTTTACTTCGGGTTTGGAATTTTGAAACAACTTCATAGTTAATGTGGTCTCCTATATTCTCTCTTTCTCTTCTTTTTGCAAGAAAATTGGTTCACGTCTTTGCTGTAAAGGAATGTAAAAATGATTTTGTTTTACAGAATTAAATTTAACTTTGGAGAAATTCGATAAACTTTTCAAAGTAGGATTTCAAAGGTTCGATGTACCTGCAGAAGAACACATTACATTTAGCTAATACAATGTAGTAGATACTTCAAGAACCAACCATGCATCAAATGCTTACTTCTTAGACTCAAAAGATTTTGGAAATGGCGTGTGAATATTTTTCTTACTTGATTAAATCATTCGAAATACATTCTTAAAATATTTATTTTATCCATTAAGATTAGGAGCGTTTTAAAAATAAATAATAACGCTATTTATCTGAAACATTCTCTCTAAATGTTTAACATATCTTTTTGGATAGAATAAAAAACCTTCTTACTATAATATGGAATTTAGAAATGGGTATACTATTGGTAACCATTGTTATCAAAATTAACCGCACTTTACAGAAATTCGTTGACATTGCAACAAATTTAATAAATTGTTAGGTTCCTGTTCAATTCGTGAAATTTTAAAATTGTAACTGAATTGATTTTAATTCTTCTTTAAAACCCTCTATTCCCAAATTAATTTATCTTCGTATATAATTCAAATTTTCAATTTACAACAATATTCATTAACATTAGGAGGAGCAAAAAAAATTATTAAAAAGTATTTTGAGAAAAGAAAATCAATGAATGATTATCCCAACAGAAATCAAAATAAATAAAAATGTTTATATATTTTTAAAATTTTTTGTGTTAAATACAAATTCATTTATAAATTAAGTAAAAAAAAGAAACGCAAAAAAAACCCCCAATAATCCACGTATGGTGAAGATGTAACAAGGGGGCTGAAAAGTTCGTAGGCTGACACATAGATGGCGCTACTAGTATTAAACCCATATGGTTTTTAGTTAGCCCTAATCTTCAAAAGACACATGTATAAATTTGGTCTGTTAAGTATAAAGATGCATTTTCATTTTCAATGTGACGCTAACGCGTCGTCAGATTAGAGTTCTAGTAATATTTATTGCGAATAATTCTCGATCGGTAATTTGATTCATCAAAGCTGACGTCGCATCAGTATTTCTTTGTCAATGGAAATGCACCATAACTCGGTAGATCGAAGAATTTTTAATGATTAGGTATTTTTGAAGAATTCTTATTGTTTATATATTTTTGAAATTTTTCAAGATAAATATAAATTCAGTTTATAATTAATTAAAAATCAAATACCAAGAAAAACAAAACATGTACTCCAAGTAAGGTGAGTAAATAGTATGGTTAGGGTGCATTTTCATTGGTAACGCGATATTAACTTTGACGAATCAGATTAGAGATCTAGCAGCGTTTATTGTCAATCATTCTCGATCGTTAATTTGATACGTCAAAGCTGACGCCGCGTCAGCACTGCGTTGTCAATGGAAATGCATCCTAACTCGGTTGCACATCGAAGAATTTTTGTAGATTAAAAAAAAATAAAAATAAAAATAATAAAATAAATTTTAAATAAATAAAATAAGCTATATAAATATTTTAAATTAAGTTTTCTTCAGAGATACATAATCATAATAAGAATGTCAAAATGTCTGTTATGACTATCGAATATATATTCAAGAGTTTAATAATTATTTAATATTGAAGTATTATTAATTATTTCTTTTATAAATTTACTAAAAATTAAAAAAAAATATTTTATTAAAAAAAATTTCCTTTTTTTTAAAAAAATTATTCCCTTTTTTTAAAAAAAATAATCCTATTTTTTTTTATTTCAGAACATATCGCCATTTCTTTGGGTTTCGACATGTCAAATATAAGATAACTTCTTTGTATAACTTTTTCTTATTATGAATAAAAACCTACGAAATTGTGTTTATTAAAATCGAACTTGTTAATAAGAATTAATTAATAAAGGTGTGAATATGATATGTAATTAATATATGTCATAATTTGTGGTGAAACGCTTTCATAGAAATCAGTTACAGTTATGCAAAGTACATGCAATAATGCTATACTATTTTTTAAAACATTTTCTTTATATACATAATATTCATTAAAGCTATTTAAATTTGCTTCTGTTTGATTTAATTTAAAAAAAATATCTCATTTTATTTTGTTTCCAGTGTCCATTTAATTTTCTTTTTCTTCTTCTTCTTTTTCTTATTTCTAGGTTTAATTATTTAATTGTTTAGTTTATTAGTTTAATTCACGATTAAAATAAGGTGAAAAGAGATATTTTAAAACTGGTCTCGAATTGGTATTTCTAAGTATCTCTCAAAATGCGTCTTAAAAAATAAATAATTCAAAAATATTTTTGACGCTAAATACATATTTACATAAAAAGTTAAACTCTTGAAAACCTGAAAAAATATAAAAATCTTGAAGAAAAAAAATCTTGAAAAAATATAAAAAATTTATACTGATATAAAAAATATATCTTTTTAACAAAATTTTAAATATATTTTTATAAATGTTTTTCTACTATAAAAAAAATCAATAGATGTATCAAGCTGTTTTTAGAAAACTAATAAAAATATGTTAATTGATATCATCACTAGATATTCCGTTTCACATAATAGTAATAGGTATTTAGAGTAATTAAAAATAATTATAATAATTATTTGATCTCCAGTTTAGGTTATAATTATAATTAATTGGATGCAAAATGTGGTAATTTTTATATTATTTTTGTTATACTGCTATGACCAAAAAGTAAGACCAATTTTCAATTTAAAATTCCTGGGAATTATGGAATTGCAATTTTTTTTCTTTTTTAGGTTGCTGCCACTGTCCTTGAAATCTGTGTGAAATTTAACGTCAAATTATTCATTAGTGTCTGAGTTGCGCTTGATTTTGTGAGACGCTAAAACTGATTCTGACGATTTTTGAAATGTCTGCATTAAATGAGCATTGAGCAAAGAACTTGCATTCAATTTTGTTTGCGGAAACGTATAGAATGTTGCAGAAGGCGTTCGATGAGCATTCCTATATCTTAAAGAAATGTTTAGAAGTGGTATAAAGAGTTCAAAGAAGGCAGAGAACGCGTTGAAGACGAAGAGCGCTCTGGTCGACTATCAGCCTCAACGACGAAGCTCACGTCCGAAAAATTAAAGATTTGGTGCTTGCAAACCGTAGATTTACAATTAGAGACCTTGCTGCTGATGTTGGAATTTCAAAAGGATCGGTCAATTCCATTTTGGGCCTCAAACACGTCAAATCTCGATTGGTACCGAAAACACTGGATGCGCCAGCTCACACTGCATTGATTCTTCGTGACTTTTTCGCCAGAAATGAAACCCATATCGTTCCATAACCACCGTATTCTCACCGTGCGACTTCCGGCTATTCGCTAAACTCAAAAGGCCACTCCGGGGACACCGTTTTGAGTCGACTGAAGAGATACAACGTGAATCGCCGCGCGCTTTGAAGGCCATCCCTGCCGATGACTTTTTAGCATGCATTGAGGATTGGAAAAAAAATTTGGCATAAGTGCATTGTGTCCGGAGGAGATTACTTTGAAGGCGACGAAATAAATTTGGGGAAATAAATAAAGAGTTTTTGAAAAAAAAATAATTGGTCTTACTTTTGGGGCACAGTAGTATTAATGGAAGCGTCAACAAAAAGGATTTAATTCCTCAATAAAGCCCTTTATATTTTAAATTTATCTTTAATTTTATAGATATCTTTATATATAATTAATTGGATACAAAATGAGGCATTTTTATTACTATCTTCATTATATTAAATCGAAGTGTCAACAAAAATTATTTAATTCCTCAATTAAATGCTTAATGTTTTATAAATATCTTTTCGGCAATTATTTAATTGTAAAGAAATTGCTTTATTTTTATTTTTATCTTTACAGAAATTATTTTTGTATCATCAATAGTTAACAAACCATAAATAAACATTGGTTCTTTTGTAATATCTTTGTCATGTTATATCATTAAAATAAAGTTGTTTATTTGCTACTTAAAATATGTCTTCAATTCCAGCAATGATATAAAGATATTTAAAATTGCAAATTACGGAAAATAAATTGAAATTCGATTAAAAAATTGAATGTGCACAGAATGCACACAGAAAAATTGCTTATTATTAAGGAATGTTGTGAAATAAAATGTTTTCAACCAAAATAATACATTCTCTTTTATTCACTTATGTTTAAAACCTTTTAAATAACACGCTTTTAATTTTTTGTATTTAAAGCAATTATTTCTAAGCTATTAAAAAATCTTTAATGGAATAATCACTATAACTGTTGTTCTTAAAATTTTTAATGCATTTATCTGCAAACATGGCTTTTTAAGCTATTAATATATCTATAAAGATCAATTAAAACATTTACTTTTAATCTGCTATGATTGCAGCTAAAATTAAATTCTAAATGCAAAAAGAATATTCGAAAATCTACATTTTTTTTTTTTTTTTTTTGCCTGTAAAAGTAATATATTAAGTAAATAAATAATTCACTTTAGAAAAAACCTTTACTTAACTTGTTAATAATATTTTTATTACGTGAAAAATCATATTTGTTTGCTGACGCATAAATATTTTATATAATTTGTACTGTAACATTCGTATAAAATCCTACAAATAAAAACGAAATAACTTGTCATGAACGTTAGAAAAATCTCTAGTATACAAACTCAGTTACCCCCAAAAATAGCCTTTATTACTTTTTTTTTACAGAACAACTAAAACGGAAATTTCTTTACAGTGTTTAATTTATAATGCGTTTTGTTTTCGTTTCCGTTAACGTTAAACTACGGAGAATTTAAATCTTTCTGTTCTACCGCCATTAGCAGTGGTGTAATCTTTTGCCGGTAGAGGGCGGTAGAGTTCCCATTCATTCTCATATTTCAATTCCGCGATTTCGTCTCAAAAATTTGACAATGCTTTCAAAAATTTAATTGTATTTATTAATAGCGATACATTTGATAATATTATTCAAATGTTATAGGTAAACTATGAATATCTTATTAATATATGTGTCTGATAAAATATATTTAATTTTGGAACGAATTTTTAAAGAAAATAATATCATTCTAAACATCCGCAAAAATTGACAGCAGGTATGAATAATTTTAATTTATCAGAACTATTAGAATTAATTGTATTCAAATATGAATAAAAAGATATACATAAACTGTATTCATCGTTATGTATGTATACACGTAGTTTTTTAACTTTCAATGTAAATTATTAAAATAACTATGACGTATAGTTAAATTTTATTTGTTTAATTATAATAATTGAAATTATAATAATTTGTATTTGTTATATTCAAGATAAACTTGGATTGGATTGGATTTTGGTGTTTATTTCTAAAAAAATAATTATTTCGATTTAAAATGAAATCTATAAAATTATAAAATGTAATAATAAATATCTATTTATCAATTTATATTATGTAACAATATATTTAATATATTTTTCTGACCTGGTTTTAATTTCATTTTAAAAAGTTTCATCATTAAAAAAAATGCATTAGTTAGTTAGTCATGCAATGCTATTTCACAGAAATAATTTAGTTAGTGATTTAAAATAACAATGACATATGAAATTAGAGTGTTTTGTAGCCAACAAGTTATATTAGAATGATATTTATGAAAAATAATTGTTAGTTTTCCTTTACATTTATGCAATAATTTAAATTTGTAAAAGAGAATTTTTTGTGCTAAAAAATAAAATTATTTTATTAAAAGAAATAAAAACATTTTGTATAATTCTTACTAAAATCTAAATTTTCTGAATGAAATTTTCCTATTAAAATCAGTTTCTGGTTTGCAATTATATATAGATTGCTACAAAATTTATTTAATTTTATTTTTCATATTTTTCCACCAGTATAATACAAATATTTAAATTACAAAATAAATTAGGCTTGATTAAGAAAATAATTTAAGAAGGAATGAAATATTTTTGCAAGCATTTTTCGTGTTAAAAAATCAAATTATTTTATTAAAAGTAATAAAAATCTTTTATAAAATTTTCGCTAAAATCTAAATTTTCGGAGTGTAATTTTCCAAATAAAATCAATTTCTGGTTTACAATTATATATAGATTGCTAAAAAATTTATTTAATTTTATTTTACTTATTTTTCCGCCAGTATAATAGAAATATTTAAATTACAAAATAACTTAGGCTTGATTAAGAAAATAATTTAAGAAGGAATGAATTATTTTTGATTATATAACAAGCTTCAATTCAATTAAAGTGTTATGATTTCAGTTAAAATGTTTATATTAATCAAATTCAAAACATGTAAATGAAGGTTACATTATTTATTTTTATTTTTTTAATTGTCTTTAATATCAAGTAAAAAAAAATAAAACTTTATGAAAAGCAATCAACTAAGATGTTACGAAAATGAAAAAAAAAAAAAAAAAATTCATATGATCCTAACATCAACTTTTAAGAGGTCACATTAATAAAATAATTAAAATTTATTTTCAAGTTATTTAAATTAACTAAAAAGTAATTTATATTAGAAAAAATTTACTTCAAAAACAAAAACCCAAAAAATTAGGCAATGTATGTCTTAACATAACAATAATCATAACCATGCATATCTTATTAATTAAATTTTTAAATTAAATTTCAGTGGACTCTATAATTTTATTAAAAAATATTTTTTCTATAATGTTTAATCAACAAAATCCAATTATTTTTCTTGTCCTTGAAAACATATTTAAACCAATTTTTTCCTTCTACTATTGTAATCCAATTACGTTTAAAAACATCTTATTATTAAAAAAAAAAAAAAAAAAAAAAAAAAAAAAAAAAAAAACCTTCTCAATTTAATCATTTAGAAAAACATTATTGTTTATGAAAACATCCAAATTATTTTTAAAAAATAATGCGCATCTAAGAGGAAATAATGCATAATTGAAGTTCAAAAAAAAAAAAGAAAGAGTTTAATTATTGCTTGAAAGAGTGCAGGATTAATGGATTTTTTAATGGCTTAATTTAAATATATCAAAACGAAACAAAAGTTAATTTAATTACGTAAAGGAAAACAGACTGTTTGAATTATTCAAGCTTCAAGAAATATATAGCAATGCGTTTGTTTAATTAACGGATAGATTCAATACTTATAAACGCATTAATATTTTGAAATCGAATCGAAGTTCATTAACATTTTTATAAACAATGGAAACGTTTAGGAAACAATCTCGAAATTAACAAGATTGTTTTTAAAGATTTTTTTCCCTGAAAGTACTTATGACCTTGAAACTCTTTGAAGCAGACTTGATTACAATAAAACTTCCTACACATAAATTTTGTGGGGGTTTTTTTTTCAAAACGTTATGATGAGTCATTTATTAAAAGTTTTTATTTTTATGATGAGTCATAAGTATGTAAAATTTGTTAATCACTTTATAGAAAACTGCCATTTCGGCTGAAACAGTTTCTTTTTAGGATAGTGAAATAATTATTTAAGGATGAAATTCAGGTACTACTGTGCCCAAAAAGTAAGACCAATTTTTTTTTTTCAAAAACTCTTTATTTATTCACCCTAATTTATTTCATCGCCTTCAAAGTAATCCCTTTCGGACACAATGCACTTATGCCAACTTTTTTTCCAATCCTCAATGCGTGCTAAAAAGTCATCGGCAGGGATGGCCTTCAAAGCGCTCGGCGATTGACGTTGAATCTCTTCAATCGACTCAAAACGGTGTCCCCGGAGTGGTCTTTTGAGTTTAGGGAATAGCCAGAAGTCGCACGGTGCGAATATGGTTTTTGTGTCAATGTACTCATTGTTATTTATTTAAATCTATCTTTTATTAGATCACTGCATGACAGCCATAGGAATTAATCAAATATGATTGAACAGAATATAACTAAATTACTATTTTACATGAAGCAGTTTTTTCTTGAATATTGAAATAATAATTTACCGATGAAATTCAGGTATAACCAACCCACATTTGCGTGTCGTAGTACATGAAACTAGAAAATGGTTAAATTGTCAATGCGAGACACTACTTCACAATTTATAAACCATTTTTTCCCCAAAGAATTATATATAGCATGCTGATCGAAAGAGAAAAAGATGAATAAAGTTCGCTGGATACTAAAATCTCACGTCGTAGAACATCAGTCATTCAGTAGTCTGCATTTCTTCCAGCTCAGATTTTCAATTGATTGCCCTTCTACAGCAGCAGTCATATAATTGTATTCCATATAACATTGATGTGCTTTTAAAGCATTAATAACGTTGCTATGTGAAAAGTGCATTGATAGTAGACTATGTAGGATTATATCAATCTAGGCATTGTTATTATTTATTGAAATCGTTTTTTAATTGTATTACTGTATAACTGTCTATAGGAAATTAATCAAATATAATTGAACATAATGTAAAGAACCTACCATTTTTCATGAAACAGTTTATTTCTAGAATATTGAAATTTACCGATGAAATACAGGTATAACCAACCCACAATTGAGTGTCGTATTACATGAAACTGGAAAATCATCCGATTGTCAATGCGACGCTATTTCACAATTCATAATCCGCTTTTTCCCGAAAGTATTATACATAGTGTGGGGATCTGAAGAGAAAAAAAAATGCACGTAAAGATGAGTTTCACTGGATACTAAAATCTCAAGTCGTAGAACAGTCCTTCAATGGTCTGCCTTCTTCCAACTCAGTCATAGCTTTTATAGTCATACAATTTCATTCCATATAATATTGCTTTGCTTTTAAAGCGTTAATAATAATAATATTGCTTTGTAAAAATTGCATTGAAAAAGTATTGTGTCAATGCAGACATTGTTATTATTTATTTAAATCTATCTTTTATTGGATTACTGCATGAATGCCCATGAATATATATAAGTGTGAGGAAATTAATGAAATATAATTGGACATAATATAAAATTATCATTTTTTTTACCTTTAAAAATGAGCAATTGCAAGTTTGTAAGCCACCGATAAATGAGCAAGCGTAAAATCTGCATTGATAAACACAGACGTGAACACTATGGACACTGAAGTTATCGTAAACGTGAAATCACGTGAAACGCGTAAAACTTTTAACAAAGCCGAAAATGAAAAAAAAAAAAACTATTGATAAAGCCAACCACTGTTTTCCTGAGTAGCATTAAACGAACGACTCCAGGAATCGAACCAATAAAAGGCATAACTTCTCCCGATCATTGGATGAAAAAAAAAAAGAAAAAGAAAAAAATATAATAACAAAAAAATGTCGAATTCCACCTCTATTAACTTTCAGCTGTTGTTTTTTATCAAGTTAGTGGAGTCGGCAGTTATTATTGTGTCTTTTGAACCAGAACAATAGACGAGTGGTCTTTGGGTCGGATAGTTTTACAAAAACACAAGAAAGAACTGATCGGAAGTCATAAAAAAGAATAAAAAAATACCCCTCCCCCCTCCATTGTTGGAGGCAGATAGGTCTTCACATCAAAAGATCGTAGATTTATAGATTTTCTTTAGCAATGGCAGTGATTCGTCGACTTGTTTTGAAGTGCAGTAACTAGAACTGAGTTACAGCTCATTTAATTAAAATGAAAAATTAAATAGTGCATGATGTTATTACAGTGCATAAAAAGTAAGACCTATTATTATTTTTTTTTTTTTTTTTCAAAAACTGTTTATTTATTCTTTCAAATTTATTTTTAAAAAATCGCCTTCAAAGTAATCCCCTCTGGATACAATGCATTTATCCCAACTTTTTTTTTCCAATCCTCAATGCACGCTAAAAAGTCATCGGCAGGAATGGCATTCAAAGCGCGCGGCGATTCACGTTGAATCACTTCTATCGACTCAAAACGGTGTCCCCAGAGTGGTCTTTTGAGTTTAGGGAATAGCCAAAAGTCGCACGGTGTTAATACAGTGGTTGTGGAACGATATGGGTTTTATTTTTGGCGAAAAAGTCACGAAGCATCAATGCAGTGTGAGCTGTCGCATTCAGTGTTTTCGGTACCAATCGAGATTTGACGCGTTTGAGGCCCAAAACATCTTTTAAAATGGAAATGACCGATCCTTTCGAAATTCCAGCATCATCAGCAAGGTCTCTAATTGTAAATCGACGGTTTGCAAGCACAAATCTTTAATTTTTTGTACGTGAGCTTCGTCGATTGATGGTCGACTAGAGGGCTCTTCGTCTTCAACGCGTTCTCTGCCTTCTTTGAACTGTTTAAACCACTTCTAAAATTTCCTTCCGATATAGGAATGCTCACCGAATGTCTTCTGCAACATTCTATACGTTTCCGCAAACAAAATTGAATGCAAGTTCTTTGCTCAATTAATTCAGACATTTAAAAAATCGCTGAAATTAGTTTTAGCATCTCACAAAGCCAAGCGTAACTCTAACACTAATGAATATTTTGAAGTCAAATTTCACACCGATGTCAAGAACAGTGCTAGCAACTTAAAAAAGAAAAAAAATTGAAATTCCATAAGCCCCAGAAATTTTAAATTGATAATTGGAAATACTTTTTGGATACGGTAGTATAAGGTTCATCTGCATTAAATAAGATTAACAAAACCTGATATGCAAATTATATAGTTTTTCCCGCAATATTTATACTGCTACAGGGTTTTTAGAAGCATGTCAGGGAGATATATAATCGTCTGCGAAAAGAATATTATTTAGTGAATTAGCCTCAATTTAAGAAAAAAAAAATTAATGGACAATTAAATTTAAAAAAATAAGAATGACATTTAATAATTTTCTTTTTCAGATTTTAGTAACACTTGATAAGTAACACTTTTATTTAATATAATAAGAACGATTAAAGCTTATTATCTAATTTTAAATATAAATATAAAAAAATAAATATTAAATATAAGAAATTATAAAAATCGTCTGCAATTGTTCTGTATTCATAATGAAGAACATAACTATGAAACTAAAAATCATCTGCAGTTACATAACTACTAAAAGAAATCGTCTGCTGTTTTTCTACATTCATAATGTAGAATATAAATAATAAACTAAAAATTGTCTGCAGTTGTCCTACTTTCATAAGATAGAACATAATTAGACTAAAAATCGTCTGCAGTTGCTCTACATTCATAATGAAGAACATATTAAACTAAAAGTCGTCCGCAGTAGTTAAGATAACTATGAAACTAAAATTCGTCTGCAGTTGTTCTGCATTCACACTGTACAACAAAATTATATAACTAATTAAGTAAATTTCTGTATTCATAATGTAGAAATTTTACTTAAATTTCTTAAAATTTACTTAAAAAATTACATAATATAACTTACAAAATGAAGTTTATATTTCAAGTGTATTTTAATTTAATCTAATGTATATGATAATAAAAACACTACATCTTTATTAACTTTTCAAGTTAATTTTAAATCTTAATTAACTAAGAAATTTTAATTAACATATAATCATCAATCTTAAAATTAGTTTCTTAAATTAACTTAACAAGTCAATTTTAGGAATTAATTTTTCTTAAATGTATAACATGCCCTTTTATTAATTGTAGACGACTATAGTAATGATGCCCACAATTTTTTTTTTTAATTAAAAAAAAAAAGTAGGAACATTGTTTATATAAAAAAAGTCTGACAAAAATATTTTAATTTTTTTTTTTTTCATCTACGTTTAATTAATATTTCAAATTAAGATGCAGTAACCTTTTTTTTGTAAGTAGAAGTAATTATGAAATAATTATATATCTTAGTCCAAGTCATTATTTAAAGTGAACATAAAAGTATTATTATTTATTATATGTCGTTCACTAATTTGTTTTAAGCTTTTAAAATTTCAAATTTTAAATGGTTGTTATTTAAGTGTAGAAACAAAATAACTGGCACTGGAATTGAAGATATACATTGTAATAAATTTAAAATAATCTTATTCCTTTATTAAGATTTTGGAATGCGGTAAATAATAAAATGTAATTTAAAAATGTATAAAAAGGGCAGTTTCTGTAATTAATTAAAAGTTTTAAAAATTAAAATGCTTCTGATTTTGAAAAAAATTTAGAAATTAGAAATTTTTTAAATGATTTTAAATTAGATTTTAATTAGACTTAACTTTAAAAAAATATTGTAGGACTATCACCAATAACAACGCTTGCAAAGAATTTAAGCTCTATTTTTTTTTTTTTTGTGAATAGATTTTTCCTGTTTTCATTTTGATAAAAAACATTTGACTTTCCTTTTTTTTTAATCTAAAAACATAAAAATATATAAACAGTATTATAATCATGACATTAAGCATATTTTTCTGTATTTGTATTCCTTTGCAATTCTTTAAACAATTTCTACATAGATGTACTAATATATCAGTGGCATATTTATTTCTCTATAATAACTTTGTTTTAAAACTTTAACTAATTTAAAATTTAAAACTAATTTAAATTAGCATTGTTTTGTTTTTACTTGTTATTACCATAATAAATATATAACATATATTTATATAAAAAAATATTTTATTTTTTATATATATTGTATATAAAAAAAAACTTATTAAACTATAAATTAAATATATTAGTTTATTAATTTTTTGAAAGATAAATTTTTTAATTAAATTCTATAGTGTTAAAACATTTTAATATTTGTAATATTTGTTATGCTTTACTTTTAATATTGTTTTATATAAGTTAAAATGTAATTAATTTCATCATTCAATAAAAATGAACAAAAAATTAAAATAGAAATTAAATAGTTCATATCATATTTTAAAAAAAAATAATTTCTGAAGATTTCCAGAAATAAAAGATATTTTTGAAACGCAATATAAATATTATAACACATCAATTAATCTTTTAAAATAAACTATTCCTTTTTAGGAAATATGTTTGATAATAATATGTGTGTATTTTAAATCCTATGAAGTTACTACGTTAAAAAGTTAACAGTTGTTAGAATTGCTGGTTAAGCCGTGATCTACCGTCAATTTTTTCCGACACGAATTTCAAAACATACACTGCCATCTATCTTTCAAAAGAAGAATTAGAAGTTCGAAATAAAGTGTTTTCGCTTTCTGTGTTTCCTTTTCTTAACTTTAGTTTGGAGAAGCTAAGTACATTGTACACAATTTCGCACGAAAAATAAAAATTAAAAAAAAAACTAAAGCAGAATTTCTTAGTTCGTAAATCATTAATAAAAAAGGAGTAAATAGAAATAATTTGAGGATATGTATTAGCAAAATTTTATTTTAATTCATTAATATTCCCTTACAAAATTACAAATATTTTTTTAATGTTACTTATTGACGATAATTCAATGCATTAGTTTTCATTAATAGAAATGTTTTTAATTAATTTGCTTCATAAGTCTGATTATTTATTTAAGTAAATAAATAAATATTATATAAATTTTATTCAATATAAAATAACAATAAAATTAGATGGATATAATATATTATTGAATTCATATTATTATTATTATTTATATGGATATTATTATTATTATGGATATAATATATTATTATTTCAATAATATAATATATTATTGAAGTTTCTTACAAAATATTTAATTGTTAATTTTTATGAATCTAAATAATTATTGCACAAAATAAATTTTTGAGACATTTTATTAAACGCACACAATAATATAAATACTTTAATTCAAAACTACTTCTAAAAATAGTAAAATATATAAAAAAAAATTATTGAGATAAAACCTAAGATAAATCAGATAAGATATGTATATCATAATTTTAGTAATTTTTTTTTTGCTTAAAATATATTTATAATTTCAAAATTATCGATAAATATGTTACTCGATAAATACAATCTAAAACAGCATTATGTTTAAGTTAAATTAATTGAATTCACTATCAAAAAAAATTAATGTAACTTTTTATTTGACGTGAACTAAAAGAATTTATTTTTATAGAAAAAAGAATTTTAAAAGAATCATGGTATTTTTTAAAAACATTTTCCTTAAAAAATCTGTTAGAAGTCAAATTTAAAATAAAGATTGATGTTATTACATGTGATATGGATTTTTATAATTAATCTAAAAGTTATAAAATTTGTAAAAATATTTATAAATAACTATTGTCTATAATTAATGGAATTAGAGAAATATATTTTATTGTTTATTTGAAATTAAAAATTTTAACAAAATGTAAAAATTTTAACATGTTGCTTACAAAAAACAAAATATATTGTTTACAATTTTTTAAAAATTATTTGAATTTGAATTTTAAAAAAATCTGTGTAATGTAAAAAAAAAAAAAAAAACGTAATGTGTAAATGTAAAAATTTTAGCATGCTGTTTACAAAAAAACAAAATATGTTGTTAAAAAAATTTTTTTAATTATTTTAATTTCGATTTTAAAAAAAGCTATTAGAAATTACATTTCAATTATTTAAATTTAACGTTATTCCACGTGGTATTTTAACATTAGTTTAAAAACTCATAAAACCATTTCTAAATATTTTGAAATTTTATGACTGATATAGATTAAAGAAATAAAATTTATTTAAAATACAATGCTTTGAAAAATTAAATGTTCTAAATATTTTAACACAAATCCTGAAAGCTTAATTTTTGTAATTTTGTAATTTTTATTAAATTTGTAATCTTTGAATTTTTTTTTTAAATCATAGCTTAATTTGTTAATTATTAAATGCAAGGTAAATAATAAAAACATCTTCAACTTATGGGGCTTTTTTTTAATTATTTATAAGCTTTTTATTTTAAATATTGTAATTCCAATTAATAGTAAGCAAAATATAGTTGGTATTTCAATTAGTTCTGTATTTTCTAATATTATTATTTTCCTTATTTCTGTAGGAAAAAAAACGATGCTTTGCTCTGTGTTAAACATTTTTTGCCTGACAAAAAGAAATGATTACGGTTGAAGAAAGCATGAAGGAATAATAAAATTATGGAATTTTTGGAGATTTATTGAAGACACTCAGCAATATTTAGTATTAGTATCGTCTAGACCATGGCTGTCCAATCTCTGATCAAGAACTGTTATGAATGCGGTCAAACATAATAAAGTGCATATCTTTAGATATTAAAATTTTTATAAATTTTTTTATTTAGATTTCGAAATTACATTTACATAAAAATATATAACATAATAATTATAATAATATATAATATATATACATTTACATAAAAATGCTAAAGTTTTTATTTTATTAAATACCTATTTGTATGTCCTACTTTTTTTTTTAAGTATTATTTATTTTAATTCATTTAATCAATGATTTAAGAAATATGAATAATAAATTATTATTCGTTAACCTTTTTCCTTGTAGTACTTACATTTGTTAACTTCTTGGTTTAACAATTTTCCTTAAATTAATACATTTAACAATAAACAATATTTTTTTCTAAATTCGGTTTATTACAGTAAAGCTTGGAGAGTCAGTCAATAAAATGACTCCACAGTCTGACACCTGAATCGAATTTTTTATATCGTCCCGTAACTTTTTACCCTTAATTTTTTTAAATAAGATCTTTACTAATGAATTTAGAAAATTTTTTGAAATAAATTTAATGACTTTTTATATAATATTTGTGAAAGCGTGTTAGCATTAACGTGTATTTTTTTGTGATTTATAGATGTAGTATTTATACTGACATAAAAGATATCCTAGTATTCTAAATTTGTTGCCAAAAATATATCCTATAAAAATAACAGTACCAAATTAATAAAGTAGCAAAGTATTATAGGACAGCTTATGATAAGCAAAAGAAAATGGTGCCTTTTAATCATAAATATCTTATCATATAAATAAAAATGTTATATTCTGTAAGATCTTCTTTCATTATTGATCTAAGATAATTATTTAGAAATCTCAGTGCTGAGAAAAGACTCGACTTCTACTTGGTTTGCTGCTAAAGCAATAAATGACTTTGCTAGTGCTTGTATTATTGAAGGATATTGAGTCGAGGATTATTGAACTTGAGTTGCCTGCTTAACATAAAATTGAAATACTAAAAGCATAAATTAGTAATGAATAAAAACTAGATTGAAATTTTTGAAACTCAGCAAAAATGTCACTTAAATTGATTAAAGTTAATTAATAACTTTTTAAAAATATTTTAACTGAATGATTTTTGTGTTTCTATCAACTTATAGACCATATTTAATGATATACGTATGTACCTCATACCTGATGTACTAATTACATTAATCCACGAACGTTATTTAGAGATACTATCGAGAACGTTTTTAGAACCAATCTTGATCTTTTCAAGCAAGAAATCATTTCAAACGTTGAGCATTGGCGTTTAACAAGAAAATTCGCTTCCAAATGCTTAATGAAACGACTGCCATTTTGGAAAGCAGCCGAAAATATTATTAAGAGAAAAATGTTTTCCATATAATTTATGTGATTTCAAACGTCATTTAATCTGCACTTGCTTATTTAGACGGAATGAAATGCCTCATGCATAGTGCCACGTGCATAGTGGTAGTCAGCGCCCGATAATGTAAGCATCCTGTCTGTGTGGGGTGAGCTGGCTGGAGGGAGAAAGAAATGTAACACCAGCAGTGTGCGTTTGGTTTTGGTATAAAGAGACGTGTTTTTTTTACAGCCCAGTAGTGCTATGCGTTTTTATTCCCAGACCTTACAGAATGTTTAAAAAGAGATTAAAACAGGCGTCTTGTACAAGGTTTCCTCACTCTACTCGAGATTTTCTATAATTTCAAAACTTCCAAGAAAAAGTGACTTTAACCTCAGAATGATCGAAATCCTCATATATTTTTAAATATTCAAAATATGTTCATGTAAGAGGAGTTGAAGCATTTGAAAGTAAATATATCAAAGTTTATTTTTCTGAAATGAAGTCAATTTCATTCCCGCAAGTCGGATATCCCATCCTGTCATCGATAGAGTTAATTTGACAAACCACATTAGAATTAGTAAATAATGCGCCCCACAATTATGAATTCTTTACATCATAGACAACTATTTGCCAAATTAATTTTCTCCAAAGCGATGATATTAAAAACACATAAAAAATTAATTGCAAATGTCATATGCCTTGTTAACATAGTCGTTTTAAAGAAATTTGGGGAGAACTACAATACAATCTGGATATCCACCATCCTAGCAGAGGGCAGACAACTAGTTTTTGTTTGTAGAATAAGAAAAATTAACCTTCAAGCTTACAACCGTAGGTGTCTTTCATTTGTACGCTTTTTAATGTTTGTTTTTCAGTTCAGGTAAATAATTTAAGACCATTCTTTGCTACGTTAAAATATTTTAAATTATAAATTATATTTTCATCGACATGTTTTTTTTTTCTTCTTAAGAAATAATCTGTTCAAGAAATTCCTCAAACATTAATAATTCTAAGATATCCATCTTATTCATTAAGCACTAATCACTCATCTATTCATCTAATTTCTTAAGTAATAATAATTCTATTCAATTCCTTTAATTTCTTAAGCAACAATCATTAGCATGATAAGCATTGTAGTGTATGAATCTAATAACCCCATAGGCACTAATCACTGTAACGTATTCTGCTGCTCCCTTATTACTCTAATGTATTTATTTTATTCCATGAGAAATAATCACTCTAATCAGTTCCTTTAATTCCTTAACAATCACTCTAACGTATTCATCTAATTTGTTTAGCATAAATCACTTTGTGTCCCTTTAATTCCTTAAGTACTTATCTTTGTAGCGAATTCTTCTGATTCCTTAATCACATACCCTTCTAATTCATATAGCTGGTTCTTAACCAGTTATCCTTCTTACGTATTCATATGATTCCTTACATATTAATCACGTATCCATCTGATTTCTTACATATTAATCCCATAACTCATATTCCTTAATCACTTACTACTCTAACGTATTAATCTGATTCCTTACATATTAATCTTGTCTGATTCCTTAAACACTTACTCTTCTAGCGTATTCTGATTTTAACCACTTACCCCTCTAACGTAATCAACTCTTTCCTTACATATTAATGCCCTTCTTATTTATTCATCTGATTCCATAATCATTTACGCCTCTAACGTATTCATCTGTTTCTTTACATATTAATCATCTAATGTATTCATCTTATTTGTTAATCACTTACCCTTCTAACATATTCATCTGATTCCTTAAACGCTTACCCCTCTAATGTATTAATATGATTACTTACATATTAATCACGTATCCATCTGATTCCTTACATATTAATCACGTATCAATCTAATTCTCTACATATTAAGAACTTATTCCATAATCACTTACCCTTGTAACGTATTCATTTGATTGCTTAAGCGCTAATCACTCTAAAGTATTCAACTGATTCAAGCATTAATCCCTGTAACGTATTTATATGGTAAGTACTATTCCCACTAAACTGCGAACGGTACTTAGAGAAGAAGTGGTCGACAGCATTTTCCCAACCCAGTGACTCCGTCTTTCCAAGCGGAAAATCTTCCCAACCGCGGAGCGTTCAGCAAGTAAAACGTCTCCCAACAGCGCGCCAAGAAACCAACTGCTGAGAAGCCCCAAAACATTATTCATGGAACCCTATACATCATGTAATTGTCTGGTTTGAAACCATCACTTAATCTGCATATGCTGTCTGCATGAACGAGAAATACAGGGAATAAAACGTATAAAAGAGGAATCGAAACAAGTTCCGTAGGTTAGTTCCGTTTAACACAAATCACTTTGTGTTCGTCTAATTCCTTAAGCACTTATCACTGCACTTATCTAATTCCTTAAGCACTTATCACGCTTACTCTTCTAATTTATACATCTGGTTCATAAACACAGGCCTTCTAACGTACTCATCTGATTCCTTACATATTAATCGTGTATCCATCTAATTCCTTAACTGCTTACCCTTCTGACGTATTTGCCTGATTCCTTACATATTAATCATGTATCCATTTGATTCCTTACTTATTAATCACATATCCATCTAATTCCTTAAGCACTTACCCCTCTGACGTATTCATCTGATTCCTTACATATTAATCATGTATTCTTCTGATTCCTTAAACCTTTATCACTGTAACGCATTCATCTGATTTCTTAACACTTACCCTTCTAACTTATTCATCTGTTTCCTTAATCACTTACATTTCTGACGTATTCATCTGTTTCTTAACATTTTAATCGCGTATCCATCTGATTCCTTAAGCAGTTATCATTGTAGTGTATTCATCTGATTTCTTAACGCTTGCCCTTCTAACTTATTCATCTGATTCCTTAATCACTTACATTTCTGACGTATTCAACTGTTTCTTAACATATTAACCCCTATTCATCTGATTCCTTGGCCACTTACCCTTCTGGCGTATTCATCTGATTCCTTACATATTAATCACGTATCCATCTGATTCCTTAATCACTTAGCCCTCTAATGTATTCATTTGATTCCTTAAACGCTAATCACTCTAAAGTATTCAGCTGATTCAAGCATTAATCCCTGTAACGTATTTATATGGTAAGTACTATTCCTACTAAACTGCGAACGGTACTTAGAGAAGAAGTGGTCGACAGCATTTTCCCAACCCAGTGACTCCGTCTTTCCAAGCGGAAAATCTTCCCAACCGCGGAGCGTTCAGCAAGTAAAACGTCTCCCAACAGCGCGCCAAGAAACCAACTGCTGAGAAGCCCCAAAACATTATTCATGGAACCCTATACATCATGTAACTTGTCTGGTTTTAAACCATCACTTTATCTGCATATGCTGTCTGCTGCATGAACGAGAAATACAGGGAATAAAAGAGGGATCGAAACAAGTCCCGTACTAGTTAGTCCCGTTTAGTACAAATCACTTTGTGTGCGTCTAATTCCTTAAGCACTTATCACTATCATTTGATTCCTTAATAAGATGATAGTGATAAATGCTTATCACGCTTACCCTTTTAATTTATACATTTGGTTCATAAAAGTAGCCCTTCTAACGTACTCATCTGATTCCTTACATATTAATCGTGTATCCATCTAATTCCTTAACCACTTTTGACGTATTTATTTGATTACTTACATATTAATCATATATCCATCTGATTCCTTACTTTTTAATCGTGGATCCATCTGATTCCTTAATCACTTATCCTTCTAAAGTATTCATCTGATTTCTTACATATCAATCATGTATTCATCTGATTCCTTACATATTTATCGTGTACTCATCTGATTCCTTAATAACTTATCCTTCTAACGTATTCATCTGATTCCTTAAACATTTATCCTTCTAACGTATCCATCTGATTCCTTAATCAATTACCCTTCTAACATATTCATCTGATTCCTTAATCAATTACCCTTCTAACGTATTCATTTGATTCCTTAATCACTTACTCTTCTAACGTATGCATCTGATTCCTTAATCACTTACTCTTCTAACGTATGCATCTGATTCATGACGTATTAACCATGTATCCATCTGATTCCTTACTTATTAACCACATATCCATCTGATTCCTTAATCACTTACTCTTCTAACGTATGCATCTGATTCATGACGTATTAACCATGTATCCATCTGATTCCTTACTTATTAACCACATATCCATCTGATTCCTTACTTATTAACCACGTATCCATCTAATTCCTTAAGCACTTACATCTCTAAAGGACTCATCTGATTCTTTACATATTAATCAAATATCCATCGAATTCCTTGAACACTTATCATTGTAGCGTATCCATATGATTCCTCATGCGCTAACGCCTCTAAAGTATTCAACTGATTCAAGTATTAATCCCTGCAACGTTTTTATACTATTCCCACTAAACTGCGAATGGTACTTAGAGAAGAAGTGGTCGACAGCATTTTCCCAACCCAGTGACTCCGTCTTTCCAAGCGGAAAATCTTCCCAACCGCGGAGCGTTCAGGAAGTAAAACGTCTCCCAACAGCGCGCCAAGAAACCAACTGCTGAGAAGCCCCAAAACATTATTCATGGAACCCTATACATCATGTAGCTTGTCTGGTTTGAAACCATCACTTTATCTGCATATGCTGTCTGCTGCATGAACGAGAAATACAGGGAATAAAACGTATAAAAGAGGAATCGAAACAAGTCCCCGTACTAGTAGTATCTATCCAATTTTTTTCACTCCAGTTCTAGATTATCATTTTCTACTTTTTCAAAAAAACCTCAAGAAAAGAGATTTTTGACTGATCGTTTCTCCATGACTTTTACCAGTCAGATGATATCGTCGATCCAGATAGATCTGCAGATTGCCGAATCTTTTCTACTCTTCGCTGAGGAATCTTTTTTTTTTCTCGATTCCGACGAATGATTTGATAAATTTTTGAGAATGATTTTTTCCCCCAAAATCTGCGGTTCCCAAATCCTCCTTTTTTTCTTCCTTTCTCCTATCATCTGAAAAGCGAATGGTATGAAATATGGAAGTTTGGTAATAATTTTTCTGTTCGTTTTTCTTTTGTACCCCTTTCGTGTCCGATATATCGAACACTTTCCGGTCAATCGAAAATAAGGTTGTGGTTTTTTTTTTTGGCTTCTCATTTTCTTTTATAAATGGAATGATTTAAGAATTAAATTTTGAAGGATTGGAACTGTGATCAATTTACGTGTGATCGAATTTCGATCTAGACTGAAAATAAAAAAAAGAGATTGTTAATATTAGAAGAGATTCTAGTTTATTTTCTTTGTGATGGTACATGATTGAGGTTGTTGAGTACAGAAAAAAACTGTACTTCAAATATAGTTATCACTGTTTTAGTATTTTGAAATATTATATAGTATTTTGAAATATTATAGAATTCGTTCCAGTTTTTTTCTCTGTATAAAGAAGAATGATTTAGCTATATCTCACCAATGATTGCCGTGATTTCTTGACAACTTTTCTTTAATGATACAATGTTAAGATTTGGAAAGCAATCTATGGGTACTTCAACAGTTTATACGAGGCAATCTATCATAATATTCACATATTCTACTTGTTTATCAGAGAAATGTGCGTATTAAAGCGAAAACATTTAACATTTATTTTCTCAGAAATTAACAGTGCACACTGCCATTATATCACAAACTAACACTGATTCTAGATATCCTTCTCCTTCATTGGCGCAACAGTCCTATGGTAGGCCAAGGCCGTCTGCCAACTGTCTGTCAAGTCGCGTTTTCCATTTTTACGGGATAATACGGAGTAGGTATGTTAGCCGTACGACCAACGGCTTAACGTGGATTCTGAACCCTTACAGACATCCATGGCACCACCAGGTCTCGAACCCGAAGCCTCTGACACCGATCGCCAGTCACTCGTCCATCAGGCCTTGATTCTAGATATTACTGTGTTATTATTAAATATAAAAATATTTCCCACACTATTAAAAACGTTTCCTGGTGCCTGACGACTAAACTAAAGTCGGCTCATTTTTAGTTTTTGTTTTTTAATCTTTTCACGAATCTCTAATTATCTATATGAGTGTAGTATTTGTGCGCATGTAAATAAAACCGTGAGTATATCTCATCAAATATCTCAACCCAACCTAACCAGTTACAATCTCGTTGCCCAACCTGCACACTACAAAAATTATTTTTTTGATTGGTGAAACAAATGAAAACCAAATAATAAAGTAAGAATTGTGAAAAATTAGGATTATGCTTAAATTGATTTTCACTTGAATCAGAATTATGGTTACCAAATATCCTACTTATGAAAACCTCTCTTAAGTAAATGAGAAAAATATAGAGTAAACATTGGGTGGTTTTTTTTTTTAAGTATTTATATGTTGTTTACGTTTTGAAACATAGTAAATAACAGATGTTGTAAATAAAACATCTTGAAGCTTGAAATTATAAAATTATTTTTTAAAATCAACCCTAATAACATTTGCTTTACACATAGAGTCGCGTTACACATACGATTAAGATAACCAAAAATAGTCTGAAAACAAAATTTACGAATAAATTTAAAAAAAAAAAGAATTCTATGGAGAAGGATAAACCTAGTATGCTGCTATTAAAGAATTAATCGTCTGTTCTATTTTTGTAAACAATTTCTTTTTTAATTATAGCGATTCGTTTTAAACAGTTTGTTCCTTTTTATTGTTTTTGTCTGCAAATTTGGGACACCACTAATCAATCAATCAATTAGTAATTAATTAATTAAACAATTAATTAGTTAATTAAATAATTAATAAAATTTATTAATAGTTATTAACTAATTGATGATAAAAGATATAAATACTGTCCATAAATGAATCTACAAAATGTTTCAAATAAAATTAAGCATTATTTTTGAAACTGAATAAAATGAAATAATATTTGCTGTGAAAAATTGAAAAGTAATTGCTATTAACACAAGCTTCCAAACTAATTCATTCCCAAGCAACCCATAAAATAATTCTTTAATCAATAATTGTCCTTTTTTAAAATAATTGTCATTTTTCCTGCTGAGCAAAATTAGGAAATGGTAGAAGTCTTAAAGTAAAAAACGAATTTCATGAAGAACTTACAGGAAGATCCTTTTTATGTATAAACCCTACCCTAAAAAGGGATCAACTCACATAGTGCGTGAAAGGGTGAGTCGAATGATTAGGATGCAAAGTGCGTACTGTGTTCTCGCCACAGTCACCGAACATCTTTTAGACGGCTTTCTCTCATGTTACGACTTTGGTGATCGATTCTGCTTCTTTTTCCCAATTTCACTTAGGATCTATTTAAGCGAAAAATATCGGATCCATCAGAAATTTTAAAACTCGGTTATCTCGTGTGATATTATTATTATTCTTCATTGGCTCAACAGAACCATGGTAGGCTAAGGCCGTCTGCCAACAGGCAGATTGCGATATAGGAGATGTTTCCGTTTTTAAGGGGTAGTGTTGTCAACCCTATACCCAATAGTCATACTAAACAGGGGATGGATGTTTGTTAGTGGTTCGGAATCCACGTTAAAATTTGGATCCCACTCTAATTAGCCTAAAGTGTGCATAAAATGATCGTAGTGCGACAAACCAAACTGTTGTTCTAATGAAGCTGGCAATGCAGAGACAGTTAATCTTTATGCCATAAGCAATTGCTGCACCACTATTACTCATTTAGCACTACCCAGGGGGAACCTGTAACTCATAGATATGCTACGCACGCGAATAGCACTACCTCCACAACGCTCTACGATCCTATTAGACTGGTACCTACGGTTTAAAGTGGATTCTGAACCAAGGACCTCTCAATGACCTCCGGGCCTAGAACTCGAAACCTGTGGCACTGCACCAGAGCGCTAGTCACTTGACCATCAGTAATATTATTACTAATAATTTTTTATCAGTATTTGCATTGTGAAAACCAGTGTCTCTTACATACTAATTTACTAAATATAAACCCTCGGGACAAAAAATTAAATAAACAATGCACCAAGAACAATTCAAATTACACTAAAATCGGCTGATGTGGTGTGAAGAAATCCAAAGAATTGAAATTTCAAAGGAATTGAAGGCTTTTTTCAACACATACTGTAGTATATAGTGAACTAATCAGTAAGATATGGTACTGCCAGAGTTATACACAACGATATTGAAGTGGTTCAGCTTTATTGGAATCTAGCAGATGATGAAATATTAATTTTTCCCATGGTCACAGATATTCATTTGCAAGTATTTGCTAATGATTTCGCTTTTTTCAATTTTAGCAAAACAAGAGAGTTACTCATAAAACTTGTGGCTGCAGCTCTGATTAAATTTAATATATATTCCGTACATTTTATATCACTGTCTTTCTTGATAAGATAAAATACGTTCTATATAGTAAATTGAAAACTGGTCCAAAGATTCACTGGAAAGATAAACCAATACGAACAAAGAAAACTTTCAAATCAGTGAAAAAACAGAAGGCCTGACTTCACTGCAAACACGCTTGTAGTTGTATCATTTGAGGGACAGTCGATCCTTTTCGTCTCTGATCTCTATTAAACAGACTTTTGCCAGCTGAATGGTCCAATAGATGACACAACAGCACTGCAATCACGTTTGTCTTTGTTTTGAGTGTCTATTTTTTGTGAGTGTATAAGCCTTAATATTAATGCTATTAATAAAAAAAAATAGGTAAATCGAATTCCAAGAATATATTTTATTGGGCAATAGAAATTTAGAAGTTTAATATTTAATTGATATTTTAAAATATAATTGGGGCCTGAATGGCCGAGTGGCTAGCGCTCTGTACCATAGGTTTCGTGTTCGAGTCCCGGCGGTGGCATGGATGTTTGTAGTGGTTCGGAATCCCCTTTAAGCCGTATGTCCCGGTCTTATATGACTGTTGGGCGTAGAGCTGACAACCCTACCCCTCAAAAAGAAAAACTTCTCTCGTCCCGAAATCTACCAGTAGGTAGACGGCCTTGGCCCACACTGGGCTGTTTCGCCAATGATGTTGATGAATATATAAGTGTAAAATTATTTTGTTATTTCCTTCCTTGTTACTGTTCCATAACTTATTTATACTCTTTTTTTTTTCAGAAAAAAATATTCAGCGCTTTCCTAGAAATCAATCTTCTTCAAGTGAACAGAAACATAAAATATATAGTAAAAAATTTGTGTATGTGTGTCTTTATACCTATGTCTTAAAACATAACAAATAAAAACATTATAAATAAAGCACCTTGATTGAAATTATAAAATTATTTATTATAATTAATAATATTCGTATTACTCACGAATAACATGAAAATAAAAATTATTATTTCTTCGCTATTTGCCGGCAGTTCCTTTTTCTTTTTAATAAATTTGTGATCTTATTAAATTCTAGTTCCCTTAAATATGAAGATAGAAATGCAATTAAAAAATTTTGTATTACAGTCCATAATTCAGCATTAACTGTAGGCATAGACGACAAATAGATTTTCAAATGTCTAAAATATTTTTATATAGAAATTTTGAAGGAATATAGAAAATTTTTTATACTCTATCTATTTTTCGCTGTACTTTTAATTTAATGAAACACCCATCAAATACACCTAAAGCTATTATAATCCTCCTGATTATTCCACTCGCCGCTAGGGGGCGACATTGTAAACATTGAGAATCAATGTCTTAACTTTTTTAAATTTGATAAATGTAATTTGCTCTTAATCTTTTTTTGACAATTTAATTTAATTGAATCAAATTTAATTGAATATTATTTAAAAGTTTGTTCTAGAAAATAAGATTAAATTGCATTTCTGATTAAATAATTAGGTTATTACAAAACAATAATTTGAAATTAATGTTTTAATTATTTTATATTATTTTCCAGAATTTCTTAATTTATATATTGCGATGTTTTGAAATGCTGGGCATTTAAATTATATTGTTCATTATTGATTATATATTTATAATAGATTTAACATCATGCAGATTAAACCACGAGTGACCTAACAATCATTGCAGTTTGCGATGAACACCTTTTATAATATGACAATTGAGGGGTTTTAAGGGGCTTTCTTCCCTTACCATCAAACTAAATGAGCCTCTGGCTTACAAATTTATCGTGCTTATTGGAAATTCTCTGGCCAGTCTCTGGCTTACAAATTATCTAATCTTCGTAGACATGGATTAGATGGAAAATTTTGATTCAGGTTCAATTAACGATTTTTTAATGGAACATCTCTAATACAAAAATAGAACTCCCCATCCACCATAAAGCTTTATGCACTTGACAAACTCTATATTATTCCCAATAATTACTTTATCATTCTACATGACTTTATTCATTGAATTAAGATTAAACTTTGCATCTAAAATGGCTGTATGTCTTATTTGTAGTTCATTAGAAAAAATGCGTTTCTAGCAAACTGGAAGAAACAGGTTCAAATTCATGGGCATATTCATTGCAGTCACTGATTTAAAAAGGGAGGGAGATTCATTGACGATTGTGACAACGTATATATGCTTATCCCATCATCAGTTAGGCTGCTGATTCTTGATCTTCTCTTATAGACACACAAAGTATTTTACCCTTAAAAGTTCTCTCGGAAAGTGATGGCCTCTGAGGCAAGTGGAGGCCTGATTATTACTTATCGGTGGAATGTTCGTGGTATACGACTATGGAACATAGTAGGACAATCCAAATAATATGGCTATATAGCGATAAATAAAAATGTGTATTAAAAATATTCATAAGAACTTTCTTTTTTTTAAAATATATTCAATTCAATTTCACTATAATAATATATGTATTTTGAAATAATTTCTTGTATTTTTTATTTTGTTCTTTAAGCTATTTTGTTAGTGGAATTTTTTTGTATGCAATAAAAAATATCAAAAATTTTTTTTAGCTATTTCTAATTTAAATTTTAAATTCTTTGCAAAACTTAAAAAAAAAAAAAAATTAACCATAACGCAAAAGCCATTAATCATAACGCAAACAAATTGTAAAACCATTGAGACAAATGAAGCAACTAGAAAAAATTAATAGATTAAGTTTAAATCGGCGTACAAGGAACATTTATTAATCTTCAACAACATTTACATTGTTGTTGTAACTGGCTTTATTAAAGCTCAATGCAACCAAATTTGGCCATTTACCATAGAAACAAAAGGAACATCTAAACAAATTGAAAATGCAAAGGAAAAAGACCAGGCATTCTTAACTAAAAAAGATAAAAAGGTTTTAAAACAGTTAAATGTTCTAAGGATAAAAATTTACAAAGCTAAAAGCACCGTATTAAAAGCCCGTGGGATCAGAACATGTTTTCTCTGACCCTCCAGTAAAAAGTACACAAATCACTATTCTGTTGTGAGTTAGAGTCCAGTCAACAACATTTATAAAAGATTTAATCTTGTATATATTATATATATACGTCTAAAATCAATAAATAAAACGATTGGAAGATTTTAATTTTCACAGAAATATATGATTTTTGAATTAAAATTTACAGTTAAAATGATCATATAAGCCTATGGCAGGATAAATTATCACATAAATCTATGGTATGGTAAACGATCGTATAAATTTTGGGGCATAGAAAAACATCATTTAAAAACCTATTTCAATATAGGCTAATTAGCGGATGTGACCAGACTTTGCCCTGTTACAGAAAATAAAACATTTTAACTTTTGGTAAATGTTGTTTAAAAAATATCTAAGCAGAATTAAAAAATTAGGATTTTAAACAAGTCTTTGAATTATTCATATCCAAGAATCTCCATAATGTTTAATTTTTTCACCTTTAATCTGTAAACATAATATAATGGTCTAAGTTTGAAAATGTTTGAAAACTAATACTATGAATTTTCTACCTTATTTTTTTACAGTAACTCAACGGCGATAATTAGTTTTAAAGATAGGTGCGATCTGATAGCATAAAAATCTGATGACATTTAAAAAAAGTTTATTTAATAAAAAAAAATATTTAACGTACATGCAATTTTTATTTCGGTTACTAATTTTTGGCAGGAAATAATAAATTCAGAAAGGAAACAAAAAACTTGTACTTCTAAGTGTTAGGGTTTTTACGTTATGCTAAAATATACACGCATGCATATATACATATACAGATAAAAATAACTACAAAAACAAAATTTCTTGCAGAAGAACTGATATAAATCTCCCTCTATTATATTATCATCATGCTTTTAAATTGTTTTTAAATAACTTTAAGCGCTTTCTATTTTTAATGCACTTGATTATTTACGAATTGATATAAATCTTGTTTTAGTAAATCACCCTATTTCTAACCTACCACTTAAGAATCAACTTAAAGTTCTCTATTTTTAAACTCAAGGTCCCATAATTCAGATTGCCTATTAATAGTCTCTTGGCCATAACGAATCTAACGCAATTCCAAACTACTCAAAACTCTCCGAAATCACTGGAGGCATTAAATCCTGTATTCGTTACGTGTAACTATACATCCTGTTCTATAACCTCCTCACCTGTTAATGACACATGTAATTCTCATGTGTGACAAGCATACGCAGACCTTATTCAAATAGAGGAGAATTACTTTTTATCAAAAATTTCCCACCAAATATCCGTACAGAGAGACATTAAGCCTCGATACGAAATTAGCTGAGAATTTCATGCACGGCTTGCTGCCTTTCCCCGCATGACGCTAAATTACTTTCAATTGCCAGCACCTGCTTTGACGCCGCTTTTGCCGTATGTAGTATTAGGAATTCTACGCCCGCGTACTACTACTACTGCAGAGGGAAAATTACTCTCATTATAAAGCGCTTTATGGTGTGATACATTGCTGGAAAATTTGTATTGTATTGCTTGCAAATGGATACTGTGTTATGCTTCTCACGATGAAAAAAAAAATAATGTTGGTAAAGGATTTGACATCATTTTCGTTTTACGTGATATTAGGATTTTTTTTTTTTTTTTTCATGATTAATATTTTATTAATGTTCATTTCGCGAGTATTTATCAACCAATTTTAAAAATTTTGAAAATTACAATCATATTTGTCAGAAATGTTGAAATGTTTCATATAATGTTCATGTTAGAAATGGATATGTAATTGGTTTAGTGTAGTTTTATATGTCTGGACCTGACGCCTGATGACAGAGTGACTAACGCTCTGGCACTCGATGCCCCAAGATTCGGGTCCCGGCTGTGCCCTGGATGTTTATAGGCGTTCGGAATCCACTTTAAACCGTAGGTACTGGTCTAATATGACTACTACTACTACTACACTTATCTACACCACACCACTGCGCCTAGAGCTTAGTTGCCCTTACACAGTTTGGGAATGATATGGATGAGAAGTCTGACTGAACTCCGTGACACTTTTACATATGAGACAGTCAGACTGGGACCTACGGTTTAAGTGGATTCCTGACCACTACAAACATCCATGGCACCGGCGGAACTCGAACCCAAAACCTGTGGCACCGAGCGCCAGAGCGCTAGACACTCGTCCATTCAGGTCCCGCTCTAATATGACTGTAGAGTGTTGAACATAGGGCTGACAACTCTACCCCCTCCTGCCTCGAAATCTGCCATTAGACAGACGGCCTTGGCTCACCATGGGGCTGTTACGACAATGAAGAAGAATATATTTCTGGACCACTTGCTCCTCTCATATTTATTACAAGCAGCACAACGGTGCATAATGTAGAAAGGTAATTCCCACGGAGATGACTTTTTTAGGTAACTGCATCATATATGCGAAAAGAAATACCCGGAAAACTTTCAGATGGCAGAAAAGGCTTTCAATGCCATGTTACATACGCCTTCGCAATCTATATTAAATATACTTCTTTCTGAAAGAAAGGATTTTAGTGGATGATATCAGTCCATTTGAACTTGGTCCTTCTTGTATTCTAGCTCTAGATCCCAAATCAGGTATTTTATTTTTGTTTTGCTGAACATTGAGGGATCCCATGTTACACTTATTCACAAACAGGCAAGGAGCACTTCCCATAAGACTTTTAGAGGAATTTACATGTCGTAAGGGATAATACGTGGAAAACTCCCATCAGAGCTATATGGGGAAGAAGCTTTACAGTACTAGTAGATTTAAGCTAGAGCCCTCCTATACTTCTGCTAAGTCCTCTACCTCTGGAAAAGATTCGCACATGGAAATACTTTGTATTCCATACTTAACATCACATATATACATATGTTACATCATATATATATATATACTGGCGAGAAAAAATAAAGATACAACTACAAAAACTCATCTAACTTGAAATAAGCAGATGAAAATTTGAAACTTTCACAATATCTTTATTTTTTCATGCCTAACAGATAAAAAATGCAGAAATAATTTTGAATAAAAGTATAGGAACATGTGATATGAATCGGAGAGTCAAATGTTACTATTAAAACTTTCAGAGACATACAGGAAAAATCAATAAAGTATGTGGTTATCCCTAACCACTTTTTTCCATCCTGTGGATTAGATTATCCATAAGTTATTGCGGTAACAAAGAATATTCAAGATGAATAGCACTTTGACTCTCTTGGAGAGTGTTAGGGATGCAAGTCAGCTTCTTAGTGCGTCCCACGCATGTTCTATTGGATTTAAATGCGGATAATATAAGGGACACTCTATTCACTGGATTCCTTCGCCCACAGCATAATCATTCACTAGGGTGGCAAGTTGAGCACGCGCGTTATCATTTATTAAGAAAGTTAATACCGCTTGCTCCCCAAAACAATTTGACGTGAGGTTCAAGAACCTTGTCTCTGTATATGTTAGAATTTACTGTTGTACTAATAAAAATGTGTAGTACCGTGCGGCCATTCAAAATGATTCCCACTCATACCATGATTCCACGACCGTTATATCAATGTCTTTCACGGATGGTTGCAGATTTATTAAATGTGTGCTTCTCCCTTCATATTGTAACACGTCTGGAATCACTCTCCAAGCGACATCGGGATTCATCAGTAAAGAGAACTCGACTCCAATCGGTGGTACTCCAATCACGATGATCTCTGCGCCACTGTAACCGAGCGAATTTCGCAGCTGGATTTATTGGAACACAAATCATGAGTTTCCTGGTCTACAACCTTCTTTTATGCAACCTTTCACGCACAGTAAATGGGAATAGTTGAGCTCCTGTTGATATAGCGAACTCCCTTGCAATCTGAAATGAAGTCAACCTGTATCTTTTCGCAATCAAAATTTTTGCCAAATAACGGCTCTGAAAGTCTGTTGTGGCACGTATTCGATCTTGACATCGGTGTAATCTGTTGTCTCTGCATATTATAAGTGCCTTTAAAAAAATTTCTAGATTTTTGACACGGCGCTTTTGGCTATTTTTAAGTCTTTAAAGGCTTCAGTCAGTGTCTGTCTTGCTTCTATTCTCTCTGTCGCACTTCATTTCTCAAAATACCTCAAATATATTCTGGACGACGTATTCCACCTATTACCTGAAAATATTATCCAAATACTCGTACACTCCTTGCAATATGACTTCAAATTACCCATGCGCACTCCTTTTTAGACGTTCCAAAAGAACCGGCTCAAAAATGTGCCTACTTTTTCTGTAACGAAGGTGAATCCCATTGGATTGCATGATAACGTTGACATTGAGTTACCAGCCCATCACCTTTCATTGAAGTCTACTGAATAGAAGTAACAAAGTAACATAAATCAAGTTTTTATGGTTGTTCCTTTAATTTTTCTCGCCAGTATACATGCATGTATACTGTCAAGAAAATGACCATGATGCAAGTTATAGAAATTAATTAGGGTTCAGCAATTTTTTGTATTAAATATGCAATCGTATTATCTCTTATCACTTTTAAATATATTTTCGCATCAATAGATGAATTATATCACTATATATTTTGCACCATTACCTTCCACTCTCATCTGAGGTCAATTACCACTGCAATCGCAGATATGTAGCAGATTCAACAGTACCAAGAGTGCATAAAAAAGCCTGTTCTTCAAGAATTCTCTCGGTGCAATCTTTTATACCACCACAGTGTAGATTGAACACTACCCACCATAAATACTGTACCATGTTTGTTATCTTCATGTACATTTGTAGTGTTTTTTAGCCTATGGGTATATCCTGTCCATCCTCATCATAGACAAAGATGCTTTTAGTTTAATGCAATTTTTTTGGTCTCGGACATGCTAAAAGCACGAAAGACTATCCGATGGGTCATTTCAGTTCACAGTACTGTTTATTATTCCCAAAGAATGGCTTTAATCTATAAACATCTATTCGAAAAGAAGGTTGATGTACAGGTAAAGAAGATACAGGGACCCAGGGTAACGGGAACAATTTGCGTGCGGCCATTGATGTCAAAGAGGAACAAAGGATTGGGGATTGTAACAACAAGCATTTATAATCAAATTGTTTGGGTGAAGTTTTCTTGGTTTTTATTCCATACGACACGCAAATGCTCACCAGTTGGCTTCTTGTATACTTGTGGTAGGTGCTATGTGGTAATATAAATATTTTATAAAATTTTACTTACTTGTTATGATGAGTTACAACTCGTTGTTTTCAGAATATAATGATTTAATACTTCTATATCTTGCGAAAAAATATTCTGGTTAAAAATATTAAATACCATTAGAGTGAAAAACTATCCCAAAGTTGCAAGCTTCGCGAGTTGGAGAAGACCTCCTTCACATGCATTTGATCATTACCAAAAAAGAATGATTTGCCACCCGTAGACTTCAAAATAAATATCCCATAAAACACACAAAGTGTATATAGAAGCACTGTCAGAGTAAAAAAAAAAAAAAAAATATTAAACGTTTATCCTGGGGACTACGTGATAGGAATTCTCCCTCTGCCAAATCCGCTGGAGGCTGTTTAAAACCGTATTGTTTCGTATCTATTATCCATTCTGGCCCGCTCGCTGCCCTAAACTCAATTTAGCTTTCATAACCACATCTCGGCTAAAATTTCCCCAAAAACAGATTTGTCTGGAAGTTTATAGGCTTCTTCTTCAAAACTCTGGGGCCGAGGGGCGATTCGCGGGCACAAAATGCAACTTTAAATCAGTTTGACAAGTGGAAAATTCTCCTTTCCTTATACAGTATGACTGGATGGACGTTTGTGTGATTGGATAAAATGATTGGTCAGTCACCGTGGTCATTCTCGTTGGCGGTTTTGTAAAGAAATATCATTATAAGGATATTAAGGTGGACTTTGCGAGAATTGACGTTGAAATAAGTTTTCGGACAGACAGTGACATGGGAAGGAAGGAATTAGGTTGGGATTTTTTTTTTTTTTTTAGTTTGTAGGATATCTATTTTGAAATTGAGTTGAATTTCAAAGAATTTTTTCTGCCTAAAAACTTAAAGAAAACTTACGAGTTTCGGTATACCATCAATATTAATAGACTGAAAGATTTTAACTGAAGTTTGTTTAGTTCTGTAATGCCTCAGTTAACATCTAAAACCAGTTGAGTTCCATAATCTGTCTATCTATATAAATAAATAAATATATATATATATAATAATGAAAGGATGTCACAACGTAACTTTAAAAAACACCAGTAATTTTTATCTGACAATTTGGAAAAAATGGTGAAAAATTCATTTTTTTTTTTTTTTAAGTTAAACCCAAACCTTAGTTTTTTATTGTTATTTACTTTGCACCTCATGCGATCTGGTGGTCTGAAGATGCTACTGATTCTTAGCACTGATTATATCGAAATATTAAAAAACTCATGTTTGGTTTTTGAAGGATTACTCACTGGTGGAAAATGAAATCTCAATGCCAAGAAGAAAGTTTATAGAAGCAAAATTTACATATTTATTTAAATAAAATTTCAAGTTCACGAGTTCCCCTATGAGTGAGAAGATTCATTTCAACAGCGATATAGTAATATTAATAATCGCTGTATTCTCCAAGACTTTGAATACAAACATGCATTGTATCATACAGGCACAGTATGTCATTTTGTTGGATGAAGTCGGTACCTGTTTAGTACGATACCTGTAGATTGTCTCCTAGCTCTTATCTGGCCTCCTTCTAACCAACATGCGACCATCCGTGATACCAAGATAGTAATATTTGTCTTCTGAGAACACAACATATCTCCGCTTTTCCCTACAATAAGGACTATTTTGACACTACTGAAGTCGAGGATTTGAAGTTAGTGGCGTAAACGCTACAAGGCGCCTGTCTTTCAGCTGTTCTTCAAGTAGCGAATTTGTTATCGTTCGTTTTGTCACTCTGGTGTCAACAGAAGTTAGAATTTCTGCTGCGGAATAGTACGATCTGCTACCTCCCCGCGGCATATAAGATGGTTTTCTCTCGCAGTAATTGCTCGTGTGCAGCTGGATTATGATTTTTTTTCACTTTCTTATGACCACTGCTGCCAACAATCATGCACAGTGGATATATCTCTGCAAATGTCTTTCTGCAAAATCGGGAAAGGAAAGTCCATCTTCTCGGAGCCCTATCACACAAGCATGGTCCGTTGCTGATTTGACGATCAAGTGCAACAGATGTGGAGAACTCCATCCCACAAAATGGCATATTGCACCTGTACGGTACAATGCATGCGCTTTTGCATGCTTCATTTGCAATCTTAGCATTTATTGATGTGGACATTTATAAATGTCCATCACTTCATATTTGATAGGGTTCTTCTCTCGTTAACCTGTGACCTTGAAACTTTAATCAAATAAATATGTTACTTAGACAAATGCTTTATCTAAACTTCCTTCCAGTAATTTTTCCACCAGTGTATCCGCCTCGAATAGTGAAATTTTCAGTTTAATATTATTCTAAGAGGTAACTTTCCTTAATGTATTTCTTTTGGGTGTCTTTACAGTTATGCAGTAATTTTTTGTTTAAATTAAATTAAATTAAATTTTATAATTTAATTGAAGCCAGGATATGATAGCCTTATCTGCTATGTATAAATTATATATTGGTTTGGTTAGCCACTGTAATTTTTTTACACACTTTAAGCTAATTATACCAACCCTACATTTTAACGTGAATTCTGAAACATTCATGACAAATATCCATGTTACCGCCAGGATTCAAACCTGAAGCCTATGGTACAAAATCCAGAGTGACTACCAGGCAGGAAAGCATTGATAAATTTAGATGAAGAAACACTCAGCACTTCTGTAATAAATAAAATGATAAACTTTTTTATGGGAGAAAAAAAAATTTAAAAAGTTCTGTAATAAACACAGACCAAATAAAAAATTCAGCAAATACCCTAAACATGAAATATGGCAATAATATTTGGCTTAATTTGTTGATGGCTTGAGATGTTGTCATCTATGAAATACTAGGGGGGTGCATGGAATGCTCACAAATTTGGGATCCTTACATCTAAGAAAAAATATCATTAAATTCAGAATTCAGTTATAGGTATCACTAGCTATCTTAAATAATGTCTATTTCTACATGTAATCGATTTGAAATTCATATTGCAAGTAACTAAACAGCCATTTCATCGGATCAAAGTAAAATAGAAAGCATAAGAGAAAGTTTTAAGAAGTAAATAAAACCATTGATGGTGATGTATCTCCATACAGTTTCACAGAAGAGAACTGAATCAATTGTCTCAATATTAATATTATCTGCAACTCTACAATTATTATAGTTTTTACTAACATAAAATGTCACCTACGAAGAACAAATTTTTGAACTCACTTTCACACTTGTCCAGAAAATTTTGAATTATGTTTAATAACAAGCTGCCATGATATAACAGGGCAACGTGTCAATAAATACCCTAATAATAAGCCTAACGCCTAACTTGTAATAACCTAAATGACTTCACAAGTCGATTAGGCTTTTACAGTTCAAGAAATCAGACGGTTACTGCCAAAGCGATTAAAAACATTAACCAGTTACAAATATGAACATGGAAGTTAATCTTTATTTTGAGAAGTTTAACAGTAGCCAAAAAAAATCTTTATTTTGAAAATAAAGGACATTGTGACATTTATTTTTTTTAACGCTTAATTACCCCATACATGTACCTTTCTAACAATTATGATCTAATATTGACTACTAAAAAGTATTTGAATGTTATTGAAAGTGGAAAAAAAATTCTCAAATATGACTTCAAAATGTTTGGCTTAATTTTACATTTTTTTTTTTTTTATTTATCCAGTAACAGTTGTTTAAAGCCCAATTATATATATATATATTAATTCCTTCGATTAATCTATCGCATATTACAAATATATTGCAAAAATTCATCGTTAAAAAAAGAAATTTAAGACTCAATTGCTTGAACAGATGAATTATTCCAATGGTTTCGAACTAGCCGATCGTTATATTCCAATTAAGTTTTCAAATCATTCTTTTATAATTAGATTTCTAGATTACGTTTCTATTCAGCATTTTACCTTTAAATGAAACGATCCATTTAGTCCAGATATCTCCTTTCTGATCACTCAAAGACAGGAAATTAAAAAGATCTTTTCCAAAAAAAAAAAAAGCAATCCTCTTTTTTTCCCCATGGCTACAATCAATCGTAATGATTTTCTTAAATCATACAGCTAATTATGAATCTGTTCAACAATTCAGCTTTCTTGTTCCCAGTCAAAGCCTTTTCCTTCCATAATGTACCTCCAAAGTAAATTGGAACTCACTACATAACACTACTGGTACCTTTTTAATGCCATAGTGTTACCGTTGAGACTGTAATCAGCAGTAATGGATGATGCCATAGATGTAACATGACTCAAATGAGAATTCTGTACCAAAGTGTCGTTAAATGACTGTAAAAACAGATGAGTACCTCCTCTTCCTCTTTGTGTGTGTGTTTTTTTTCAGTAAAAGTAATCAGGTTTCTGTTTTAGAGAGTTTTATTTACATTAATGACGAGCAATCATTTCCAGTAATGCGAGTGGATTGAAAATAGAAAAACGCAAATGCAAAACCGTTCTGGAGAGAGTTAAAAACAAGAGCTGATGATGAGTTTTCATTTATTCGGGTAAAGAATCGCATAAATTACCATTCAAATTGTTGCAGGAAACATTATTCCGCGTGCAATCATTAAAGATAAATGGTCAAAAATGAGATGCATTAAATTCTCTGGAGGTATCGAGGCAATCAAGTTTTTTTTTTTTTTTTTTTTTTTTGCTTCTTTTCCAAATAATTCATAAGGGGTCGATAAATCTTTCTTAATTTAGAAATTTGAAAGGTCAAGTGTGTTTTTTTCAGTTCATTAAAGTTGAATTTCAAACTCATTTTCGTGAATGGATTAATACGTTTTGATTTTTCAATCAGTAACATTGACGAAGTAATTGCAGCAAAGCAATCTTAGCATTATGTTCGAATTTAAATTTCTTATTGCTATCAAAATTATCCTATTAATAATACGATATATGGGTAAATATCTTTTTTGGGCTGGCCCATTCCCAAGCATTTCTCCTGAATAGAGTATTTGTTTGGTTTTAGATTGTATAGTAGTTACACTGTTTACATTGTATACCACTGTGTCCAAAAAATAGGACTAATTTTCAATTTAAAATTCCCGGGCTTATTAAATTTCAATTTTTTTTTCTTTTTTAGGTTGCCGGCAATGTCCTTGACATCTGTGTGAAATTTGAAACATTCATTAGTGTTTGAGTTACACTTGGCTTTGTGAGACGCTAAAAGTGATTTCGATGATTTTTGGAATGTCTGAATTAATTAGGTAAAGAACTTGCATTCAATTTTGTTTGCGGAAACGTATAGAATGTTGCAGAAGGCATTTGGTGAGCATTCCTATATCGGAAAGAAATGTTTAGAAGTGGTATAAACAGTTCAAAGAAGGCAGAGAACGCGTTGAAGACGAAGAACCCTCTGGTCCAACCATCAACCTCAACCGACGAAGCTCGCTTCCAAAAAATTAAAGATTTGGGGCTTGCAAACGGTCGATTTACAATTAGAGACCTTGCTGATGATGTTGGAATTTCAAAAGGATCTGTCAATTCCATTAAGGGCCTCAAGCGTGTCATATCTCGATTAGTACCGAAAATGCTGAATGCGCCAGCTCACACTGCATTGATTCCTCGTGACTTTTTCGCCCAAAACGAAACCCATATCGTTCCACAACCACCGTATTCACACCGTATGACATCTGTCTATTCCCTAAACTCAAAAGACCACTCCGGAGATACCGTTTTCAGTCGATTGAAGTGATTCAACGTGAATCGCCGCGCTTTGAAGGCCATCCCTGTCGATGACTTTTTTAGCCTGCATTGATAATTGGAAAAAAGTTGGCATAAGTGCATTGTGTCCGGAGGGGATTATTTTGAAGGCGATGAAATAAATTTGGAAGAATAAATAATGAGTTATGTGAAATTGTGAGAATAATAATGAAAAACAAAATAACTGGTCTTACTTTTTGGGCACAGTAGTTTTGGTGTTTATATTTTTATGATAGAAATTGGTGTTTGTATTGTATAGGGTAGAATTCCCAATGTCATGTATTAAATAAGTTAATCAGTTAAATTAATCAACCTTTTTTTAACCCGTGGTAACTCAAGGAACTATAGTGGAGGAAAAGTTACGAATTATTGACGACATTTGTTGCAGCCACAGTTTTCATAAAAGAAAAGAATCGAAAGCGATTGTAACACAGCTTCTTCCATCAACAGGCAAGCTGTCAGGTTGGAGGTTTTCGGATTTTATCCCACAAATGCCAGATAGTTGTCGCACAAAGTAGTCCAGGAACTCAATGTGGAAAAACAAAAGTTGCAAAACAATTACATTTTCAAAAGAAACAAATCGTGCTTAAATTCACGAATTAAAGACTTTAATAAAAAAATTAATTTTTTAAAAAAACAAGGGTAATTAATAAATAATTTTAATAAAATAAAATAATTTTAAAAAATAAGGCTGGAATTGCAAAATATTTTGTAAATAAATTAAAGTTTAAATATTTTCTTCTGGGTGCGCAGTAGATCTACCTCCCCATGGTGCACCTGGTAACACTTTTTAGTGGCTAAAAGATCTACAACTTGGCATTATGTCTTCCTCCTCACTTTGATACTCTTCGAGTACTACAGTGGAATGTCTCAATCCAAGAGCGCAGAGCTTTTGCTGATTCTGTGTGAGAAGGATATTGATGTCTTTACTATTATGGAGGCTAATTTGACAACCGACTGCCTGCGAAACCAAATTTACAGACTCAAAATTGTTCCTTCCCCGATATGCACTTTGTGCAGCTCTGGAGAGGCCATGGACTCCACGCATCTACTTCACTATCCTGCTCTGAGCAAGACTTTTCTCGCCGAGTGATATTGGGAGGCTAGAGATATGTTAGATTAATGAACTCTGTTGCAGCATGTTTTGTTGTATTCTCTGTTCTTCTTTTTTTTTTTTTTTTTTTTTTTTTTTTTCGTTGTTCTTTTTTTGATGTAATTGTTCATAATCTGCCATTGGAAATAAAAATATATTTTCTTCTAGGTAAAATTCAAACAAAGCGCTAAAAATTAATCGACTAATCTTTGAAGAAATAACAAATAAGGTAGGCAGTTGATCATCCATAATTAAAATAAAATATCTGATTTTAAATTATTAATATTAAAATATCTGATTTTAATTGCTAAGTTAAAACAAACTTTACTAAAAATTTGTACATGATTTTTTTTAAATTAAAAATAGACAGTTATAATTTAAGTAATGATTTAAAATTTTTCAAAAATTAAGTACCAATAATTCAACTTTTCAAAAAATTAAGTCATCATAAAATGCAAACAAATATGCATGTAGAATACAACAAAAAATATGATTTAACAACAAATCAATTTAATGAAAAAATTTATAAATATAAATAAAATTATAAAAAAATAAAATATAAATTTAATGAAACATGCAAGTGAATATAATAAAAAACAGCTTTCCTTGTATAACTGAACTCGAAATAGGATTGAAAATTTTGTGTGTTTTTAATTTGCTCAAATATAAATTTTTCTTATAGAAAGAAATTTAATATATAAATTGATATGAATGTAGAGGCATATGATTTCAATTAATTTTTTTTTCAATGAATATTTGTTTTAATGTGGAAACATTACATGAATAAGAACTCAAATGCGGGTAAAAATCAAAAAGAATAAATATTAAAAAATTATTTATATTTTATATTATAGTGTGCAGGTTGGTCAACCAGTTTGTATCTGGGTGTGATTGGGTTGAGATACTTGAGGCATAGGTAGGAGAACTCACAGCTTTATTGAAGCATACACTAACACCACACACATACAATTAGAGGCGTACGATATTTAACACATTTAAGGACCTATAATTATAGATTCGTGGAAGGATTACACTTCTAAACCGAAAACATGATACTCAGTTACGCGCAGGATGTGCTAAATATATTCCTGTCCAGGTGAGAGACTATTTTTGTGAGACACACGTTTTTCAGCGGCAGCGCAGGTTGCTCTTTACTTCCTGTCAGGCGAGATTCTTGAGACCGACTGACCATTTCTCCTGAACGTCAAAGGACTTGCCTGTGTGCAGGAGGGAACACGCTTTTTCGAAAGCATAATATATATAGATATCATGTATATTATGCTTTTGAAAATGTATCCTTTCTATACAAATTATCAATTTTAATGGTGAAAAAAGGACTTAGAAATAATTCTGTTCAAGGCTTTGTAATCAAGTTCTTGGATCATAAAATAAAACTGATTAAAATAAAAAAGAATGTAATAGATGCTTCTCATTTTCCACAAAAATTAACTCATTTCATCGGTGCAATATGCAAAAAAAACTGATATTGCATACTAAACATTTAAAAAAAAAAAGAAGAAAAAGAAACATTTTAAGGAATATATCACTTAACTTTTTAAGTTCTTGATCATAGTTTTTGTCAGACCTTAACACGAGAACGTAAAGAAAACGCTCCCGGAATATTATCCACAACACAACGAGACACGCGAGAGGAAAATTATTTATTTGCATTTTTTCATTAATCACAAAGCATTGCTGGTGTGGTTCTCTCCCGTTTTTTAATGCAATACATCAAGTTGTTCTTTCGTGCACAATACCCAGGGATGAGAACTAATTTGCATAATTTGTTTCCATCCAATTCTTGAGCAGAAGATAGAAATTATTTCTTATCTCGTGTGTTGAAGGAAAAACGCGTATGCAAAAACCCACCAAATAAAAAAAAGATGCTCAACTCATCCTGTAAAAAAAAAATAAAAAATATAACGTAATTGTTTGCTTCGTGTGATGATAAATTAAGTTTATTTCATTTATTCTTGGCGCTTCTTATTCTATATCTCTATGAAATGCTTTTTTCTCGCCGCCACCACCACACAACACGCCATGGTAAAGAGAGATCTGCAAAAGGATAAATCCATTCTTTATTCTTTTGTTTTGCTTTTTACTTTGCCAATCTTTTATTGCGCTGATATATAAACGCGCTTACATACCAAAGCATAATTAGAAAATGAAACTCGGCAATTTTCTTTTGCTGTCAGAATGGATGGTGAAACAAAAAGAATAAATAAACAAATAAAAATGGAGCATCACAGAGAGACGGGGAGAGACTTGGTGGTAATTGGAGAAAAAAAAGAGGTTTGAATGCAGGAGAGTTATTACGAAAAACTGTTATCCCAAATTGGCGAGAATTGAAGGAAATTTGCGGTAATAATAACTGTTAAGAAAGAAGACCGACATGATCGTATTTGTAGAGTGGGAATAACTACTTAAATATGCTTTTGATTTGTGTAATAACGGCAAATTTGAAGAAATATATAAGATGAAAAAAAAAATTCAGAACTGAAATGACGACGTGGAGGGAATTCTTTACAGTGTAAACATTTATTAAACGGGAAATGTTGTACGAGACGGTAAAATCCTCCATATGATACCCGTAATTGCAGTTTAGCGTTGTGTGGTAAATTACCTCCCATAGAGTAAGCACTGGCTGGAATGTGCTGTGTTATTTCGAATTCAATATCAGTCGGATTGGTATTTAAAATTTCCCTTTCATATTTAAGTTATAACGGTTTTTTGGTTTTTCCAAGAAATTGCTTATTGTTTTTCGCATTTTTATTTAATTTGCAATAAAAATTCTTTTCTGAGAAATATTTTAAATCGATGGGTAGTAGTATTATGATTCTACAATTGAAAGCATTTCCAAGATCCTGGCTGACTTGTGGCTCAGTGGAGGTGTGCCCGGCTAGCGTGTAGGGAAATTCAAGCCCCCAAAGGGAGGAGTTACATACGCTGTCTAATCTTCATTGAGTCTCCTCATTTCTGAAGTAGGGATTTCAATGGAAGCCCTAAATCCTTCTGTACTCTTGCACCGTTCTTTATTTTATTTATTTATTTATTTTTTTTGGCCAAGAGTTAGGACTTTTTGTTGTTGGAGGCCACCACCAACAACAACAAAAATGCTTAATAACAACTGCAGTGGCTACTGAAGTGGTGGTGGTTTCCACTGCAGTCACTGCCTTGCAAAATGAAGGGACTCGATGGAGATTATGACAGAGGTTGTAAATTATCGTATCGTTATCCAGGCTTCGTGGTGGAGTATTCCCCAGTTTTTTCCCTTACGAACGAAAATAGGCCTTGAAAAATCAAAAAAGGCAATGCCTTATTCTCATCGTCGTCTGTAGTAAGTGGAACAGACGTCCATGGAAGATCAACAACAACAAACAAAAATGGCTAACTCGTGGTCAAGAAATAAAGAACGCAACAAGAGTGCAGAAGGGGTTAGGTTAGAATCTACTGGTGACTTCCATTGAAATCCTTACTTCAGAAATGAGGAGACTTAATGAAGATTAAGATAGCGTATATAACTCCTCCCTTCAAAGTTCAGGTTTTCTGGTGGGAGTTTTCCGAATTTTATCTCATGTGATAAACAAATGGTGGATAGTTAATCATGAAAGACCTCAAGGATAGCAATATACCCCCTCCTCACCTGATGGTTATTCACTGCATGCATAAGTGGATCATCAGGCCGACCGATGGTCAAAAACAACAAAAATGCCGCGCTCATGTCTTAGAAGTAAAGATCACAGCTATAATACAGGGGCTGAGGTTCGAATACGCTGGTAGCATCTATTACAGCCACTGCTTTCAAAAATTAGATGGTGATTATGGTAGCGTGTGTAATGTGTCTGGCATCGATATTTCGACTTCCTGATGAGAGTTTTCTGTTTTTGCTTTTTGACGTCACGCAAATGACGAGCAGTTATTCCTAAAATTTTTGCCTGAAGGCAATGTCTTTTTTCATAGCCTATGAGTTGGTTGTTTGCAGCCTGAATATACAGAAAACAAGGCCAACTGATGTTTGACAATAAATTGCCTTCATTGCATTTTTTTAATTTCATTTCGTCAACGGAAATGTACAAATTTCCCAATTACGATATTTAAAATTCTACTAGTTCTAAGTAACTGCTATTCTACTAGAAAATGTATGTTACTAAACTCTTCCGTAATTTTAAATTCTAGTTGAGTATATAGTATCTATGGGGGCCTGATGGCTGAATTGCTAGCATTCTGGCGCTCGGTAAGACAGGTTTCGGGTTTGAGTGCCGGCGGTGCCATGGGTGTTTGTAGTGGTTCGGAATCCACTTTAAACTGTAGGTCCCGGTCTAACATGAGCGTTGAGGGGGTATTGTTACTCCGCGTCCGTAGCTTATCTTCAAGCTACACGCACCTCCAGGGTACTACTAAGTGAGTAACGTCGGTGCGGCGCTAGCCTTAAGGCATAAAAAGAAATTGTCTAAGTGTTTGCCAGCTGCATTAAAAAATATATATATTTTATGGGGCCTGAATGGCCGAGTGGCTAGCATTCTGGCGCTCGGTAAGACAGGTTTCGGGTTCGAGTGCCGGCCGTGCCATGGATGTTTGTAGTGGTTCGGAATCTACTTTAAACTGTAGGTCCCGGTCTCATAGGATCGTAGAGCGTTGCGGGGGCATTGTTACTTCGCGTCCGTGGCTTATCTTCAAGTTACACGCGCCCCCTGGGAAATGCAAAGTGAGTACGTCTGTGCAGCGCTCGCCTTAAGGCATCCAAGACCAAGCTGTCTAAGTGTTTGCCAGCTGCATTGGAAAGAAAATATATATATATATATAGTATCTATTTGAGATAAGAATGACTTCCTCAGCGGTATCCTCAATGACTAATGAGGTTTTCTATTCTGAGGTCAATTATTTTAACTGAGAGCAAAGACTATGAAAATAGAATTAAGAGTTTCTATAGCTCATAGAAACTTCCATTTCTTTCTAACTCATAGAATTTCTCATCATACAAGTTTATCGTTTCTCATAGCTCATAACATGATTTACATCCTAATAACTTAGTTTGAAAAAAAAAAGTAAATAGCTCTTTGATCTTCAGGAAAAATGTGTTTTAATTATGCTAAAGCTTTGTTTTATATTATTCAATCATTCAGTGCATATCCCCATGCATATTACATGCTGATTTAACTGAAGAAAAATAATTTAAAAAAATGCGACATCTTAAAGTCTGCATTGCCTCAAAATATTTCACCCAATTCATCACTCTGTAATAAAGATCGTAATTTTATATTTTAGGAATATCGAAAGAAAGATTATTACAGACTTCTAATTAATTTTTTTTAATTTTTTGTAACAAAGCAAAATTCGGTTTACTCGCAACAATTCAGGATTGAAAGATTTTGCAAATAAATAGATTTAGTTTTCTCCAACCTAAAAAAATGCAATGCTTTTAATACAAAGAAAGAAAAGAAATCCTCCTTCTTCCGAAACGGATTTTCCGGCCAACAGATTTATCAAATCCTTCCCCTCACGCACACGAAACTTGCAGTTTGGGTTTAATCTATGCCGAACTCCTTCAGCTAAAAGTAAAATATTTTTTTCAATATCATTACTATACCACCGGATTCAAGGCGAACAGATGATCTGTCTGTCTGAAGGGATTTATATTTTTTTGATTTATCAATTTTTAAATGTATCGCAATTATTAATTACATGTAATTATATTTATAGTAAAATTAATTAGGATCTAACGGCCGAGTGACTAGCGATCTGGAGCTCACTGTCACAGGTTCGACTCCTAGCGGTGCCGTGGACGCTTAGTGATCCGGAATCCACTTTATTCCATAGGTACCGGTCCGATATGACTGTAATACTATTACTACAACACACCACGTCACTGTGCGTAGGGCTGAGTTGCCTCTTTACAGTTTGGGAATGACGTGGGTGAGAAGAAGTCTGATTGGGCTCTGTGACGCTATACGGCCATATGAGACTGGGACTTACAGTTTAAAGTGGATTCCGAACCACTGTAAACAACCATGGCACCGCCGGGACTCGAACCCGAAATCTGTGGTACTGAGCTCCAGAGCAATAGCCACTCGGCCTCAAGCCCTCAATATGACTGTAAGTGGGCTTCTTTATAGGGCTGACAATCGCACCCCTAAAAAGTAGCAGGCAAAAAGCTTTGGTCCACCATAGGGCTGTTGCACCACTGAAGAAGTATATGTAATTATTTTATTTATCTATTTTTAATATACACTTTTATTTAAAATTTTTAATATTTGGAAAATGAACCTTCATTACATTTTAATTATTTAAAACTATTATAAAGAGAAAATTGTTTAAAATTTATGCATTTGCTGATTCGACACACAAATTGGGAAGTTTAAATATCATAAACTATTTTTAACAATATTTATAAAAATTTCTCTAAATATTAAATTCAACATAACTTTAACTGCAAATTTTTTTGAATTCAAACAATAAATATAATAAAATAAATTTATTTTACAATCAACTCAAATGTAAACAAGTTTTATATGAAAGCACACACACACACACACAAAATAAAAAACGAACAAATTATATCTTTACATAAAGGGAAGCTTTAAAGCTTCCAGATAAGATTTCAAATGCGCAGCAAAATTTCTCACTAAATTTAGAAATTTCATTTCATTCTGGATTTTAAGGGTTGTATCGCAAACACAAAAGTAATGAAATATTTATTTTTCCCCAAAAGAATTCCCCTTTGATGCAACGAAAGTGACAGCTTTATTACTTCACGCGAAAATAAAATGGAATTTTAAAAGGGAACAGAACTACACGCATTTTGAGAGTTTCACTTTCTGTAAATTTACGAAAAGAAAACTAATTTCCCTCCATCAACAAACACGTTATTAAATCCCTTTTTTCTTCCCCTTTCCCCTTTTTCCCCTCCCTTTTTCCCAGATGGAAAAAAAAGGGAAGAATTATAGGTACAAGGATTTTTCTCGTTCGCTGCTCAATCAATTGGAATATTAGAAGTACAAATTATACATAAGCGATTCCGAATGAAAATAATTCGGCGACAAAACAAAAAATAAATAAAATAAAATAAAAAAAAAGAAATCTTATCCTTTTGTTTATTTAATTACTTCTCTCTCTGTGTTTTGGAATCTGCGGCGTACGAAATGAAATGAAATGAAAAAATAAAATAGGGAAAAAAAAGAGGGAGAAAGGGAAAAAAATAAAAAAAAAGGGACAAAGAAAATTTAAGAGAGACTAGTTCGTAACGAATCTGGTACAGCGCCGAATTGGAATAGGGAAGAATTGCAATATACAGCACTGAAGAAGGTCGCATTTCCTATTACTTCTTCGATAAAATGAAGGGAAAAAAGGGGGAAAGTTATTTTGAACAAGGCAGCAAGACTTCGAAAAGGGGGGGGGGAATAAAAAAAAAGAACAAGGTAGGACGGAAGGGATATTATGGGACTGTCTTCTTCAAGTAAGACCCTTGTCTGCACTATATTGAAATTCGACTACGTACTGGCGAATAGTGGACCTACAGAAATGAAATGTCAAGTGTTGAAAACAAAGGGGTGCCTGCCCCGTTTGCAATATCAGAGAAGAAGCAGAAAAATAGAAAGAACAATTTTTTTTCAGCGTTTGTGTTGTTCTTTTCTTTTATTTGTTCATCTTCTCTGAGTTACGAGAGGAAATGACTATCATTGGATTCGCTGAAATTTTTAATAAGAAACTTGCTTCGCTTGTATTGAATTAAACATCCACAATGAGTTCTTCTTGTGACTCGTGCTACGAGCGCGTTAATTTAGAACGGTTGGCGGAATCGTCTGCGAAACTTAATTTGGAATTCGCTATTTAATTTTACTTTTTGAATTGAATAAGTCTTACAAGTCGAGAAATAGAAGACTTTTATATAAATGTTACTAGTACATGAACAAGGAAGACTTTTTAATGATTATGTGAATTCCTGAAATATTAAATAGACATGAAATCAATCAATAAATGAAATTTAAAGTGTTGCAGTTAGTACTCGTTTTCATTCTATGAAATAATAATTCAGTTTAAAATGTATATTTATACTTTTATATATTATATTTTTATATATTTAATATATACATATATATATTATATTTATTTATTGTACATTTTTTATAAATATATATTTAATCGTTTTTAAATTTAATTTTACTAATCGTTTCATTATTTTTCCCATTTTTATTCTTGTGACTCGTGCTACGAGCGCGTTAAATTAGAACGGTGGCGGAATCGTCTGCGAAACTTAATTTGGATTTCGCTATTTAATTTTACGTTTTCAATTGAATAAGTCTTTCAAGTCGAGAAATAGGAAACTTTTATATAAATATTACATGAAAAGAAATAATTTATAACTCATAAGGATTGATTATGTGAATGCTTGAAATATTAAATGGTATAAAATCTATCAATAAATGAATTTAAAAATTGTTGCAATTAATTATCGTTTTTATTCTATGAAATAATAATTTAATATAAAATATATATTTATTCTTTTATATATTTATTATATATAGATAAATTATTTATTTATTATATATATTTTTATAAATGTATATTTATTTATTTTTAAATGTAATTTTACTAATCGTTTCATTATTTTTTCCAGAATATAAATATTATGTGAGCAAGAAAGCCTTTTTAATTCATCAAGATACCAATCTTGATGCTTAAAGAATGCTTGAAATATTAATTGGGCATGAAATAAATAAATAAATGAAATGAAAATTGTTGCAATTAATTCTCGTTTTCATTCTATGAAATAATAATTCATTTTAAATTATATATTTATATATATTTAATATATTTATGTATTATATTTATTTACTATATATTTTTCTAAATATATATTTATGTATTTTTAAATGTTTTACTAATCGTTTCATTAGTTTTTCCAGATGATTTTAATTTCAACAAACATAATTTAATTTAAATAATTTAGCAAATAGAAGTTTTTTAAATCAAACTTTCTTTTAAATTATCAAAACAAAATTTCTTTTATACTTAAAAAAATATTTCTTAATAGTTCTTTTAAACTTAATAAATTTCTTTTATACTTACAATTATTTCTTTATACTTCTTTTATACTTTTCTTTTAAATAATCAAGCAAAAATTTTTTTATACTTTTTTTCTTATTTAAATTTTAATTTTACCTAGAATTAAATTTTTTCTGACTTTTAGTTTAAGTGGATAAAAACCAAAATTTAATTGCATGCAAATGTATATTTAAATCGTGATTTTTTTTTTGTAATTTGTGTTTAATGTTTATTTTTTCAATTCCTTCTATTAACTCCCGCTCTCCCTATATATATATCTTGTTCAAATTTTCAATCGTTCATAAAATACTTTTTATTCATCCACTCAAGTTCAAATACATTTTTTTGAACTTGATGACACTTGATGTTAATACAGTTTTTTCAAATATTAATTCATTAAATAAATTTAATTAATTAATTTTAGTTTTTTTTACATTTAAGTTGCATACATCTACCAATAGATGGCGCCAGATAAACTTAAAAAATGAATGAAAATTACTTATAAAGGACTTTCTGCAATAGAGTGAAAAAAAAGAAATTGACTTTAAAAAAAAAATTTTTTTTAATTACTTGTTCAACACAATTTCATATTTTTAAATTTAAGTCTTTTCATATTTTTAATAAATTTGAAATTTTTGAATTTAAGTCTTTTCATATTTTTAATAAATGTTATATTTTTATAATCCTTCTATTTGTTCATTTTTCAAAATTAAGAAAGAACTATCTTGTCGTTGGATTCGTCGCAAATTTTATTGAAAGCATTTGCCCTTTTTACATTAGACGTTGGCAACGAATCCTTGTGACTCGTGCTATAGTTGATTAATTTAGAACGATGAAAATATCGTCTGCGATTCATAATTTAAAATTCACCATTTAATTTCAGTCTTGCTTTGGATGAATCTATTAAATTGAGTGGTAGGAGACTACAAAAAGAGATTTTAAATTTGTAGAAAAATAATTATAAAAGGAGTTTGAAATTGTTGCAATTAAATCGCTATTTCCTTCAAAGTAAGTAATTAAATTTCATCGAATCTTCTATTCATTCCGTTAATATTTCTTTTCGGAATTTATGCATAATTTTGTGTTCTAAATTATGCACTGAATTAAAGTTTTTCATTTCAGTTCATCTTTATAACACGAAAAAAATTAACATTTAAATTTCAATAAATGTCATAAAGCAGTTTTAAAACATGAATTAAAAATGACGAAATGATTAAAAAATATGAATCCTGAACTATAATTTAAAAATGTCATATTCAACGCAAATTTGTTTTTAATTTTTTTTAACTTTACAAAATTAAATATATTAAAAGGATTATGTATTAATTATGTATAATATTATGTATTAAGTATGTATTAAAATGGAAACTTTACTTAAATTGAGTAAATCACAATTTTCTGTTATAAATGTCATAGTATTACCTGAAATTTAGGATGATTTCATCTGAAATTCGCTTTATTAATAATCATTAAGCTATTACAGTCATTATCTGTAATATTTAATCAGTAGTCATCTTACGTCAGATAAAAAAAATTAAATAATTTCCGAGTAAAACGTAATAAAAAGATTCCAGTTATTACGTTTGTTAACACCTGCTGTACCTATGTTTGAACATTGGTGGCATAAATGTCAACGTTGAAAAAAAATGTCACCCGCTACTTATGTTAATAATGAAATGCCCTTCAGAAATAGCATGTGTAATTATAATGTCACAAACGAAATATAATTCAGATTCTTAAATACAGTCATTTCATTCCAATTAATATAGATTGTTTCTTATTTCATGTATTCACAACGACAAGCATTTTGTTTAATATGCAATTGGCATTTTGGAAAAATACAATTAGTAAAATAATTTTCGAATTCGTGAAACCTGTGAGCTTTTTATTAAGTATTCTATTTTGAAATTTCATGTAAACGGATAACTCAGCAGCTGCAAATTGGAGAAATCTCTCTGAATTCTAAAAGGAATTGTTATTATACATAGAAAAACTTATTATCATGACTTTTCGGAACAAAAAGAATTGAGTTACATATACACTAGATGACATAACGATGAGTGCAATTTCTGTTATTTCCAGTACATTTAATATGATAAAATGATATGCGTCTTTAAAAAAAATTTCTGTATATACACTCAAGAGTCAAAACATTATGACCACCCCTACATTTTGCAATGAACTCGCCTGGATGACGTGGAAGGCACGTGATCATGTGGAAGTGGTATTTAACTGCTGCTGGAGAGTCTGAAGAATCATTCTTTCACTTACTTCTGTGTGTGATGGGAAAGGCTGCGGATCTAAGCGACTTTGATAGAGGGCAGATTGTAATGGCTCGAAGGCTCGAAACAAGTACTTCCGAAACTGCACGACTCGTGCGTTGTTCGCGATCTACAGTTGTTAGTACTTACACAAAGTGGATGAACGACGATGAAACCAGCAGTAGACGACATGGTGTTGGACGTCCACACGCTATCAACGAAAAAGGTCGTCGGAGACTGTCTCGCATGGTGAAGCAAAACCGGAGCCAGACAGTAGCTCAGCTGACAACCCAATACAATGCAGGGCCAAGTAGAATAGTATGGGATCACACTGTTCAGCGGACACTGTTGGACATGGGGTTACGCAACAAACGTCCCACTCGTGTGCCTTTGCTGACCAAGCGTCATCGCCAACTGCGCCTGCACTGGGCCCGGGAACATCGTGACTGGTCCATGGATCAGTGGGAGAGATTTGCCTGGTCAGATGAATCACGGTTTGTCATTCATCACGCCGATGGCCGTGTCAGGATACGCCGTCTTCCAGGCGAACAGTTGCTTCTTCAATGTACAGTAGGTCATACACAGGCCGGTGGTGGCGGTATTACGCTTTGGGGGACGTTCTCTTGGGCGTCTCTGGGATCCGTGGTTGTGGTAGAGCAGACCATGAATTCTACAGGGTATCTGAACATCATTGCGGACCAATTGCACCCTTACATGGCCTCTGTTTTTCCAGCTGGAAATGGAATGTTCCAACAGGACAACGCCCCTTGTCACAAGGCTAAAATTGTTTTGGAGTGGTTCCAGGAACATGATGCTGAATTCCAGTTAATGTCCTGGCCGCCTAACTCACCGGATCTTAATCCGATAGAACACATTTGGGATGTCCTTGGTCGGCAGCTCAGAGTTCAAAGATCACCAATTCGCAATATCTCGGATTTGCGTGACCGTTGCTTAAACATCTGGTACAATCTGTCTCCGTCCATCTACCAAGGACTCCGTCCAAGCCTCCGTGCCAAGGCGGGTTGAAGCTGTGTTGCGCGCCAAAGGTGGGCCAACTCGTTATTGATAAGTGGTCATAATGTTTTGCCTCTTGAGTGTATATATTGTTTTCAAGCTAGATATATATGTATTTCTTTGGTAACTCATATAAGCATGTGAGCATTTTCCAACATGCAACTTATAAAAGATAGTTACCTTTCGAAAAATATTTGGGAAGGAATTTCTATAGTGCTCTTCTTATTTGTGTAACTGTGGTTTCTCTCAAACACTGGCAAACATGGTAAACCTGTGGCGTTCATGGTAAATGTTACCGCTGAGAAACATTTAGTTCTCATCCTGAGAAGAAATATATTTAGCGCACCCTGGCACACTAGTTGGCCTACAGACACTCATCCGGAGAGGAAGTATATTTCGCGCTTCCTGAGCGTAGCAGAGCTTCAGGTTTTCGGCTTAAAAGTGAAGTCTTTCCACGAATCTATAAGTATCTATCTTTAAATGTGTTAAATATTGTATGTCTCTAATTGCATGTGTATGGTGTCTATGCATGTGTAAATAAAGTTGTGAGTTCTGTGTCTCCAATACCTCAACCCAATTCCCCCCCTCCCCCAGTTACAATCTGGTTGCCCAACCTGTGTACAACATTAGTATAATATAACATATCTCTCATAATGTTGGGTAACATTATAATGCCTACCAGTATAAAGATAAATTTGTTACATTACAGTTATAAATGACTAAAAATCGCCTAACATTAAAAGAAATATTTGTAGAAACGAAATTAGTTTCTCAAATCGGAAGAAATAGGCTTTGTTTTTAAACTCAAGTATTTTTAAACCACAACAGGGTTTAAAATAAAAATGCTCAGTAGTGATCAGAAAAATTGAATTGTAATTTTAAAAAAAATCTATATACATTTTTAAATTTGTAATTATAAAAATTAGTTTATTGTTCGGGTTGTTTTGAATCTCAGGCACTTTCCTCTTTGTCCTTCTTCACAGACAGAGATACAAAACTACTTTCGATGGCCTGTTACTTTGTAGAATATTGAGACACTGAGATTTTGGACAAACTTTCTACATAAGGCATTCCAGCATAAATCTTCATTGTGCCATCTCCAGCCTCCACACAAAAGTTTTCGGTCCAACATCGCTTCACGAGTTTCGAACCAAGCATCGTTAGTTCAGAAACCCAACGAGCTATCTATCCCCCAAGCCATCATCTTAAACCATCGTCTAAATGGATGGAATTCGTTTCGTGCTAAACTATGTAACATTTATGGTTTGATTGATTGAATTGATTTCATATTAGATAGGTCAGTGTGCCAGTGATTTTCTTTTATTCGTTTTGCAAGCTGATGGAATTGGCTTATGTTAAAATGTGTTCTGTTATCGATCGTTTGGTTTGATTCAGTTTGTAACTGATGGTATTGGTTCCATATTAAAATATATTTGTTTGTCTGTCATTTGGTTTCATCAATTTGGTAAACTGAGAGAATTGATTTCATACTAAATATGTCAGTCTGTCGGTGATTTTATTTTATTTATTTTGTAAGCTGACTGAATTGGTTTCATATTAAAATATATTAGTTTGTCGGCTGTTTGATTTGTTTTTTAACTGATGATACTGGCTTCATGTTAAATTATATTCGTTTGTCGATCATTTGGTTTGATTCATTTAGTAAATTTAATGTTAATAATTGCACAAACAACTTAAAGGAGAGTCAATAATTGAAGCAATTCTATTATTATTTTGTATTACATTATGTTAAAATAGGGATAAAAACCAGATTCCTCACAAAATATAAAATATTTTAATAAAAATAACTTCACTTGTACATAAACAATACAACATTAAAAATTCATATTGAAATTAAATATATACTTTAAAATACTGTAACAACTTGATCCAAATTTACCAAAAAACGTATATAAATAAATTCACTTCAATTCCTTATCACGTGGTTTCGTCGTCCATAAAAAAAAAAAAAAAAGCAGAAACGATTCTTTGTAGTTCCAACAACCCCAAACAAAACTTCCCTTCACATTATCGTTCGAATCGAACCCATATCCCCTTTCACACCGCACCACAATAAACGCCGAGGTGGAATACCGGGGAAAGAAAGTTATAAAAATTTGAAAAATAAATATGAAAGCGAGTGGAAAGAAAGTCGTTGAGTAGAAGTAGCCGCGTTTTTAAGTCATCTGGACGGAGCTAATGGGAAGGAAAAACACTTTCTTTTTTTACGTTTATGCAAATGAGCTGACGACGTCTTTTTCCAGCTCGGTTTCCATTAGGAAGTTCCTCATGCCGAGCCGTTTTCGGACGGCCATCTTTGGCCATTGCTACTTTTCACAACAATAGTGAGAAAGACACAAATTTAATTGAATTAAAGGATATTTTTTAAATTTAATTTGAAAGGATATTTTTAATACATTGAGTATCTTGCACTGAATTGTACTTGGCTTGTACTAGATCATAAATAATGCACCCACGTAAAATTTCAGGCCTTCGTATCTACTTGTTACAATAAGAACAACATTATTAAAAACAACGGGTCATCATTTTTTTTTTGTTCTAATGTAGCTGGCAAACACTTAGACAACTGTCTTGGATGCCTTAATACAAACTCTGCACAGATGTTATTCACTTAGCACTACCCCGGAGGTGCACGTACCTTGGAGATAAGTTGCGGATGACCAGTAACAATACCCCCGAAACGCTCTACGATCATGTTAGAACGGTCCAACGGTTTAAAGGGGATTACGAACCAATACAAACATCCATGGCACCGCCAGGATTCGAACCCGAAACCTGGGGTACCGAAGCGCCAGAGCGCTAGCCACTCGGCCATTCAGGCCCCACGGGTCATCATTAAGGATGAAATCAGAAAGACCGCAATCTGCTCCTTTTCATTCCAAAGGAAGAATTTCCTGGTCTGTGTATTTATTGTTACGGTTTTTGGCCTGATGGCCGAGTAACTAGAGCTCTGGCGCTCGGTTCGAGCCCCAGCAGTGTCATGGATGTTTGTAGTGGCTCGGAATCTACTTTAAACCGTAGGTCCCGGTCTAATATGGCTGCAGAGCCTTGGGGCGTAGGGCCGACACTTACCTCGTATAAAGAAAATACAACATTCATGTTTCGGAATCTGCCGGTAGGCATAACTTCTTGCCCACCATGGGACTGTCGCGCCATTGGAGAAGTTTACGGTTTGGCTGGGCTTATTACCTCACAAATATTGCTTTCCTAGTCACTTTGTCTACCAGATTGATCTGTCACATATGAAAAGCAAAGTTTTTGATAGATTTTATATTTCTTTGTGTTTATGTTTTAGGGCCTGATGGCCGAATGGCTAGCGCTCTGGCGTACGGTACCACAGGTATCGGGTTCAAATCCCGGCTTTGCCATGGGTGTTTGTAGTGGTTCGGAATCCACTTTAAACCGTAGGTCCCGGTCCTAATAGGATCGTAGAGCTCTGCGGGGCATTGTTACTCCGCGTCCGTGGCTTACCATCAAGTTACACGCGCCCCCTGGGTAATGCAAAGCGAGTAACATCAGTGCAGCCCTTATGGCGAAAGATCACGGTCTATCTCCCAGCTGCATTAGAAGAACATGTTTATGTTTTTGTGTGCTTTACTTTACCTATTTTTAGAAACAAGGAGTCTTGGTGTCGATTGTGACAATGTGTGTGAACATCGCATATCGACAATGAACTAGCTGGAGGAAAATGAAAATGTCCGAGTTTTTATTTCATGCTATATACAAATCCCGGGCATTTTTTCTTTAGTCCTCCCTGAAAGCACCAACAACCCCCCTTCCTTTTACTACCCTAGTCCAATGTCTATGTGCGATACTCTCACACATTATTACAATAGCCATAAAGAAATATAAAATCTATCAAAAACTTTGTGTGTCATACGTATGAGACAGATCAATCTGGTAGACAAAGTGTTGGATTTTTCGAGCTAGGAAAGCAGTACTCGAAGTGTAGTAAGCGCAGTCTTACCGAAATTTATCGGAAAGAATAAATATTTTGTACAGAAGACGGGATTTCTACGATACAAACAATAGAACTTGGCCTTGACTTATGCAGGAAATGTAAGTTCTCTTTATTTATTCTTTGATGTACCGAGATGATATGCCTTAGTTTTATTTTGACAAAGAATTTTTGAGTTTCAGTTTTTTTGGGATAATGATCCGTTATAATTTTTACAGAGTAATGATGTTAGGCAGAATAAAATAATGCTAATATTGATGCATTATTCTTTATTTTTTATTATTATTTAATTTATTTTTGAGAGATTTTTTTTTACATCTATCTTTTTTAACAGGATAAAAAAATAACGCACTACAAAACTTTTCTGGACATATACTAAACATTCTCAAATGTATGTGCTTCTTGAAAATGTTAATGTGAATGTTAGCTCTAGATAGTTGCTTTAATTAAGTATAACAATAATACATAATAATACAATAATGAATAATTTTTATTAGCTATCCATGTTAAATAGGGTAATGCCTACTTTTAATTATTTAATCTAATAACAAGTTATATTAATTTTTTAATTAATAATACTTTGCAATATTTATGTACAAATTATTCCTGATTTATTTATTATCATTATAAAAAGTTTTTTTTTTTATAATCCCTAGTGATGAACATGCTTAAAAAAAAAGAATATCAAACTTTTCCTTTAAATAATTTCCTCACTTCAAAAATTTATTGCGGCCTGATGGGCAATTGGCTACCTCTCCGGTCGTTGGTACCACAGGCTTCCTGTTCGAATCCTAGCGGTGACATGGATATTTGTGAGGGGTTTGGAGTCCACGCTAAACTATAGGTCATGGTCTGTTTACCGCTCGTGTGTATAAGATGAGCGACAAATCAAGAAGTTATTTATATTTGAATTTGTAAAAAAGAAATATACGGAAAATAATGTTTTTAGATTTCTAATAATGAAGCAGTGAATTATATTGTAATTACTTATTTTATAGTACACTATAATATGTTATGCAAAGTCAGATATTAGATGTAACATTAACTTTGAACAATCACAAAAAAGAGTTAACAGATTCAATACCATTGTATCAAGGCTTAATACACTATCTGGAAGAAAGTGACGGGACACCCCTCGAAAAGTCGACAATACAGCTGACACAAGCGCAATAATAGGTATCTCTGCATGACTGGAAACGCGTCCTTTGGAGTGACGAGTCACGATTTACTCTTTTCCGTTCCGATGGACGTGTTTGGGTATGGCGTTTACCAGGAGAACGCCTTTTGCCCGAGTGTGTCGTCCCAACTGTAAAGTTTGGTGGAGGAGGATTGATGGTATGGGCCTGTTTCTCCTGGCCCACTGGTGAAGGTTGATGGTGCGATGAATGCCGATAGATACTGTGATATTCTCGGGAATCATGCCCTTCCTACCTTGTGGGCAACGTACGGTATGGATGATTGCTGGTATCAAGACGACAACGCAACATGCCATGTTGCAAGGAGGACTCTCAACCCAACTCTCTTAACCCAATTGAACATCTCTAGGACGAATTGGACCGTCGGTTGAGGGCCTGCACCCCACTCCCCAAAAGAAAGCCTGAACTATGGAACTTCCTGTTAAACATTTGGAAGGAAATTACTTTTGCCACTATGGCTAATTTAGTGGAAAGCATGCCCAGAAGGGTTGCAGCTGTGATCGCAGCCAAAGGAGGCCCTACCTCCTATTAATTTTAATAAACATAGGTTTATGTCGTTATGTTATAGTGTCGTGTCCCGTCACTTTCTTCCACATAGTGTAGAGGATAAATTTAAAAATATTGACCAGTAAAATAAAGTAACAATTATGAAAGAATGAACATTGTATATTTTTTATAACAATTTGTTTTAATTTTAATACTTTAAGTAAATAATAGTTGTCTTTTTACATAATAAAATATTATAATAGTAGGCAATTCTTTTTAAAAAAAACAAATTTTTTGCTAGTCAATAGGCAATTAATAGTGAATAATTGGTGATAACACTTTATTATTGCTATTGCAAACATAAATTTATATTATAAATTATTTTATTGTATGTTTAAATTATTTTCGTTCAATAAAATATGAGCAGGTAACTTAATATATCAGTTTAAGTAAAATTTGAAACGTATAATTATTTTCATGATAGAAATCTTTGTAATTATCTTACCCTTTCGCTGATAACTTTTTTAAGAAAACATTCTGTACATTGTAAATTTCAATCTTAAAATATTAAATTTCCTCATGTAATTATAATTTACTTTGGAGATAATATCAAAAAATTTTAATTAATAGTAGATCGATTAACATCTTGAAAGTAATTAAATTTTGAACACAAAAAAGCACAAAAGTTTCAATTTTAATAAATACTTACGAGTACGAAAATACTAATAGAAATACTGTATTACATACATTTATAAGTTTTATTCTGTATGATTACAACAACAAAAAATAAACAGTTTGAAAATACATCTTCTTTTTATATTGTAGCTAGGAAACGTGCTAATTTAATAAAAGTAATTCAAAAAATTTTCACCTCGTTTTTGTTACAGACATTTCACAATTTATACATTAAAAAATGAATCGTTTTTTAAAATAAATAACATAATAAATATATTTTCATGTTTATATTTCATATCGTCTGATGATACAATTTATCGTTTGCTCACTGAACACTCCTCCACACCTTTAAACAATTCATGAAGACGAAAATAAAATCATCTGTTAAAATTATTTTTTCATTTTATTTTTCATCTTTTGTTATGTAAAATTTTAATTTTTAAACGAATAGGACGAATGTTTCTTCTTCTTCATAATACATGAAATGTTTTTCAAAAATTTCACATTTATTTATTCATTATTTTTAGAAATGTTGTTGAAATCGTAATTAAATTAGAATATTTTGGTTAGAATTAAAAATGACAAAAATATATATATATATATATATATTTTTTATAACCACATTAAATACATTAAAATCATTATTTAAGCACCTATATTTGTCAAACAGAAACTTGAATACATTAAATTTTAATTACATTAGATTTTAAAATCTTAAATAGTTACATAAAAAATCAATATTTAAAAAAACAATATTACATTTAAATTTATATCATAAATACTTAGTTACACACCTAAAACAAAAAATTATGTAAATAGTTTTGGAATTGTAGCAACTATATTATAATGATGTTTGCATCTATTTAATGTTATATTATTACAGGATTACAAAATTAATTTTTAGAATATAAAATATTAATCACTATATGTTATTATCGTTATAATATATTAATTTATAATTATACTATCATAAATAAATATTAATAATATTAATTAAATTTTAATGATGCTGCATTCGATTAATAAAGAAGGAAGATGAAAATAATATGAAATATTTTCTGTGAATTGCTAATAGCATAATTATTGCTCTTAGCATTTTTATTGATATAATTCCACTTTAAATTAGTTTATCATTCTTATGTAAAAATATTAACTTATCGGCAATTTAAATTGAGTGGGCAGATTATTTCACTCTCGGATATTAGTTCCCATCTTGCAATGAATTTTTATTAAATATTATCGAGTTTTAATATTTGTATGATAATGAATCCGAAAAAGGGGCCCGATGGCCGAATGTAGGTCCCGGTCCTAACAGGATCGTAGAGCGCTGCAGGGGCATTATTACTCCGCGTCCGTGGCTTTACCATCAAGTTACAAGCGCCCCCCGGGTAATGCAAAGTGAGAAACATCGGTGCAGCCCTTATGGCGAAAGATCGCGGTCTATTTCCCAGCTGCATTAGAAGAAAAAAAAAAAATCCGAAAAAAAGAAGAAAAAAAAATGAAGAAAAGGATAAAAGCCTTGATTCCATTTTATAAGTAAGTTACAACTATTGTCTTGAAAAAGAGTAGACTCAGCAACTACTGTGAATGAAAGTCTGGCATCGGTATTAAGATTGTAAAGCTAGTGTTGTCCGAGTTTTCTCTAATATTATTAGCAAATAAACGATATTTGCTTCATAAAAACCTGAAGAAAAGCTTTTTCTCTCACTTACATATTCTAGGTAAATACACTAATGCATGGGGCCTGATGGTCGAGTGGCTAGCGCTCTGGCTCTCGGTACCACAGGTTTCGAGTTCGAATCCCGGCGGCGCCCATGGATGTTCGTTGTGGTTCGTAATCCACTTTTAAGCTGTAGGTCCCAGTCTCCTATGACTGTAAGAGCGTCACGGAGCCAAAGTCAGACTTCTACCTACGGGGGTGCTCCATCACAACAGAAGCTGCTTCCTTCCCCTTCAATCATGAGTACGTATGGGCTCGTGGGCTTGCCAAGTGGGATAAGAAACAACAAACAGCAATACACTAATGCGTTGACATCAAAGTGGTATCACCATGATAAACGAATCTACAAATCTAATTTTCTACACATGTTTTAAGTTCCCTAGGCGAAATTATAGATGCATTTTCTCATTTTGGACTGTATTAAGTATGGTCAATCATATTCTTTATATCATCTTATTAGTGCTTATAAGTTATGATGGACCCTACTTCCATTTTCTCTCTCTCTCTATATATATATATAAACTATTACATAATTTATATCTGCTTTTTCTTCATTGGCACAACAGCCTCATGGTGGGCCTACTCGTAGATTACGAGACGGCAGATGTTTTATTTTTACGGGGTAGAGTTGTCAGCCCTACGCCCAACAACCATATTAGGCCGGGACCTGAAGTGGATTCCGAATCAGTATAAACATCCAAGGCACAGTCAGGATTTTTACCCGAAACATGTGGCACCGAGCGCCAAAGCGCTAGTCACTCGACTATCAGGCCCTTATTCTTTATATAATTATGATATAAATTTAGAAATGATTCTACTTGGCTTTGAAAATTTAACGTCATTTTTTACCCACATTATATATCATCCTCAAACAATACCTTGTTTGAGGAGAGACGATTTTATTATCCTCGAATATTTTCAATTTTGGATACTTTTAATGAAATTTTTAATTTTTTTTTTAAATTTATTTCTCAAACTTTATTTTTTAATTTCTTTCACGACCTTTTTATGGAAAATATATATTTACAAAATAATTGAGTAATTATTAAATCATTTTAGACCAAAAAATTAATTTAGAAGAAAAATTAGTGTAAAATTATTTTAAATGATCTAGCGAAAGTAGAGACAATTATATCAGACATTTATTTCAAAATGAAAATGTTTCAAGAAAAGAAAATCTTTTTGAATTCAATAGTTTTTTTTAATTTTTTAAGATTCCTGTTATGTGCTCTAAATTTTATGAATTCTATGACTAAATTTTATGGTTTTAATCTTATTTTTATTTAAAGCTTGTTTTCTTTTATTTTTGTCTATTTAAATATATTATTGTTTGATCATCGTATTAAGATACTTAAAATATTTTTTTGATCTGAAGATAAAATTGAAACTGTAAGAGTGGCAATAAATCCAATGCTCCTGTGTCTGTCCATGAACGTTAATTTTTTTCATGTCTCTAAAATGGCATTTCTAAATAAACATTTATTTGTCTATGTCTTTTAAATACTTTTTCTGCTGATCAAATTGGAAAAAAGAGAGTCCAATACTTAAGATACTGGACTTATTTGAATTTAATAAGAGTCCAATACTTAAGATACTGGACTTATTTGAATTTAATAAGAGTCCAATACTTAATAAGTCCAATGCAGTCCATAAGTCTAATCCTAAGCTTAATACATTTTATTTTCTGTAGATAAAATTGAAACTGTGTGAATGGTAATAAATTCAATGCTCCTATGTCTGTCCATAAACATTTATTTGTCTCATGTTCCTAAAAAGACATTTCTAAATAAACATTTATTTGCATGTGTACCTTAAATACTTTTTCTGCTAATCAAATTGGAAAAAAGGGGTATAAATACTTAAGATACTGGATTCTTTTGAATTTGAATAAGTCCAATACTTAATAAGTTCAATTCTAAGCTAAATACATTTTATTCTCTGAAGATAAAATTGAAACTATTTGAATAGCAATAAATTTAATTCATCTATATCTGTCCATAAACGTTTATTTGTCTCATGTCTCTATAGTAAAAAGACATTTCTAAATAAACATTTATTTGTCTCGTGTCTCTAAAAATACATTTCTAAATAAACATTTAATTGTCTCATGTCTCTAAAAAGACATTTCTAAATAAACATTTGTCTATGTCTCTTAAATACTTTTTCTGCTGTTCAAATTGAAGAAAAAGACAATCCAATACTTAAGATACTGGACTTATTTGAATTAAAATAAGACCGATACTCCAAGTCATCCCAAAGCTAGACTGAAACGAATAAATGGTGTTCAAATGCGATTCAACAATGGCGGTGAATCTCCGGTTCGTCATTTTCCGCCGCCTCTGTCTCCATAGCAACTGACCATATTCAAATGCGGTTTTCAATGACTGCCACTTATCTTGTGCAATCAAATGAAATGGCACTTAGCGTTGGTGCTGTGTGTCAAATGTTTTTGAACCCCCTCAACCAGGAAATAGCGGCGGCGCTCTCTAATGGCAGACGGATTCCGTGTCTCCTGTCCTCCCGTACGGTGAAACGACAACCCCTGTTGTGTCCCTGCAGATTTCTGATGGTGAAAATGAAGTGATTGACTAAATGAATGTAAATCATTTGGTGTCGTTCTAGCTTCTTAATTGTAGAATTATATCGGAAAAATATCTTAAAATATATCTTATCTATCTCGGTGCTGAAAATTACTTATTTAATGGATTTTAATATCTCTCATAATTTATACTTGGCATATTAGTGCAATAATTTAGGGGTTATGTAACATCAAAGGAATGATGCAATAGCATCAAAAGGAACCATAATCGTATAGGATCCATGAACGATACGTCACCAAGAAATCATAGACATCGCCACTGATCAGCTTGTCAGCATTAAAAAATCCTACAGGAGTTTACACATCATTGCATATGTTTGCAATAGGCATACATACATCCAGTCTATGGATTATAGTTGAGGGATAATGAATCTGTTAATGCATTTAACCAAAACGGCTTCCAGAGACATAGACAGTATTCCATTTGTTTGCATACCGGCAACAAACTTCATGTGGTTGTGAGTATTTGAGGGCAACAGGTGTAGTGGAACAGCTGGATTACACACAGTGGATAGTAATCCAGTTAACAGCAAAAGTGTCGTTTTCATTAAACTCGTTCTTGGAGTTGTAATTTGAACACGACAAACACATACCTCTTATTCCTACCTTACGAGTGTGTCCTCTGTCTTCTTTCGGAAGAAGTTAAATCCTTCCATGAGTCACCAAAAATTAGCTTCTTGTAGAACGAAAATTTTGTTTTCAGTATAGCTGCTAAACTCTTCCTCGTCCTTTACATTTTCCAAATTGGAACAAACTATTTAGAGAACGTTCGTATGTTACGCTTAAAACTAAAGCGTTCAAATGTAACACGGCTTAATACCAACAAAAAGTCTAATTCATGCATCCTGAAGATGTAAGGGGTTTTGGCAAAGAGGAAAGGTGTTAAAGATGTATTAAAGTGTTTTCGAGGAAATTGTTAAAGATGTGTATTTCCAAACTTAGAGTTTGTTCAAAGACGAAACTGATTTTACTCAGGAAGGAGCATTCAGTTAGCATAATGCTTCTGTACAGGTTTACGTAACTAACACATTGTGAGAGATCATGCTGCCATTCAACTGCTTCTTCAGGGTGTTAAGAGCTGTAGTATGACATACTAAGTATAGGTATCAATAATGGATGACAATTTGTCGGACTACACCTCTTAACATCTTTCTTGAAGATTTTAGGTTGACCGTTCGGTCGATGTCATGTACTGCTTTATGACTAGTTAATCGGACACACCTCCTACCATGCAACCAAAACTTCTTCAGAAGTTTTGATTGCATAATGCTTGTGTATGTGCTTACGTAACTCGTACATTGTGCGAGATTATGCTGCACATCAACGGTTTGCCATAAATGTATGGGTAACAATAAAGGATGGCAATTTATCGAACTACAGCTCTAACAATCCCAAACACCTGTTAACATCGGTATTGAAGTTATTCTGTTGACACAATGCTCGTGTACTGTTTAATTAATGACTATTTAATCGGACCACACCTCTCACTAGAAAGATATCTCAAAGAATATCTTTCTTGAAGATATTCTTTGGTATAACGCTTGCGTATGGGCTTATGTAACTCACACATTGTGCGAAATCATGCCTCACAACAGCGGTTTGCCGTAAATGCATTGACAACCATCACTTAGTTGGATTTACCTCTTACTACCATACTCGAAGACGTTCTGTTGGCCCTATGGGGGTATATGGAGATAGGAAAAAAACAATATTTGTTTTAATATGACCACTCCATTTCGATAGGTCTGTTTATGACTCTTTTGTACATGACTTTTGGATTTCGGTAAGTAAAAAGGACAGATGCAATCCATCCGCGTTCACCTGATTTATCGATTTTTGACTTCTTTCTAATGCAGAAATTTTAAATGTATAGTGTAGGAAGAGGTTGTTATCTTAAAAATGGATGTAACGAATAACACTTGCCAACACCTCGTTGCTAATGTCTCAGAAACTCCAATCGAATTTCACTACATTTAAACCAAACTCCAATCCATGCTCCAAACTCCAATTTACGCCGTGCCCAACAATCAGTGCTACGTGATTAACAGGTATGCATCACTTTTAAAAGTAAAATCCTCAAGCATCTCTTCTAACACACTTAATTAACTTTCAAAATACTTTATAATTAATTTCAACTTCATAATTTCATTTCTTCTTCTTCTTCTTCATTGGCGCAACAACCCCACTGTGGTCCAAGAAGTTGAGACAGGGCATGTAGGGTGTTCAGCCCTACATCCAACGATCTACAGTCATATTAAACCTGGACTTACGGTTTAAAGTCGATTCCGAACCACTACAAATATCCATGGCGCTTCCGGGACACAAACCCGAAACCTGTGGCACCGAGCCCCAAAATATATAATACTAATATATTTAAAAATAAATACATACTAGTACAAAACAAAAAATGGATTACAAAAATAATTTTAAATAAGCAAATTATTTTTATTTAATTTCTTCAATGTACTTTAACCTATACCGATTTTTGAAATTATTTGAATTTGTTGTTGTTCAATATATTTAAGAAATTGCCTTTATTTTATTTCAGATAAAATAGATAATAAAATATAGACTGATAATTTTAACAGCCAATTGAATAAGAAATCCTAGTGAATGTGTACAATCTAAATCATTCAAAATTTTGAACGAATAAAATTTGGGAATTGTTAGCTGAAATACTCAACAATACATTGAAACAATTTATTTAATTCTTTTTAGATTCATCTTTTCTACTTGGCTTGTACTGTATAACTTCATTTTTTGAAAAGTGAATTCAATAAAGTGAAATAAAACACTCAAATGATTATATTATAAAACCGAAAATTCTCCAAATCAAGTCAGTTTATATTACATTTTTTACTCAATATATGCTCATAAACTAATAGAACACAATATTTATTGAAAAAAAAAACATATTTGCAAATCAGATTCAATTTTCCTGCAACACAAATGAGCAAAATTCATACAGAAATCCTTTATTAAGAAATGATTACAACAACCTGGAGTCTGAGACCTACACACTCTGGAGCGGGAAGACTCTTGGAAATTAGGATGAAATTTATTTCTGCGAGCCATTACGCGCTGGAAACAATGGACGGGGAAATAATTCCTCCTTATATTTGCACACACCCTTCGGGAAAAAGTGCGTCTGAAAATAAAAACCGACAGGATATTGCATTTGTAGGTAACGCAATCAAAATGCAGTTCCCTCCTGAAAGACAATTCCATAAAGACCTCCGCACAAAGCGACTCTATTTCCTTTCCAATATACTTCGTCTCTGCTACGCCGTGATTCAGAAAAGCAAATGCATTCTCTATCGAAAGATCAATTTTGTTTCCAATTTTTAACTCTTTTTCCGTTGTAGTAATTGCATACTGCTTTTTTTTTCTACTTCTGGAAACCACTATTCTATTCTACCGTTTTTATTTTACGATTGCATATTATTGTCATTGTAATTAATATGTATTCCTAAAATGAAGTGATTACTGTTGGAATATGTGTCAAGTGCTATCAAACGTCAAGTTTCTTTTAAATAAAGCAAAGTATTGTAAAAACAAATGTTAAACTTAAATAAAAAAATTAAGTTTGAATGTACGTTTGATTTTTACGAAATTTGTTTATTCGTATTGTAACCGTGCTTCCTCCTACACACTGGCAAGAGCACCTCCGTTTGGCGTTCAGACGAAATGGTCAGTCGACCTCGAGACTCTTACCCGAGAGGAAGTACAGCGCAACCTGTGCTCTTGCTGAAAAAAGTTGAATTAATCTACAGCCTCTAACCCCAAGAGGAATTATATTTGGGGCCACCCTGTTTTGTAGTTGACCTACAGACACACAAGAGGAGAGAAAGTAACCACTGGAAACCGCTATTCTATTCTACCGTTTTCCTTTTATGGTTGTATATTAATGGCAATCCTAAAATGAAGTGATTGTTGGATTATGTGTCAAGTACTGTAAAACGTCATGTATTTTTCAAATAAACCAAAATATTGTAAAAACAAATTCTAAACTTAAATAAAAAATTACGTTTGAATATATATTTGCTTTGTACCAATTTTATGTAAATCAAGAAATTTGTTTATCGTATTATAACCGTTCTTCCTCCTGCACACTGGAAAGAAAAATACCTCCCTTTGCGCCTCCCACGCGTTCAGAAAAAATGGTCAGTCAACCTCGAGACTCTCGCCCGAGAAAAAGTACAGCACAACCTCCGCTCCAGCTGAGAAAAGCATCTACAGCATTATCATCATCTGAAATCTACAGTATCTCACCTCGAGGGGAAATATATTTAGGGCCACCCCGTGTAGCAGTTGGTCTACAGACTCTCACCCGGACAGAAAGTACATTTCGCGCATCTTAAGAGTAGCTGAGTTTTGGATTTTTGGCTTAGAAGTTAAGTCCTATAATTCTTTTCTATAATCTATAATTCTTTTTCTTTAACTGTGATAAATATTGTATGTCTCTAAATGTATGTGTGTGGTGTTTGCGCGTGTGTAAATAAAACTGTGAGTTCTCCAACTTGTGTCTCAAATATTTCAATGTAATTACACCCAGTTACAATCAGGTTGCCCAACCTGCAGACTACAGTATGTATTTTCTAAAACTTAAAAACTGTAATACTCAGAAATTCAATTTTATTATGTGTGAACAGGATGGTGTCCTGGATAAAGGTCAGGGGCGTTTCCAAAAAAGGGAAGTCAAGAGGATAAGTTGTTATTTAAAACAGATTAATCTCCTCGTGCAACACCAGAAATTTTCATTTCAAAAACTTTTATTTAAAATAAATGCTTATTTTCACGTGATTTTATTTGTTTTAAAACTGACCTGAAACGTGTTGCTAAATCTAACTACTGATCCGTATAAATCCCGTACTCTGCACTTCATTTTGAATTATCTGACTTTAATATAAACAGATTATTCTTTCAATATTCTCAAAATAATGTCTACAGATCAATTTATGTTTCTAATTAAGCCATCACTTAACAGACTTCTCTGTCCGAATTTGGCAGTACATTTTGTAGCATTTGAACAATTGCTTCTTCATAAAGTTCTAAATTTATTAAATTTTGTTATATTCCTGTCGTCTTTGTTATATTCCTGTAGTTCCCTCCTTCTTCAACGTCACGGAGTCAAGTGAGACTTCTACCTACGGGTGCTCCATCACAACAGAAGTTTCCCCCCTCTTTCCCTCCTTTTATGAGACCACACGGTTTCTTGGTCTTGGTCTAGATGGTGGTGTCTACTAAGTGGTATTAGAGAAAAGAAAAAAGGCCATTCATTGTTAAGCATCTCAAAAGTTATTGAAGTAATAGCAACTCTAATACGGTTAATCTTTAATTCCTGCAAATGAGTAAAAGGAATCTGATCAGTTTAAGTCATAAAGTTTAGCATAACCCTTCATGAAAACTTCCAATAATATTAAATATGTATATGTGGTATAGTGGATAGTATTAATTTAGCAGGCTCAAATTCGAATCAGTTGGTGACATCTGTTTCTGACAATGCTTTCAAAAGGAAGCGACAAAGCGTGTGTAAAGTGTCTTTCCTTGATAGTCATTTTGTCCGGTGGAAGGAAAATTGAAACCAATTTTTCGCTAAAAAGTTTGTTTCCATGATAAATTATTATGTAATACGAGTTAAATACAAATAATTGTCCTTGCTAAAATACATTGTTTTTAATACTGTAAATACATATTATATATACTGACCGTTACGTAATTTTACGCAGTAGACCATTACATAATTTTCATTGTTTTCCGAAACATTGAACATATAAATTAGCCTACCAATAAAATATTCATAATCCAAATTAGAGCTAATTATTCACCAAATGAGTCGCAATTTATCAGTCTGTAGTAAAATTTTTCCAATAAATAACCTAATGAAACATCTAAATTAAAACCATTAAAAAGATTTTCAGGAAATTTATTACATTTGAAGATTATGTACAAAAAAATAAATTGTCAAACATTATTATGCTTTTATCATTCTGTATTTAAAATAATAGAGTTACTAGTTAAAATTCTAGTAAAAGTTATAATTTGCAAAAAAGAAATATATACATTTTATCCTTAAATACAGATAAAAGTTCATCAAAACAACAACGTTACATGAGAAAGTTCCATTCGTTTATCTGAATTTTTTATGCTTTTCATTCTGAAAAAACCTTCAATCTTTATCCGAAAATAAAATTGCAGCAAATGAATGATTTCTAATTCAAATTACAGCAATAAATATGTTAAATAGCATTTACGAAACACAATACAGCACACAAAGCATGCCCAATTAAGCACATTTGCATGCATTCAACAACAGCGATTATAAACGATAAATTTATAATTCAGTCGCCAGATTGCAATCTTGAAAAAGTTTTACTAATACTTTTTCAACGACTTGTTTTCGAACTGCAAAACAACATTAACAAAAATTACATTTAATCTTCCATTTTAACTAAAGCGAGAAAGGAAAGGAAAAAAAGTCCATTCGTTAAACATCAATAGAACATTTTTTTTTTTTTTTTTGGAATCTTTGTTTGACCATCTACTATCGATCTTATTTAACTGTTAACAACAGTTGAATAAGAGCATTTAGATAATCGTAATTCGCTTCTATTGTTGAATTTCGTGACATTTAAGGGGACACAACAATTACTTCTGTTGTCTTTCTACCCGCAGAAAAAGGGCAGAAATCGAATATGTTCAATATATTTACAGAGATCTTCTGCAAGAACTTTTAACAAACACAATTTTCAACTCGTTTCTGTGTCTTTGTATAACCCAACGCATTTCGGTTCGATCTTCTATTGTGTCCGAACCCCAATAGAGAGAAAAACCCTCGAAAAACTTCGTCGCCCATTGTAAATCCAGGAACAAATGGATAAGAAGAGAAAAATAAAAAGAAACAGAATGAAAGGGGGGGAAAAAAGTGTTCCAAAAAGGAACGGAAATTATATACCTTTAGTTGTATGCGCTTACTCAATTCTTATTTAATATTATGTCTTTTTTTTCTTGGCGAGTATATTTACTATGAGGTTGTCATCGTTGTCTGAGAGTGTAGCCATGGTTGGGAAAGAAGCAGTTATTACATTAGGCCTTTTATATTTTTAATTTTATCTGTGCGTTCGGAAGAAGGGAGGGGGAGGCCCCGAGCGGAAATCGGCGCCGAATGCTCAAGAAAATGGTATTGTGTGGATTTTAACAAAGAGTGGAATTGCGTTTCGGCTTGTTTCACAGCAGATCTAACAGCCATTGTCCTTTCCATCAGTGCGAATCGTTTTGGGTGCAAGGGGGAAGGACACAAATTAAAACGGAATGGGCTCCTTCTTACCAGGAATAGGTTCTTCTAAGACAGTAAGATAAATGAAATTATTTGATTACATGTGGTTTTCTGCGGCTTGATGGCCGAGTGGCTAGCGCTCTGGCGCTCGGTACCACAGATTCGGATTCGAGTCCTGGCGGTGCCATGGATGTTTGTAGTGTTCGGAATCCATTAGGTCCCGGTCTAATAGGATAGTTGGGAGCGTTGTCCGTAACCTATCTTCAAGCTACAGGTGCCACCTGGGTAATGCTAAATGAGTAACAGCTGTGCAGTGCAGCCCTCACTTATGAAATAAAGATTAACTGCATTAGAACAACATCTGCGAATGGAATCGGGAATTCCTTTTCTTGATAATTTAATTATGTTGGTAGGAAAATTATTGAGTTAGAAACACACAACTTGTAATACCTTTTTCACTGAGAAAAATGTTGTTTTTGCTTTGGTCGAAATAAAGAAACATTTTTTGAGGGAGAAGAGGATAATAATAATTAAAAAATTACTATTTAAACACTGTCGCAAGAATGGTGGAGCCTTGGGCCTAAATAATATTGTTGTTACAATGGTTACCGCATTTGAGACGGGAAGGCATTTTTTATTCAAAAACTTTACATAAGTTTAAAATCCCTTTTATATACCAAAATGAAAAACAAATTACTGTAGTGTTCATTATTTATGGTACTCTATTATTTCTGGCGTATATCTTAGTTTGCTTTGTCGCTCTAAAATCGTTTCTTGTGCATTTTTGGCTGATTAGATCGGGATCTACAGTTTAACTTGGATTCCGTACCATTAACAAACATCCATGCCACCGGCAAGATTTGAGCCTGAAGACAGTGGTAATAAAGTTACTTTTTGGTACTGTTCTGTTAGCTGTGCACACATTTCGCCAACATCAGATTTTCGCTTTGAATACGATACAACAAACTAACAATATAACCTATTTCAAAAATAAATTTTTCATACACTTAAGAAATATAAACTAAAGAAGTAAGCATGTAATTTATTTAATAATATTTAGCTATTTATCACTTGCTCCCGGCTAACGCAATACTTACGTTTTTTGTAAGATTAGCTGATCCCGCATATAAAACAGATTCTTGCGTAGCTTTAGAATAAATATCTAAAAATTCTCGGTTTATACATTGAAATATCTGGTATTTTATCATTTTTCTGAATAGATATCCGTTTACTTTGTAATGATTTCTAATTATTCATCTTCGAAAGATTAACGTCGTGGCCATTTATCACAATCTATGATACCTTTTGGAAGCAAAAATAAAATGCCCATTTCTAATTTGAAGAGATCAGTGTTTTTTTTAATGTAAAAGCTGTTAGTATTTTTTACAGCTCATAAAATTTCAACAATATTCTGGGAATTACCTGTGTTGTATACCTTGTTGGAGTAATAAAGCAAACCCCACCTCATTGTGTTGTTCCTATTAACATTGAGGTCCGGCATAGGGTGAAGATTACACTTTCCATTGGAAAAAGGCATAGTTTTCAGGTGAATGTGTGTCTTGTAATTAGACCGACCGAAATATTTTAGCTTAATATACTACTGTGTCCAAAAAGTAAGACCCATTTTCAATTTAAAATTCCCGGGGCTTATGGAATTTCAATTTTTTTTTCTTTTTTAGGTTCCTTGACATCCGTGGGAAATTTGACCTCAAAATATTCATTAGTGTTTGAGTTACACTTGGCTTTGTGAGACGCTGTTCGCGCCTACGGGCAAGTATACCCCTAGCGGCGAAAAAAGTGTATGTATACGAATGCGCCTGCGTGCGCATAAGTCCGAGCCTGAGTAGTGTAGTGTCTGATCGGCAAGAGTGAACAGCACGGCTGCGAGTGGCTGTGACTGCCATGTAAATAAAACGTTAAGTTTTTCATTGTGAGTACTTATTGCGTTAGTGTGTGAGTGTGATGAAAAATACAGTCCGCTCGTGGAAGAGAACATGTGTAAGTGCTATTGACGAGAACAGACGCTAAAACAGATCCCGGCGATTTTTGAAATGTCTGAATTAATTAAGCAAAGAACTTGCATTCAGATTTGTTTGCGGAAACGTATAGAATGTTGCAGAAGGTATTCGGTGAGCATTCCTATATTGGAAATAAATGCTTAAAAGTGGTATAAACAGTTCAAAGAAGGCAGAGACCGCGTTGAAGACAAAGAGTCCTCTGGTCGACCATCAACCTCAACCGACGAAGTTCACGTCCAAAAAATTAAAGATTTGGGGCTTGCAAACCGTTGATTTACAATTAGAGACCTTGCTGCTGATGTTGGAATTTCAAAAGGATCGGTCAATTCCATTAAGGGCCTCAAACGTGTCAAATCTCGATTGGTACAGAAGACACTGTATGGGCCAGCTCACACTGCGTTGATTCTTCGTGACTTTTTTCTAAAAAATGAAACGCATATCGTTCCACAACCCCCGTATTCCCACCGTGCAACTTCTGGCTATTCCCTAAACTCAAAAGACCATTCCGGGGACACCATTTTGAGTCGATTGAAGAGATTCAACGTGAATCGGTGGAATTTAAGGCCCTCCCGGACAATGACTTTTTAGCATGCATTGAGGATTGGAAAGAACGTTGGCAAGTGCGTTGTGTCCGTAGGGAATTATTTGGAAAGCAATGACAAGCTATGGTTATTAAAAAAACCCATAAATATGTTTTTTGTTTTGGTCGAAATAAAGAACCATTTATTTCGTGAAGAAAGGATTATATTAAATTTAAAAGCAATCATTTAAGCATCTTTATAAAAAAGGAAGGAGCTCTAGACCTAACACTCTATGCAAATATGTATCACTATTATTGATCTGACTTTTATAGTTTGCATGTAAATTTATATTATTAATATGTCTGTTTCTTCTTGCCATAGAATGACATTTCACAGCATGCAAAAAATTATTTTTGTAACCGTGCTACTTTTCCTCCTACGCACTGCAAGAGAGACCCCTGTGGCGTTCAGGAAAAATGGCCAGTAGCCCTCGAGACACTCGCTCGAGATTAAGTACAGCTCAACCGGCGCTGCCGCTGAGAAACGTTTAGTACAGCGTAATCACACGCTTCTGTTGAGAAACGTTTGATTTACGGCTTCTCATCACGAGAGAAAACATATAACGCAAACTACGTATAAATTGGCCTACAGACACTCACCCGGAGAGGAAGTATGTTTTTCGCGTTCTTGCACATACAATGCGTACCTAAGTATCTTTATTTTCAGTTAATTCGTGGAATCATTCTACGAATGTAAGTAATTATTTTTAAATATGTTAAATATTGTCTCTAGTTAATTGTGTGTATGTGATGTTTGTACGCGTGTAAGTAAAGCAATGTGTTCTCAATCCAACCACACCCAGTTACAACACAGTTTCTTACCATCTGGTGCCAAACGTGGGGGGCTGTTTGACCCGACAATACTATAGTTATATATATTATATATATATATATATATATATATATATATATATTGCTAAATCATGCACGCACTATCAATATATATCGGGTAATTCCAAAGTTCGATTTGAAAAATCACTACACAGAAAAACAGATCAGAGCACGTGCACATATAATGTACAGCGGAACTTTATTTTTACATAAAAATTATCAATACCTAAAGCTCCACCTGTCATTAAGAATGTCATTATTTCCAAAATATACAGTCATATTTCAGATCTTATTCGTTATAAAGAAACAGTACTACGTCAAGGATAACCTTGAATAGTATATCAATGGCAACTCAGAAACTTGCCATATGAAGTCTTCATCATTCCTATTAATAAACAATCGTAAGACTTCCGATAATTGAATGAATTCAGATTTGATAATCTGAAATGAAAGTTAGGTCCCCCCTTACTGTAAAAACAAAAGAGTTTTTACTCTTGTAGCAATATATTGGTATCTTTCAAATAAATTCTCCTGAAGACATTACACGTAAATGATCTACATATCAGCCCTGTGAATTACAGAGCAACAAAGTAACTTTATTCTCATTACGTTGTGCAAGATTATTCTTATTTATTGCGTCCTATCCATTTAGAACAATTACACTAAAGACAGCAAACAAGTTTCACACTTGAAAGAGTTCGCACTTGGTTCTCTCTTACTTTAATTCACAGTTGAATTCTCCACCCTCAACTTTTATTGTGCCTGTTACTGGATTAGATAATGTAAGTTTCAGTTTGACTTCATTTGTCAGTTTTGTAAACTCAACTTGCTATGCAGCAAGTTATTTCAAGCACTCTTGCAGTAATACGAGCTAAAATTGTTATTTCATACTTCATAACAATTTCGGGCTTTTGTTTTATATAAAAAAAAAAAGTCATTTCATCTACTTTTGTTGTTGTTGTTGTTGTAATCCTACTTTTCAATTGTCCATGGAGTAAGCCTTTTACAAGTAATCTTTTAAATAACTCACTACATAAAAGAAACTACCTTGTTAACAAAAACTTAAACGTTGACTATAATTAACGTTTATAAGTAAACGTTGCTATAATTGACATTTTTACTTTTCACCTACATGAAGCAAACCTAAGATTCGTTGCTCCGGATTCAGAAAGCATTTTGACATTTTCTTAAAAATATTTTTTTATCCCTTCTACTTCAAAATTCTTTTCCAATTACCCTGCTTTACTGATCAACTGCTCAGGTGAAAACTAGTTTGCGGTAGGAAAACCGCTTTCCGCTTATTTCTCTCGTCACTCTTCTCTTTCTATAACGTCAGAAATCAAATGTACGAAAATAAAAAAATAAAAACAGTAAGTTACAAAGATGTTTAAAATTTGTAATCAATGACAAACTTTCTTACAGACTAATTTACTTGAGCCATTCTCAATTTACATGGAAGAACAACGATATAAATTGTTCATTTTTCTCAAGATGACTGAGAAAACTGACGATGTGTTAGATTACTGTGCGATGTTACCCTCGGTAATCTAACACGACTGACGATGTGTTAGACTTGGTTCGAACGAGTAGGCAAATGATTCCGAATCGAAAGTTCCCATGTTTACATTGAAAACGGACACTATGTACATAACGTCTACAACGTCTTCTCACACTTTCGAAAATTTGATGCAAATGAGAAGACAGAGATGTGAAAATTATTACAGAATAAAAACGTATATATATATTTTTTTGTTTTGTGTCGTTTAGTTTTAATTGAATACATATCGATATGGGCACCATAAAGTTGCAAGAAACGCATATGGAGTTGCTACTCGATTTCATCATTTCCGTTACATTTCTTCGATACATGAAGAAATGTAACGTCCTCATAGAAAGAAATCGAAAGAGAGCGATATTTGATACTCGAGATAGTCAGAGTTATCTTAAAGGTATCGTGAATTGAATAAAAGTACGACACGTGACTAATCCAAAGCAGAGGATTTCTGATGAACATATACAGCAAACTTGTACAAAGTAAGTACGATGTAAGTATGCAAACACCTTTAAAGTACAGCGAACTTGGTAAGAAATCGAGCACCATTTTGATGCGCTTTGTGTAAATAATGTAGATTTATAGAGATGTATAAAATTAAATGAATCGAATGTATGTGTATACGTTTCATCTCGTAATAATTTTCATTTCATTTGATTGAATTTTTAAAATTGTAAAAAGACTTTCTGATATTCTCTATATGTAGGCCGTAGTGTCTTTCCGTTGGGTTATGGAAGGCAGTAAATACCTACAACCTGGAGATGGGCATGGTTGAAAATACTTGGGGGGGATATTCAAAATAGTGATGCCATATCTTCTTCTATATCATTCCTAAAACTATAAAGAGGCCTACCGTCTTCTTGACGTTATGTGATAATAGTGGTTATTATGAGAGATTGATCATGCTCGCGTAATATGGATTTCATGAATTCAGTATAAAACATTTTATAAATATAAATAATCAAATTTAATCAAATAGTAACGAATAATACTTGGGTACATTTAAAAAGGAAATGGTCGATATATTTAAAAATAAATCCCCTTTAAAAATTTAAATTTTCATAATTAAAGAAAAACATCCTGTTACACTGCATTTTGTAAAATTAACACTTTAAAATTATTGAGGTAGTCTTCTTCATTGGCGCAACAGTCCCATAGTGGGCCAAGTCCGTCTGCTTATTGGCAGATTTTGAGATAGGAGATGTTTCCTTTTTTGTGAGGTAATGTTGTCAGCATTACTCCCAATGCTTCTACATTCATATTAGACCGGGACCTACGGTGGATTCCGAACCACTACAAACATCCATGGTACCACTGGGAGTCGAACCCAAAACCTATGGAAGTGAATGTTAGTCAATTGAGATAGTCTAGAGAGGATTAATGAAATTGATCATTTGGATAACTAAGTCTAAGCGAAACAGCATGAATTGCACCCAATATGATGAATATATTCCACGGTCCAATAAACAACAATCCGTATTCGTTTTCTACATTCCACTGTTAAATTCATATCGACCTATAATGTTTAAGAAGGAGAAGTATAAAAATATTAACGCTGCTTAACAATGACTTCTAAATGGACATCAGCTTCTCCATCTGCCTGGTTAGCTGTATGAATGTTGTCCTATTATCTTACCATATAATACAAATATGGTTAAAATTATAACAATATCCTGTATAAACTAATATCTTGGGGGTTTTTTAAAACAAATAATATTTTCCAGTAAAAAAAACTATTAATATTGCTTTAAAAAAAATCTCACCTTTTTATTTTTTATATTTTTATTTATTTGATTATAAAGGTATTCATTATATTTTGTTTACATCAAAGACATCGTGTTCCTAACAGTATACCACAGACTTCCTTAAGGATGGGCAAGACAGCAAGTATAAATAGGGATGTATCTGGTGGCTTTGACTGCTAATGTTTTACATTTTTTTAGTGAAGATGCACTATAAAACGTATACTATTTTACAACTGTTTCAAAATATAATAATATGAATATATATAACAGTTAAGTATAAAGAATACAGCATATGAATTAAAAAGTCAAAAGAGAACTGACAAGGAATGAACTGAAACCACGACCATTTTCTACAACAAAAGCCACAGCTAACAGTATTCTGTATACTTAAAATATCCTTTGCTTCACAGAAACACAATCAAATTGCTTAACAAAACCATGATACCATTCGCAGTTCAAAACCTCTGAAGTGTCTTACATTAAGAAGAAAAAAATATGGTTTAAGATCTGAAGTGAGCATAAGCTGCAGCAACGAATAGACAAACAAAGATCAAAAGTGTACACAAATATAAACTAGTACACAAATATTTATACAATAATAATTAGATGGCCAACAAATTGTTCAGAAAATTAGTAAAACACAAAATAAATTCTTATAAAAATCCAAAAACAAATTAATTATAACATACTGGGTATTGCTTTATCATAGAATATGTACTCGCAAAATATTATAACTTTGTTAAACTATGTGTTCGCTAGATGGTTGGATTCAAGTCAAAAACACATTTAGCGAAATATCCCGACAGCATGGAGTAGACAGACTAACCATCCGAATAGAGTCTGTAAACTATAGGACTGGGAAAAAAATAATTGTGCATTACAGTTTCTTTCATGTAGCAAAAACCGTGTCACATGACAGAACGTCGTGACTGTTTATAACAATATGACCATTAAGAGAGTCATTGAATTACGGACTGATTAGTAATTTTTATATGGAGATGGTTTGATTTATTACCCGCTGCAAAGGTTCATGCTAACTCTCAACGTGGAAAATGAAATAATGATACAGAAAGTGATTGAATGATTTACTATTTCTCGGAAGAAACACGAGAGAACACACCCAAATTGTGAAACATTTTCGGAAATTGTAAACAGCTGAAAACTTTTTAACATTGAAGAGCTGAGAAATCACAAATTTAAAAAGTAATGGCGTAGAAGTGCTTCGAGGGCAATATTTTTTCAGATATTTTAAAGTTTTTTTCTGTGTTACGGTTTATTAGTGGTTACAAATGGAATTAATTTTAATTACTTACAAATTGATTAATGATGATGTAAAATATATATATAAATGTATTTATTCAGATATTTTATTTTAATCACTTCGTGCTGCACTTCTAGTCACGCAGCACTTTGTGTGATTGTATTTCACGAAAACTGGGTGGGTTAACTGTCGATAATTTTGAGTGCCTTACGAGTGGAAACTGAAAAAATTCCTACCTAACCAATGGGAATCAAAGACTGACCTACACACAAGTTTGGCAACTGCATAAGGGGAAAAAAAGCTTAGCTAACACTTGGGCAGTGGATGCCTTAAGGAAAGCGCTGCTCAGACGTTACTCACTTAGCACTACCCAGGAGGGGAGTGTAGCTTGAAAATAAGCTACGGACGCGGAGTAACACTACCCCCGCAAAGCTCTACGACCATGTTATACCGGTATCTACGGTTTAAAGTGGATTCCAAGCCACTACAGACATCCATGGCACCACCGGGATTTGAACCCGATACCTGTGGTACAGAGCGTCAGAGCGCTAGCCACTCGGCCAGCAGGCCCTTAACCAAGCTTGAATCAAGGATGAGTTTAATGAAGTCGAACCAGAGCTGAATTCGGGATACTTATTGCATTCGTGCATGAAAATAATATTGGGGTTTGAATTTTTTTGTTTTCTAATGCAGCTGGCAAACACTTAGACAGCTGTCTTGGATGCTTAAGGCAAGCGCTGCACAGACGTTACTCACTTTGCATTATCCAGGGGGCACGTGTAACTTGAAGATAAGCTACGGACGCGGAGTAACAATGCCCCTGCAACGCTCTACGATCACATTAGACCGGGACCTACGGTTTAAAGTGGATTCCGAACCACTACAGACATCCATGGCCCCACCGGGACTCGAACCCGAAACCTGTGGTACCTAGCGCCAGAGCGTTAGCCACTGGGCCATTCAGGCCCAGGTTTGAAAGTATATATACATATTAATTTGAAATGTTCATTTATAAAAGCCTGTTTATTAATTTTCAATAATGAATTTTGAAAGAAATTAATTAATTAACTTACGAAAACCACTGGTGAAACATTTTGAAAATTCCGCTTTGTTCACACAAGGCGAATAAAAACAAAAACAATATTCCCCCTAACTTATTTTCCGGCGTGCAGATCTTGTCAACGGGATTTTCAATCTCCGCCATCCTTCCCAAAAGTTACCGAGGAAAAATATTTATCTATTCTTCCAAAGTTTTCCAATTTAAGGACGTTTTTCAAAATGAGTGCCGGGTTCTGAAATAATAAAAAGAAAAAAAAATGGCAGCGTATCGAACTGTGCATTTTCTAATCTATCACCAATAACTGGAACGAAGCATTAATTTTAGCTGCGCCCTCTACCCAATTGGAAACTCCTGGAGCGAGGCTACAATGAGTGACGTCGCTTTTATCGCACTCTGGGGATGAGAGTAAATGGGCAAAAATAAAAATCGATTCTAACCTCTCGTATTCCGATATATGTACATACATCTGATGATTTTCCCCCTCTTCTTTATTTTTCCCTTTAATTTTATACTTTTTTCCCTCCTCCTACTCTTAACGGTCTTCTTAAGGAGGATCTGCCGTCAAAAGAAAAATTGCCAGTTTTGTGGTCAATGCGGTTAGCGTTTCTTTTTTTTTTTTCTTTTTTAAGTAAAGAATTGCTTTTGTTATATTAATTCTTTTCTTTGGCTTTTATATAAGGCATTAATTATTTTATACTGATAATGTCTTTTTATACTGATAATGGTTTTTGAAATTATTGACTGAAACCTGTTGCTCGTTTAATTTTTAATCATAGAAAGATTTATTAAATAGCCAAAAGTATCTTTAATTAATTATTTTATGTATTTAATTTTAATTGATATTAAATATAAATATTTATTAAATGTTGATTTAGTTGGTTTTCCTTTATTCGTTAAAGATTATGTATTTTACTATGAGGACAATTTTATTTTCTATTTCTTGAAGGAAAAAATACCTTCAGGAGGATTTCTATGTAAAATCACTTCGTATTTGATTACAGTGTGAGATAAGAATCTAACATTCGAGACTTGTTATAGATTCAACTTTTTCTTTTCAAAATAGCGACTACAAAGAATATCATAGACACGAATTAAAGCCTATTTTAGACACCCTTGCTACGACCCCTTGAAATTATCTATTGAAGTTTTGAATTTCTTCTTCCTTTATGTATACCACCAACAGCTCACCGATGAAGAAGATTAGTGTTAATGCTTTCCTCGCCTGCTGGCATACGAGGGAAATCCCAGGAAACTTCTATGCGAGACGCTTACATAGGATGCAGAATCCTCTTCAAATCTTCTCGTTTTGGGTGGCCAACTCCATTTTTGATTTGCAACTGAAGCTGTTGCAGATGCAAATCTTTCTCCTCGTTTATGCTATCAGCATCAGCTAGAATTAACAATATTTGGCTGTTAAGAGTTGGGTTGTTTAGTTGATCGCATTAATTTAATTACTACTTAACATCTACTTATCAAAATAACTGTTGGCGTGTAACATGTTCCCTTGCGGTGCAACTTATTAAACATATCAGATTAAAGTGTTTTGTTTTTCTCCTTGGAAGATATAATGTATGTTTTCCTGAATTTCTGGTTCAATGGTGGATACTTCCCTAGTTTTTTTGGTTTACTGGTGCATATTTTAGTGGTTTTCTGGTTCACAGGTGAATATTTTCCAGGTTCAATGCATATTATCTTGGTTCAATGGTGAATATTTTCCTGGTTCAATGCATATTTTCTTGGTTCAATGGTGAATATTTTCCTGGTTTTTCTAACAAAAACTAAATAAATTTATATATGTGGAGATCAGGAATCCTTTCATTAACACATAACATAATCCGAAAAATAGCAATTTTTTTTTTTGCACGCAACAGACCCTTGCTTTTTTTTTCGAAGTACCCCACACTGCACTACGATACATCTTATACCCCATCCCTCAAAAAAGAAGTTTCCCCAAATGTATGCATGGTCTTCTCAAGCAGCGCCATCTAGCTCAGGTTTCAAAGCCTTGCAGCGCCATTTATAGTGTTTGGTTTCAGAACCATGTAGTGCTATCTGGTGTCAAGTTTCACAGTCTTGTAATGCCTCCTTTTAACCCTTTCGACTTATGTCCTCATCTCAAAAATACACCTTACAGATTGACTTTCAATTCTTCGGGGATTACAAAATTGCAATATTCATTCCAATCATGTCATCCAGTTTCTTGCCAATCAACTCTAAAATATTTGCAATAGGAGTTTATTCATTGAATTCATCTGGTGTCCAGGGCAAGTTGGTATTACAGAGAATGATCTAGTAGACATCGTCATTTTCATCGGATAACTTCAGAAGATCTTTTATTTCAACAAAAAAAAGTACATACAAAAACAACAGATTAGTGAGTAGGCGGACAATACGTTGAAGAATTTATTCATCTGAATAGCCTTAAACCTTCTTTTCCTTCTTCCTAAACCTTTTTTTAATTAATTTTTTAACAAATAAATTAATTAATTTAAACAAATTAATTTTACAATTAATTTAAAAATAAATACATTTTGATATTGATGCATAAGAAAAAGAAAATTATAGATCTTATAAAGAAAACATTTATTATAAAACATATCAGTATAAATTACTACAAAATTGCATTCAAATTTATAACATTACTATTGATATAAAATCCTAGACTATCCAACATATTGCATAGTTACATATTATCAGCTTTATAATTCTACTTGTTAAAATTTTAAATATTTTAATGCTAATGTTTTATATATTTGGCTATATATTGTTTAGGTTACAGAAATTAACTTTATGCATTAATGAAAAATATTGTGCGGAATGTTCCTTTGAAAAATTGGAAAAAAAAGGATCTTCAAAAATATAAAAATCCTTCAAGTAATAAAATACTACTGAGCCAAAAAGGTAAGACCAATTTTTTTTTCAAAACTCTTCATTTATTTTAAAAAATTTATTTCATTGCCTTCAAAGTAATTCCCTCCGGACACAATGCACTTATGCCAACTTTTTTTCCGTGGTTGTGGAACGATATGGGTTTCATTTTTGGCGAAAAAGTCACGAAGAATCAATGCAATGTGAGGTGGCGCATTCAGTGTTTTCGGTACCAATAGAGATTTGAATCGTTTGAGGCCCAAAATGGAATTGATTGACCCTTTTGAAATTCTAACATTATCAGCAAGGTCTCTAATTGTAAATCGACTGTTTGCAAGCACCAAAGCATTCTGAGTTTCGTCGGTTGAGACTGATGGTCTTCGTCTTCAACGCGTTTTCTGCTTTCTTTGAACTGTTTATACCACTTCTAAACATTTCTTTCCTATATAGGAATGTTCACCGAATGTCTTCTGAAACATTCTATACATTTCCAAAAACAAATTTTAACTCAAGTATATATAACGACATATTTTATATAGATGCTAAGGACAGTGACAGCAACCTAAAAAGAAAAAAAAATGAAATTCCGTAAGCCCCAGGAATTTTAAATTGACAACTGGTCTTACTTTTTGGACACATTGGTACTTTTATTTTCAGTATAGAAGTTAATATTAATTATTATCCATTATGGTAATTTGTTGGTGGTTTGTCTGGTGGAAATTATGTAGGTTTGTATACAATCCCTGCAAAAATTTGGAAATATATCTAGTTGATTTTCGAAACTCATTTAAAGTTACTGATTTTATTTTGCAAAAAATTGTTTTGATAGATGACTTTAACCATCTCCAAACTAAAAAATAATTCCATCACTTCCTGATCACCCTGTAATGAAAACTAAATGTCAACAGGAATCACTTTGAAGGGGGCCAGAATTTTAAAAAATGACGAAATACTTATTTCTTCAGAAATAAAAAAAAATAAAATACAAAAACTGATACACAAAGAGGGAGAGAAAGAAGAAGTATTTTTATCAATAAAGTCGAAAAAAATTGTTCGTGGTAATAACTTCCCCCTTCTTACGGTAATGTCGTGTTTTAATGAATTCTTGATCCATCCATGTATTGAAGCCTTATCAAAATAAATGGAGCAGAATTTATAAATAAAAGAAATATCAAAGTCTAAATTAGATGGGGCACAAATAAAAAAAAGTTTTCTTGTCAAGAAAGTACTGTTTCATTCTATTTCTTGGAATAAGTGGTAGTATGAAAACTTAAGAAAAAAAAATTATTAAAACTGTAGAAAAAAATAGGAAATTTTAATTACACCCGGTAAGGGTTTTTTTTTTTTTTGTTATTCTGTTACAGTTTTTATCTCTCAGAAAAAAATTATCATTCTTACGTTTTTCTATGCCAAAACGAAATTATCTAACTGCATAGTAATTATTTCAAAAATTTTAAGTGCATGCTTGCAATAGGATGTTTTCTTTTTTATTTTTCTGTTGTGTTTCTCCAAATTATTTGAATGCACAGGTGCAACTAGTCTTAACAAAAAAAATATGGAGTAAAAAAAAGATCTTATCTTAAGGAAAAAAATGCTTGTAATTATAGGACAAAAGAAATTTTTATATAATTATTCACTCTAAGATTTAAACCACTTAAAATTCAAGTATAATAAGTTTGAATAAAAAAAAATTGTTTAGAATTTTAAGAAGCTGCTTTACATTAAGCTGTTTTTGAGTCTGTTTTATTTAGATATAACTTTTATGTTTATTAGCAAATTAGTAAAGTGAGTATCACGAGCAAAAGAAGAAAAAAAACAATTTTCTGTTTTATTCCCTTATGACTAGCTGAGAAAAACAGAAAATTTAATTTCAGGTGTTCTTAAAACATTCTACTTTTGTTGTACAATACTCCTTTTCTGCTCATTATTTGTAGAATTTATTATTTAGTTTTTAAAGATAAAACAAAAACTGTAAGTGTTTCTTTAAATGGATAAAATCTCACTCTTTTTTATAATAAAATTAAATCAACTTATGATTCTAAAAAGTCTCATTCTAACATAACAAGAACCTACTTTAAAAAGCAATTAAAAATTTTATCTAAACGTGATAACCCATAGTATTTAAAAAACTAATTGTTAAAAAATTTTCTAATATATACTATAGAGGAAAACTTGTTAGTTCATGTCCAGTTTGTAGAATGAAATTAATAATTATAATAATTTATGTATTATTATTTTACTTTCTTTAACAAAGCAGACAACAGATTAATTATAATTTACATGTATATTAATTCATTAATAATTATAATAATTTGTGTGTTATTATTTTACTTTCTTTAACAAGGCAGACAAGGGTTTAGTTATAATTAATACATCAATGCATTCATATAAATTAAAAATACATTCCATTTCAATTTTATTTTAAAATTAAATAAATTTCTTCCATTGTTTTAATACACCAATTTCACTCAGATATAAAAGGTTTGTATAACCTTTTTTAATCTGATCTTTTTTTAGTACTATTTATTCCCTTTGTATAATACAAATTCGTGTATTTTCCCTTTTTTTAAGAATTTTCAGAAACCTCAGACCAAAGTGGGACATTTAATTTTCTGTTTCTCAGTAATGTATATGAAGCACTTAAGAATTTTCAAATTAAAAATTTGTATCTTTGTTCAATCAAGCCCGGAGTGAGTACATTCCAAATTAATATAACCGAGTTCGAAATCCAACAACAAACTGAACCGACAATTGTCATGTCTATAATGGGGATGAGCACAATGAACATGAAAAGTCTCAGTATCGAATTCCAGGCAAAAATAATGCATCATAAGAAAATATTTATGTGTTAAAGTAGAAAAAAACCGAGAAAAGATAATGCGAGGGTCTGACATATGCACTTACAATAATCAACGATTTAGTTGGGTTTTTTTGTTCATATTAAGACACATATTAACGTAAGAATTTTAAAATTTTAATTTTTTTTTTCAAAGTGGTTTGCAGTGGCTGGAGTTAGTAAATTTTGAATTGAGAGAGCCTACTTCGAAACTCGACAAGAAAGCTGACCCACAAGTTATTATTCAGAATAAAAATTGATATTTCATTGTTAAAAAAACACGGGTCAAAACATGAGGGCATTGACACAGTATAAATGCTACAATTAAGATTTAACGAAAGGGCTCTAAAAGATGTCAGCTGTACTACACTTTTTTACTGGTCACTGCAGTTTGAAATGAACAGTTCTGTGCGCTTAGCCTGAAGTCATTCACCAATGATACAGAGTAAAAGGCAGCAGATTAGAATTAACCAGGGTGCACCAAAGGGGGGTTTACCCATTTTGGTACCATCCTGCACCCACTTTGAAGACCATCACTTAGAAAAGAGCAAACATAAGCTTGGCGTTGGATTATTTCTAATATTACCAGCGACTTGGTGGTCATTACAATTTGAATGAATATTCTGTAACTTCTCCTGGTTCGTCATCGATATTTAACATTAGAATTTATCAAGGTTTACTAAAAAGGGGTTTATTCAACTAGGTAGTTGGTCATTGCTGTTTGAATGAAAAACACGAGTCATGGCATCTGGTTATTCTGGTCTCCCTTCTGAAGCTCAATACATGTAGTTTACGTATTAACTATCAATGATGTGGTATATAGTTATTTTAATCTTACAGCTACACCCCGATCATGGTTACTGCAATTTACAAAAAAAAAAAAAAGAAAAAGAAAAAAAAGAAACAATTATGTGAACTAATGGCGTATACTTGTCTTGAAGTGATTCGTTACATCCCAACAGTGTAATAGATTAGAATTAGAAGAGTGCACTAAAGGGGGGGTTCTCTACATAGTAAAAAATTTGGTGAGCACTGTAGTGCATGATAATGTGCAAAAACAACATAGACGTAGAATTATTTATTCCAATGTGGGGACTTTACACAGATTCACTGTTATCATATTTATTTCAACGGCCAGGTAATCAAGTGGCTAGCTCTCTGGCCTCGAGTTCGAATCCTGGCCGAGTCATGGATGTTTGTTAGTGGTTCGGAATTCACTTAAAACTGTCATGTATGAGGTTCCGGACTGTTTAACTCTCGTGTGCACAAGATGAACGTAGAGCGACAAACCGAACCATATTTATTTTACGAAAACATACTAATAACATCTGAACTTCAAAATAAAGTTTTATGAGATTCTACGATTCAAAGTCTATGATTCATAACTTGAGTTAGAAAACAATATATATATATATAATATTTCTAAGATTTGCGTTAAGAAGTGCATTATACCCAGTATTTTCGCCAGCCTATTTCAGATCTGTGTGTGCAAGTTTCGATAATTGTCTTAGAAGTAGAAAGAGAGCATCCCTGATGACTCCATATCACGTCATGTATACATCTTGCCAACTTCAAAAGCTCGGCCTCTTTCCCATTGTTCGGGCATGGCTATCGAAATCAAGTTGCGTGCGAAGACTCTTTGCAGCAGGCAGGCAGGAAGAAGTGATGAGCCAGGGCACACATAAAACGTCCAAGTTAAAGAAGAAAAACACACACATAAAAAAAAATGAAACAGGCCAGTTGAAAATAAGTAAATACACAGCCAAAACATTTTTTTTATTTTTAAAAATTCCCTGAGTAGAGAATTTACCGTTAACTCGCGATGTATCAAAGACGCCGAACTTGCTCAAGAAAAACACGCCAGTGTGTGTGTATACATGTAGCGTAAAACAGTGTGCAGCAAGCAAGAGAGGCAAAAGAAAAACTTTTAACTAGTCCATCCGTTCTTGATATTATCCCTTTCTCCCCCCTCCATTTTTCCCTTTTACCCCTTAATGTGGGCTTTGCGTGCCTATAGGCAGAATGGGTGGAAAAATATTACGTTAAAATGTTGCTGTACACATAAGCCACTACGGATCGTTTAAAGCAGGGAAGAGATAGATTAGAAAATATATTACGGAGGGGTTTTTTCTTTTCTTTTTCTATTTGATGCGTTTGAGTTTTGTTTGAATTTTATTTTGGCGATGGTTGCAATGTTGTTTCATCTTGCATCGCATGTCCATATCGTTGTAATGAATTACATTAAAGAGAGTATCGTCTTGAGGGAAAAAGGATTAGACGAGTAGTGTGTGACGAAAAGGGGGAGGAGCGATTCGTCTAAGTTGAAAACCGAAATTCGTTTTTCGATTTTTGAGTGAAATGTTTACTCAATTTTTTTTTGTTCAGAAGAAGTTCTGTTCATCATTTGTGGTAAAGGGGGAGAGAATGAATTGCACGAATTTTGAGTATGGCATGTGGCTGCATATACATGCATTAAAGATAAAAATTTATTTTAAACTATAAAACAAATTTTGGTTTAGGAAAATAGAGTTAAACTGCCTTTGAGTTAAAATAACGTTGCCTCTATCATAAAAATAATATTGCTTAAGTTAATTGTTCTCTATATTTAAAATAGATAAAAGGCATACTTAATGTAATGTGTAGTAAAAGTTTTGTTTGTGCATGAGATGAGACTTCTGAGTTAAATTTAATCGTTATGTACATATTAGATTTGCAATAATTTAAAAATCAGATTAATGGACAACGGAGCAATTTCTTTTGGTTATAAACATTAAAAACATTATTTTGCGTGGCTTAATTTTGAGTAAATTGTTTACTTTTATTTAATAGATGTTATAAGAATTAGACATAACCGAAACTTACCAGTGTACTAGTAAATAGAACATTGTATGAAATTGAATAAACACTCATTACGATTAAATAAAATAGAGATATTTTAGAGCTGAATTGTGTTTAGATTATTGATTAAAAATTCTCATTATTTTGATGAAACAATTTTTAAATAATTATTTATTTTATTTAAGATGAGTGAAAAGCATGTAAATGAAATTTAGTATGAAGTTTGTTTACAATTGAGATCAATTTTTCTACATGAAATTTTAATCTGCTTACAGAATTTTTCATTTTACAGAAAAATTTGTTTTCAATTGATAAGAAGATAGATTGATTTACTTATGATATATAATCAATATTATGTCCAAGTCATCAGCATTTGAGTAAAATGATTATAATGTTTTGTTTAAAGAACTTCATGTTACAAAAGGAAAATAACTCAGTTGATTTTCTGTTTATAAAACATAATATTGTAATGAAAAATAAACATAAGTTATGATTGAATTAGCTTTAGATTAAAATGTACAAAGTTCAGTTAATGTGAAAAGCGTAACCATCTTTTAGGTTACTGATTGAAACAATAATGTTTACAAGAAAACGTTTAGAAAATTATTTTCAATACTTTAAATAGAAAATATATATTTATATAATGTAATTTGCAATACATAATATAGTAATAAAAGTAAGCATATGTTATGATTGAATTTGCTTTAAATTGAAATGTTCGAAGTTCAGATAATGTGAACAACATAACCATGTTTTAGGCTACAGATTGAAACAATATCTACACAACAAAGTTAAGATAATTATTTTCAATATTTGATATAGATAAAAAAATGCATAAAATGTAATTTGCAATTCATAATATAATAATAAAAAATTAGTATATGTTATGATTGAATTAAATTTAGATTAAAATGTCCAAAGTTCAGATAATATGTAGAACATAACCATCTCTAAGGCTACTGATTGAAACAATAATGTTTCAATTATTAAAAATGAAAACGTTTAGAAAATTATTTCCATTACTTTAAATAAACAAATAAATAAAATTTAACTTGCAATACATAATATATTAATAAAAAAAACTAAACATATGTTATGATTGAATAGTTTTAGATTAAAATGTCCAAATGCGAAAAACATAACTATCTTTAAGGCTACTGATTTGAACAATGTTTATACGAAAAATTTATGGTAATTATTTTCAATATTTGAAAAAGGAATAAATGTATAAAATGTAATTTGCAATACATACTATAGTAATAAAAATAAACATATGTTATGGTTGAATTAAATTTAGATTAAAATGTCAAAATCAGATAATGTGAAGAACTTAAACATCTTTTAGGCTACGAATTGAAACAATGTTTACTTGAAAAGGTTAAGATAATTATTTCCAATATTTAAATGGAAAAGAAATGTATAAAATGTAACTTGTAGTTAAACCTCAAATGAAATAGTTTGTGTTAGGAATCACTTTAACTTGATTTTTTTTTTTATTAAACTTGATAAAGAGCAGCATTTCTTTAATAAGCATTATCAAATTCGTGCAACTCAATACTGAGGTAAACAGAGTAAAAAGGTTTACTCGGTTTTGCTTAATGTCATACTCCTGATTGTTGAGAAAACGAAAGGATTGTTTCTGTGACTGCACAAATTGGACATCGTATGTTATGTAGATCTACAGGTATCACTGTAGTAAATGTGCACTAGAAGATTAAATGTGTTTTAAATTTAAAAATTCGGCGCACATAAAATTTAAAATCAATGCGATATTTTTTTATGTAAATGATTTTGAAATGCAACGTTCATTAGAACTGTTGTTTAAAAAAAATTTCTTTTTATTTAAATACTAATACAATTATTTGTTAAATCAAAATATACTGATTTAAACACTAAAAAAAATATACTTTACTGACATTAGTGCGTTTTGATTCTTATATTGCTATTAGGATTATATACACAAATAGGAGAAACACAGGGACTATGTTTACACTATATGTGTATATAGTCACTACTAGCAAATGGGATAGACATAAGGAAGTCTAGACAATAGACATAGAGACTGTCTACTCTATATATACAAATGAGATAGACAAAGAGACTATGTTTATCTTATATGTGTATATGGTCCCTATTAGCAAATGGGATACACATAAAGACCTTTTATCTATAGACATACGGACTACATTTACTCTATATACACAAATAGGATAGATATAGGGTCTATGTCTACTCTATATACATAAATAAGCTAGACATAGAGTCTATGTCTATTCTATATACACAAATGGGATAGACATAAGGAGATAGCCACAAATGAAACGGTCAACACTAATAAATAAAGAAAAAAAGAATACATTTATCAAAATTTAAACAAACATAAGATACAAATGAAAAAAATATTTTATTCTAGAATCGGAACTTTCTCTTTATCCATCAAACTCAAAACACGCGTTTATGCTCACTCACTATTGCAGAATCTAACAAAGCACAAGGAGAAACAAAACTAAAAAAAATACATATATATTTATATATCCAACCATATTTTCTGAAAATTTGGTCTGTCACAAATTTCAAACTCGCTTTATCCTTTCTTTTATAAATGGAATAGATCCCCTCTTTCTCTGTCTCTCTCTCCCTAAAGAAAGAGGACAAATAGGTTGGTGATGCTCCGTTCTTCTCTCAGTCTGAATTACATGGGAGCCGGCATAAAATTGACTCTAAGAGACAAACGAGTTTTAATATTTGTATCCGAGTGTCGCTTTCTTGGTGCAAGAAGGCAACACGCTTTCGCCTCTTAGTGCTCCGCTGTCTACAGTATTATTGTCGAAGTGTTGAATTACGAGCGTCATTTTCATCCGCCGCGATTGTGTAATAGGACTGCTTTTTTTAATATTAGTATTTTTACTGAAGTTTGTCCACTTTGCTTCTTTTAGCATGCAGGAGGAAGATTTTTATTTCGATGTGCATCGAGGTGATGTTGGAACTTTTTCGTGAAAAGCTTTGAACTGGCTGCGTGAGAAACAGAAGTAGAAATGGATGGAGATTATTATGTTTTGAATCAATTAGGTGTAAGTTTTTCTCTCACTTTGGAACAAGCAGTTCTACTTGCTTTACATGTGTAAATTTTAATTAAAAAACGGCACTGGTTTGTTCGCTACACAAAAGACAACTTTTGGAAGTTGAATTAAAAGAAACGAATTAAAATGTAAGGAATGAATAATATATAGAAATACTGACGTATTAAATTCTAGAAACTGCTCAAATTGTATTGCTGGATCAATTTCCCAATACCGACAATTAATATTTTGACGTGAGAACCAATTAACAAGTGTGATATATATAAGGACTATGTCTACTCTATAAACACGGGATAGACATAGGGACTACGTGTACTCTATATACACAAATGGAATAGACATAGTCACTATGTCCATTGTATATTCACAAATGGAATAGACATAGTCACTATGTCCATTGTATATTCACAAATGGAATAGACATAGTTACTATGTTTACTCTATATACACAAATAAGATAATCATAGAGACAATATCTTTCTATAGACAATGTATACTCTAGGGAGTAGGTGTTAAGTGATTTAGGGATAAGAGATAAGGGCTATATCTAACTGTAGACATAGGAACTATACTCTATGTACTCAAATGGGATAGGCATACGGACTATTTCTATCTAGAGAAAGAGGGAGTACGTCTACTCTATATACAAAAAGGGTATAGACATAGACACTATATACACACATGAAACGGTCATCACTAATAAATAAAGAAATAAAAGAATACACTTATCAAATTTTCACAAACATAAAATACAAATAAATAAATATTTTATTCTAGAATCGAAACTTTCGCTTAATCCATCAAACTCATTATTTTATGCCTGCCCGTTTTCACTCAACCCTTGTAGAATCTAACAAAGCACAACGCGATACGAAACTAAAAAAATATATATATATTTATATATCCAACCATATTTTCTGAAAATTAGGACTGTCACAAGTTTTAAACTCGTTTTTCTTTTCTGTATAAATAGAATAGATCCCCTCTTTCTCTGTCTCTCTCTCTCTCTCTTTCCCTAAAGAAAGAAGACAAATAGGTCGTTGATGCTCCGTTCTTCTCTCAGTCTGAATTACACCGGACCCGGCATAAAATTGACTCTAAGAGGCAAACGAGTTTTAATATTCGTATCCGCTTGTCGCCTTTCTTGGTGCAGAAAATGCAACATACTTTCCTCTCTCAGTGCTCCGCTGTCTGCAGTAGTATCGTCAGAGTGTTGAATCACGAGCGTCATTTTCATCCGTCGCCCTTGTGTAAGAGGACTGTTTCTTTTTTTTTTTTTTTTTTTTTTTTGTATTATTTTTACTGAAGTTTGTCCACTTTGCTTCTTTTAGCATGTAGGAGGAAATTTGGATGTGCATAGAGGTGATGTTGCGATTACTTGGAACATTTTCATGAAAAGCTTCCAACTGGCTGTGAGAAAAATGGATGGAGATTATTAAATTTTAAAGCAATCAGGTGTAAGTTTTACTCTCCTCTCTCTTTGGAACAAATAGTTCACTCGCTTTAGGTGTGTAAGTTTTTTTTTTTTTTTTTTGTTTTTGTTTTTTTAAAAACGGCACTGGTTTGTTCGGTACACATACGAATGAATAATATATAGAAATACTGCCGTATTAAATTTTAAATTAAACTGCTCAAATTGTATTTCTGGATCAATTTCACGATACAGACATAATTTTTTTTTATGTGAGAACCAATTAACAAGTGGGATATATATAAGGACTATACACAAATATATATATAGACAAATTAATAGACATAGTTACTATGTCTACTCTATATATACAAATGGGATAGAGTTAGGGACTATATACACAAATGATACGGTGAACACTAATAACTAAAGAAATAAAAGAATACATTTATCACATTTTCACAAACATAAGATACAAATGAAAAAATATTTTCTTCCAAAATCGAAAACTTTCTCTTAAACCATCAAACTTAAAACATGCGTTTATTTTATCCTTTCCCATTTTCACTGACCCTTGTAGAATCTAACAAAGCACAACGCGATACGGAAAGAGAACAAACTAAAACCCAAATATATATACATTTATATATCCAACCATATTTTCTAAAAATTAGGTCTGTCACAAGTTTTAAACTCGCTTTCCATTTCTTTATAAATGGAATGGATCCCCTCTTTCTCTGTCTCTCTATCTATTTCTCCCTAAAGAAAGATGACAAATAGGTGGGTGATGCTCCGTTCTTCTCTCAGTCTGAATTACATGGGATCCGGCATAAAATTGACTCTAAGAGACAAACGAGTTTTAATATTTGTATCCGTGTGTCGCTTTCTTGGTGCAAGAAGGCAACACGCTTTCGTCTCTTAGTGCTCCGCTGTCTGCCGTAGTATCATCAAAGTGTTGAATTACGAGCGTCATTTTCATCCGCCGCCATTGTGTAAGAGGACAGCTTTCTTTTGATATTATTACTTTTACTGAAGTTCGTCCACTTTGCTTCTTTTAGCGTGTAGGAAGAAGATTTTTATTTTGATGTGCATAGAGCTGATGTTGGAATATTGTCAGGAAAAGGTTTGAACTGGCTGTGAGAAAAAGAAGAAGAAATGGATGGAGAGTATTAAATTTTGAAGCAATAAGGTGTTAAATTTTTCTCGCTTTTTGGAACAAGCCGTTCTCTCGCTTTATGTGTGTAAGTTTTAATTAAAAAACGACACTGGTTTGTTCGATACACACAGGACATCTTTTCGAAGTTGAATTAAAAGAAAAATATTAAAATGTTAGAAATGAATATTATATAGAAATACTGCCGTATTAAATTTTAAATTAAAATGCTCAAATTGTATTTCTGAATCAATTTCACAATACAGACAATTAATATTTTGACGTGATAACCTATTAACCTAGTGGGATATATATAAGGACTATGTCTACTCTATATACACGGGATAGACATAGTGCCTATGTCATTATCTATACACACAAATGGAATAATCATAAAGACAATATCTTTCTATAGACAGTATATACTGTAGGGGTTTAGGTGTTAAGTAATTAAAAGTTTAGACATAAGGGCTATATCTATCTATAGTCATAGGGCTATATATACTCTATATACTCAAATGGGATAGGCATAAGGACTATTTATATCTAGAGAAAGAGGGAGTATGTCTACTCTATATAGAGTAGAAATGATGTAGTCATAGGGGCTATATACACAAATGAAACGGTCAACACTAATAAATAAAGAAATAAAAGAATACATTTATCACTATTTCACAAACATAAGATACAAACGTAAAAAATATTTTATTCTAGAATTGAAACTTTCTCTTAATCTAAGAAACTCAAAACGTGCGTTTATTTTATCACTGCCCATTTTCACTCACCCTCGCACAATCTAACAAATCAGTGCGCGATACGAAACATAAATTAAAAAAATGTGTTATATTTATATCTCCAACAATATTTTCTAAAAATTAGGTTTGTCACAGGTTTTAAGCTCGCTTTTTATTTCCTTATAAATGGAACAGATCCCCTCTTTCTCCTTTCTCTGTCTCTGTCTCTCTCTAAAGAAAGATGACAAATAGGTGGGTGATGCTCCGTTCTTCTCTCAGTCTGAATTACATGGGACCCGGCATAAAATTGACTCTAAGAGACAAACGCGTTTTAATATTTGTATCCGCGCTTCACCTTTCATGGTGCAAGAAAGGCAGCATACTTTCTTCTTTTAGTGCTCCGCTGTCTGCAGTAGTATCGTCAGAGTGTTGAATTACGAGAGGACAGCCTTTTTGTTGTATTATTATTTTTACTGAAGTTTGTCGACTTTGTTTCTTTTACCATGTAGGAAGAAGATTTTTTTTTAATGTGCATATAGAGGTGATGCTGCGATTTCTTGGAACATTTTCATGAAAAGGTTTGAACTCACTGTAAGAAAAAAAAAAAAAATGGATGGAGATTATTAAATTTTAAAGGTGTAAGTTTTTCTCACTTTTTGGAACAAGCCGTCCCCTTGCTTTACGTGTCTAAGTTTTTAACTCAGAAACTGCACTTACTATATAGCAGTTATCTGAAGTTATATCTTCTTTCTTGCATTAGCTTTAACATACCACCAGTGGATTCTAAGCTAAATCCTACTGAACGTTAGCTGCAAAACTTAACATCATGCCATGAATTATCATTTTACATCAACCTTTATGCTCATATCAGATTTTAATTGCAAATTTTTAAATTTTTAAACACTGAAAAATATTTATTCTACTGGTATTAGGGCATTTTAATGACTGTATCTAGACATAAGGATTATATATACACAAATGGGATAGACACAAGGATTATATACACAAATGAAGAGCTCAACACTAATAAATAAAGAAATAAAAGAATACATTTATCAAATTTTCACAAACATAAGACACGAATGAATAAATATTTTATTCTAGAATCGGAACTTTCGCTTAATCTATCAAACTCAAAACATGCGTTTATTTTATACTTGTCCATTTTCACAGACACTTGTAGAATCTAACAAAGCACAACGCGATACGAAAAGAGAACAAACTAAAAACAAAAATATATATATATATTTATATATCCAACCATATTTTCTAAAAATTAGGTCTGCCACAAGTTTTAAACTTGCTTTCCATTTCTTTATAAATGGAATGGATACCCTCTTTCTCTGTCTCTCTATCTATTTCTCCCTAAAGAAAGATGACAAATAGGTGGGTGATGCTCCGTTCTTCTCTCTCAGTCTGAATTACACGGGATCCGGCATAAAATTGACACTAAGAGACAAACTAGTTTTAATATTTGTATCCGGTAGTCGCCTTTCTCGGTACAGAAAGGCAACATACTTTCCTCTCTTAGTGCTCCGCTGTCTGCCGTAGTATCGTCAGAGTGTTGAATTAGGAGCGTCATTTTCATCCGTCGCCATTGTGTAAGAGGACTGATTTTTTGTTGTATTAGTATTTTTACTTGAGTTTGTCCACTTTGCTTCTTTTAGAATGTAGGAGGAAGAGTTTTATTTGGATGTGCATAGAAGGTGATATTGCGATTACTTGGAACATTTTCTGGCTGGTTTTAACTGGCGGTGTGAGAAAAAGAAGAAATGGATGGAGATTATTAAATTTTGTAGCACTAAGGCTATAAGTTTTTCTCTCTCGGTCCTTCGAACAAGCACTTCACTCGCTTTAGATGCGTAAGTTTTAATTTAAAAAATGGCACTGGTTTGTTCGGTACACATAAGAGATCTTTTGGAAGATGAATTAAAAGAAAAATATTAAAACGTTAAGAATGAATATTATGTTTATGCCGTATTAAATTTTAAATTAAACTTCTCAAATTGTATCTCTGGATCAATTTTACAATACAGACATTTAATATCTTGATGTGAGAACCTATTAACAAGTGGAATATATACAAGGACTATGTCTACTCCACATACGCAAATGGGATAGACATAGTACCTATGTCTACTCCACATACGCAAATGGGATAGACATAGTCCCTATGTCTACTCCACATACACAAATGGGATAGACATAGTCCCTATGTCTACTCCACAAACACAAATGGGATAGACATAGTCCCTATGTCTACCCACATACACAAATGGGATAGACATAGTCCCTATGTCTACTCCACATACACAAATGGGATAGACATAGTCCCTATGTCTACTCCACATACACAAATGGGATAGACATAGTCCCTATGTCTACTCCACATACACAAATGGGATATACATAGTCCCTATGTCTACTCCACATACACAAATGGGATATACATAGTCCCTATGTCTACTCCACATACACAAATGGGATAGACATAGTCCCTATGTCTACTCTATATACGCAAATGGGATAATCATCAAGACAATATCTTTCTATAGACAACGTATACTTTAGGGGATAGGTGTTAAGTAATTAAGGGATTAGACATAAGGGATATATCTGTCTATAAACATAGAGACTATATATATACTCAAATTGAACATGCATAAGTACTATTTCTGTCTAGAGAAAGAGGGAGTAGGTCTACTCCATCTACACAAATGATAAATTCATATACACTACATACACACATGAAACGGTCAACACTAATAAATAATAAAAAAATATTACATTTATCATATTTTCACAAACATAAGATACAAATGAAAAAATATATTATTCTAAAATCGAAACTTTCTCTTAATCCGTCAAACTCAAAACACACGTTTATTTTATCGCCTGCCCGTTTTCACACACCCTTCTAGAATCTAACAAAGCACAAAGCGATACGAAACATAAACTTAATATATATTTATATATCCAACCATATTTTCTGAAAATTAGGTCTGTCACAAGTTTTAAACTCGATTTTCCCTTTCTGTATAAATGGAATAGATCCTCTCTTTCTCTGTCTCTCTATTTCTCCCTAAAGAAATATGACAAATAGGTTGGTGATGCTCCATTCTTCTCTCAGTCTGAATTACATGGGACCCGGCATACAATTGACTAAGAGACAAACGAGTTTTAATATTTGTATCAAGTTGTCGCCTTTCTCAGTGCAGAAAAAGGCAACATACTTTCCCCTCTTAGAGCTCCACTGGCTGCAGTAGTATCGTCAAAGTGTTGAATTACGAGCGTCATTTTTATCCCTCGCTATTGTGTAAGAGGGCTGCTTTTTTGTTGTATTAGTATTTTTACTTGAGTTTGTACACTTTGCTTCTTTTAGAATGTAGAAGGAAGATTTTTATTTGGATGTGCATAGAAGGTGATATTGCGATTACTTGGAACATTTTCATGAAAAGGTTTTATCTGGCTGTGTGAGAAAAAGAAAAAGAAATGGATGGAGATTATTAAATTTTGTAGCACTAAGGCTATAAGTTTTTCTCTCTCTGTCCTTGTTCACTCGCTTTAGATGTGTAAGTGTTAATTAAAAAAATGGCACTGGTTTGTTCGGTACACATAAGAGATCTTTTGGAAGACGAATTAAAAGAAAAATATTAAAATGTGAAGAATGAATAATATGTTTATGCTGTATTAAATTTTCAATTAAACTGCTCAAATTGTATTTCTGGATCAATTGCACAATACAGACATTTAATATCTTCATGTGAGAACCTATTAAAAAGTGGGATATATACAAGGACTATGTCTACTCCACATACAGAAATGGGATAGACATAGTCCCTATGTCTACTCTATATACGCAAATGGGATAATCATTAAGACAATATCTTTCTATAGACAATGTGTACTTTAGTGGGAAAGCGTTAAGTAATTAAGGGATTAGACATAAGGGCTATATCTGTCTATAAACATAGAGACTATATATACTCAAATTGAATATGCATAAGGACTATTTCTGTCTAGAGAAAGAGGGAGTATGTCTACTCTGTATACACAAATGATAAATTCATAGAGACTATATACACACATGAAACGGTCAACATTAATAAATAAAGAAAAAAATATGACATTTCTAAAATTTTCACAAACATGAGATACAAATGAAAAAATATATTATTCTAGAATCGAAACTTTCTCTTAATCCATCAAACTCAAAACACACGTTTATTTTATCCCCTGCCCGTTTTCACACACCCTTTTGGAATCTAACAAAGCACAACGCGATACGAAACTAAAAAAATACATATATATTTATGTATCTAACCATATTTTCTGAAAATTAGGTCTGTCACAAGTTTTAAACTCGTTTTTTCCTTTCTTTATAAATGGAATAGATCCCCTCTTTCTCTGTCTATTTCTCCCTAAAGAAAGATGAAAAATAGGTTGGTGATGCTCCATTCTTCTCTCAGTCTGTATTACATCGGATCCGGCATAAAATTGACTCTAAGAGACAAACGAGTTTTAATATTTGTATCCGGTCGTCGCCTTTCTCAGTGCAGAAAAAGGCAACATACTTTCCTCTCTCAGTGCTGCGCTGTCTGCCGTAGTATCGTCAAAGTGTTGAATTACGAGCGTCATTTTCATCCGTCGCCATTGTGTAAGAGGACTGCCTTTTTTGTTGAATTAGTATTTTTACTGTTTTACTGTAGTTTGCCCACTTTGCTTCTTTTAGCATGCAGGAGGAAGATTTTTTTAATGTGAATATAGAGGTGATGTTGCGATTACTTGGAACATATTCATGAAAGGGTTTTAAGTGGCTGCGAGAAAAAGAAGAAAAAAGGGGATGGAGATTATTAAATTTTGATGCAATAAGGTGAAAGTTTTCTCTCCTTTTGGAACAAGCAGCTCACTTGCTTTAGGTGTGTAATTTTTAATTAAAAGACGTTACAGGTTTGTTCGGTATGCGAGGAACAACTTTTGGAAGTTGAATTAAAAGAAAAATATTAAAATGTTAGGAATGAATAATGTACATAAATACTGGCGTATTAAATTTTAAATTAAACTGCTCAAATTGTATTTCTGGATCAATTTCACAATACAGACAATTAATATTTTGACGTGAGAACCTATTAACACGTGACACATATATAAGGAATGTGTCAACTCTATATACAAAAATGGGGTAGACATAGTCCCTATGATTACTCTATATACACAAATAGGATAGATATATTCCCTATGATTACTCTATATACACAAATGGGATAAGGTCTCTAATGATCTTTTTATAGACAAAATATACTCTAATGGGTAGTTGTAAAGTGATTAAAGGATTATACATATCGGCTATACACTCGGGCACTATCTATCGATTGACATAGGGCTATATATAATCCATATAATGAAATGGGATAGGCATACGGACTATTTCTATCTAGAGAAAGAGCGATTATGGCTCCTCTGTATACACAAATGAGATACTCATAGGGACTATATACACAAATGATACAGTGAACACTAATAACTAAAGAAATAAAAGAATACATTTATCACATTTTCCACAAACATAAGATACAAATGAAAAAAGTATTTTCTTCTAAAATCGAAAACTTTCCTTAATCCATCAAACTCAAAACATGCGTTTATTTTATCCTTGTCCATTTTCACCCACCCTTGTAGAATCTAACAAAGCACAACGCGATACGAAAAGAGAACAAACTAAAAAACAAATATATATATATTTATATATCCAACCATATTTTCTAAAAATTAGGTCTGCCACAAGTTTTAAACACGCTTTCAATTTTTTTATAAATGGAATAGATCCCCTCTTTCTCTGTCTCTCCCTAAAGAAAGATGACAAATAGGTGGGTGATGCTCCGTTCTTCTCTCTCAGTTTGAATTACATCGGATCCGGCATAAAATTGACTCTAAGAGGCAAACGAGTTTTAATATTTGTATCCGGTTGTCGCCTTTCTCGGTACAGAAAGGCAACATACTTTCCTCTCTTAGTGTTCCGCTGTCTGCCGTAGTATCGTCAGAGTGTTGAATTAGGAGCGTCATTTTCATCCGTCGCCATTGTGTAAGAGGACTGATTTTTTGTTGTATTAGTATTTTTACTCGAGTTTGTCCACTTTGTTTCATTTAGAATGTAGGAGGAAGATTTTTGTTTGGATGTGCATAGAAGGTGATATTGCGATTACTTGGAACATTTTCATGAAAAGGTTTGAACTGGCTGTGTGAGAAAAAGAAGAAGAAATGGATGGAGATTATTAAATTTTGTAGCACTAAGGCTCTAAGTTTTTCTCTCTCGGTCCTTGGAACAAGCTGTTCACTCGCTTTAGATGTGTAAGTTTTAATTAAAAAAATGGCACTGGTTTGTTCGGTACACATAAGAGATCTTTTGGAAGATGAATTAAAAGAAAAATATTAAAATGTTAAGAATGAATTTTATGCCGTATTAAATTTTAAATTAAACTGCTCAAATTTTATTTCTGGGTCAATTTCACAATACAGACATTTAATATCTTGATATGAGAACCTATTAACAAGTGGGATATATACAAGGACTATGTCTACTCCACATACACAAATGGGATAGATATAGTCCCTTTGTCTACTCTATATACGCAAATGGGATAATCATCAAGACAATATCTTTCTATAGACAATGTGTACTTTAGGGGGTAGATGTTAAGTAATTAAGGGATTAGACATAAGGGCTATATCTGTCTATAAACATAGAGACTTTATATACTTAAATTTAATATGCATAAGGACTATTTCTAGAGAAAGAGGGAGTATGTCTACTCTATATACACAAATGATAAATTCATAGAGACTATATACACACATGAAACGGTCAACACTAATAAATAAAGAAAAAAATATCACATTTCTAAAGTTTTCACAAACATAAGATACAAATGAAAAAATATATTATTCTAGAATCGAAATTTTCTCTTAATCCATCAAACTCAAAACACGCGTTTATTTTATCCCCTGCCCGTTTTCACACACCCTTCTAGTATCTAACAAAGCACAACGCGATACGTAACTAAAAAAAATACACATATATTTATATATCCAACCATATTTTGTGAAAATTAGGTCTATCACAAGTTTTTAATATTCTTTTCCTTTCTTTATAAATGGAATACATTCCCTCTTTCTCTGTCTCTCTTTCTCCCTAAAGAAAGATGACAAATAGGTTGGTGATGCTCCATTCTTCTCTCAGTCTGGATTACATGGGACCCGGCATAAAATTGACTCTAAGAGACAAACGAGTTTTAATATTTGTATCCTCTTGTCACTATCTTAGTGCTGAAAAGGCAACCTACTTTCCTCTCTCAGTGCTTCGCTGTCTGCCGTAGTATCGTCAAAGTGTTGAATTACGAGCGTCATTTTCATCCGTCGCCATTGTGTAAGAAGACTGCTTTTTTTTGTTGTATTATTACTTTTACTGAAGTTTGTCCACTTTGTTTCTTTCACCATGTAGGAGGATGATTTTTATTTGGATGTGCATAGAGGTGATTTTGGAACATTTGGATGAAAAGGTTTGAAGCGGCTGTGAGAAAAAGTAAAAAAAAAAAAAAAAAAAAAAAAAAAAAAAAAAAATGGATGGAAATTATTAAATTTTGAATCAATACTAGTAAGGTATAAGTTTTTCTCTCTTTTTGGAACAAGTCTTTCGCTTACTTTAGGTGTGTAAGTTTTAATTAAAAAACGGTACTGGTTTGTTCAGTATGCATATGGAAAACTTTTGGAAGTTGAATTAAAAGAAACATATTAAAATGTTAGGAATGAACAATATATAGAAATATTAATGTATTAAATTTGAGATAAAACTGCTCAAATTGTATTTCCGGATCAATTTCATAATACAGACAAGTAAGATTTTGATTTTAGGTTAACAAAGACTAGTAGATGTCCAACATTTTTAATCAATGAGGCCTATATTTAAAAATATAACGCCATTATTTAGCAACGAATTAACTTCTTTCAACCAAATGTATATGCTTTAAATAAAAAAAGAATTTTCAAAGACTCTTTTCTTTTGCTATACGTATACATCGATACTTTTAAGACGAAATTTGCTAGCATAAAGAGTGGATATTTTCCTGTTATACAGGAATGTTATATTCTTCATATTAAGCTTTTCATATTCTACTTTTAGAAATGAGAATATGAATAACATAAATACGGAATTTAAGAATATATTGTGATATTTATTTTATATTTTATTTATTTTCTATAATTCTTTAACAAGAAATATTTTCAGCATATTTTGATTAAATTTGCTAAAAGAGTAAAATGTAAACAGGAAATAAAATATTTCTACAGTTTTTTTACTCGTATTTAGGAAAGTACAGTCCATGTTTTTTTTCCTAAATAAATCAATATTTTTATTTTAAACCATATCTACGCAGTTTATAAAATAATTACTAATAAATATTATATCTTCTAAATAATAACTTAATATGTTGCAACTTTAATAAGGTATTAAGTAATAAGAAACATATTTTATAGCTTATTGAATTCCTTCTATTAGCTCACACTCTCCCTATATATATCTTGTTCAAATTTTTAATCGGTAATAAAATACTTTTATCCATCCACTCAAGTTCAAATACATTTTTTTAACCTGTAGTGGATGACGCTTGATGTTAATACAGTTTTTTCAAATATTAATTCTGTAATTAAATTTAATTAATTAATTTTAGTTCTTTTTTTTTTAGATTTAAGTTGCATATATCTACCAATAGATGGCGCTAGATAAACTTAAAAAAACGAATGAAAATTATTTTATATTACTTGTTTAATCATACAGTAGTTTGCCCACGAGCTTTCTTTTAACCTTTCAAACCTCTCAAACTCAGAGTATTTACGTTAATAAATCAATTAGCAATCTAATGTAATTATCAATTAGCAATATTAACATTCTAATGTAATAATCAATTAGCAATATTAACATTCTAATGTAATAATCAATTAGCAATACTAACATTCTAATGTAATAACAATTTAACAATCTAATTTAAAAAGAAAAATATAAGATGTGATACTATACTTTTAATTTTAAAAATACGCAATAATTATTTAATTTTTATTGCATTACATTTCCCACACATCCTTCTTGATATAGAAGAAAAAAATTATTAATTGTACATTTTCGTTTCAATTTAAATTAAGTATAATGCTTTAATTCCGAAATAATTTATATTTCACTTCCATTGAATGCATTTAATAAACTAATGAATTTATAATTAATGGTTAAAATGCATTAAGAATATATGAATATATAATTAAGAATTCGAGTCCGATTAAGTTATTCTATTAAATATTTTAAATATAGATTTTAATTTAGTTCATTTATGACCATTTAGTATAGCATTAATGTAATTATTTAGTATCATTTATTCTGTGTTATTTATGCCTTTAACACAAATTTAACTTCTATTTAGTAGAAAAATTATATAATACATTTGACAGCTATAAAAGAATGCAGGGTTATACTACTGTGTCCAAAAAGTAAGACCAATATTCAATTTAAAATTCCCGGGGCTTATGTAATTAATTTTTTTTTTTTTTTTTTAGGTTGCTGGCACTGTCCTTGGCATCTGTGTGATAATTTGACGTCAAAATATTCATTAGTGTTTGAGTTACGCTTGGCTTTGTGACACGCTAAAACTGATTCCGGCGATTTTGGAAATATCTGAATTAATTGAGCAAAGAACTTCATTCAATTATGTTTGCGGAAGCGAATAGAATGTTGCAGGAAGCATTCGGTCAGCATTTTTATATCGGAAAGAAATGTTTAGAAGTGGTATAAACAGTTCAAAGAAGGCGGAGAACGTGTTAAAGAAGAGCGTTATGGTTAACCATCAACTTCAACCGACAAGACTTTACTGATGATGTTGGAATTTCAAAAGGATCGGTGAATTCCATTTTGGGCCTCAAACGCGTCAAATCTACTAGATTGGTACCGAGAACATTGAACGCGCCAGCTCACACTGCATTGATGCTTCGTGACTTTTTCGCCAAAAATGAAACCCACATCTTTCCACAACCACCGTATTCGCACCGGACGACTTCTGGCTGTTCCCTAAACTCAAAAGACCACTCCGCGGGACATCGTTTTTGAGTCGATTGAAGAAATTCAACGTGAATCACCGCGAGCTTTGAAGGCCATCCCAGCTGATGACTTTTTAGCATGCATTGAGGATTGGAAAAAAAGTTGGCATAAGTGCATTGCTTCCGGAGGGGATTACTTTGAAGGCGAAATAAATTTGGAAGAATAAATGAAGAGTTTTTGAAAAATTAATAATTGGTCTTTCTTTTTGGGCACAGCAGTAAATAAGAGATTTCAGTAATCATTTAATTGAAATAATAAACAAATCATAAATAATTTAGTATTATTTTATGCGAGCGTATTAATCTGTTGAAAATTTGAATGTGATAAGTCATAACCGAAAAAAAACAATGTTTTCGTCATTCGTTCTGGTCAGAATTTAGATTACAAAATTTTTTTAAAAATCTTAATTAATAATACTAATTATTTTTAGCTTTTTTTTTTTTTTTTTTTTTTTTTTTTTGTTATTGTGATCAAATTGTTCTTTACTGTCATATATACATATATATTCATTTCTTCTATATTTTTAAAAATAACTTTTCAGTTACTGAGACGTAAAAGAATTTTGAATGTCATGATCATTTCGAAAAAAATATCTAGGACATATAGATTTTATTCTCCATTTGCAATAAAGAATAAACATTTAAAATGCTAAAATTAATTTTGAATTATAAATTTTAATTTTGTTTTTAATTATAAATTTAAAACAATTTGCAATCTTTGAGAATTATAATATCAGAAAATAATTTATTTTTGACATGTATTCAGGTCAGAATTTAGATCACAAAAATTAAAAAAAGTTTAATTATTGTTAGCATATAGTCATCGTAATCAAATTACTTTTTTACTGTCATATTTTTTTTTTTTTAATTTCTTCTATATTTTTTTAATTAACTTTAACGCTTTAGTAATTTAACAGTTACTAACGCGTAAAATAATTTTGAATGTCATGATCATTTTGAACAAAAACATGCACTTAATATAAATAGTTTCTATTCTCTATTTTCGATAAGAAGAAGCATTTAGAATACGAAAATTAATTTCGAATTATAAATTTAAAACAAATTGGCACTGTTTTAAGATTCAGATACTAGAAAAAAAATATGTTTTCGACATGCGTTCATTTAGATCACGAAAATTCAAAACAAGTTATAATTAACAATGCGAATAATAGTTTGCCTAATTTTTTTCATTGTTATCATAATATATTGAAATTTGCAAGCGGCTTTCATTTTTCAATTCCTTCTCTTAGCTCACACTCTCCCTATATATATCTTGTTCAAATTTTCAATTGTTAATAAAATGCTTTTTATTCATCCACTCAAGTTCAAATACATTTTTTTGAACTTGTAATGGAGGACACTTGAAGTTAATGCAGTTTTTTCAAATATTAATTCATTAATTCAATTTAACTAATTAATTTTAGTTTTTTTTTAGATTTAAGTTGCATATATCTACCAATAGAGGGTGCCAAATAAACTTTAAAAAATGAATGAAAATTATTTATAAAGGGCTTTCTGTAATAGAATGAAAAAAAATTAGAAATTGACTTTAAAATTATTTTTTTTATATTACTTGTTTTTCATTATAGTTATTTACTTTTATTTCTAGAAATCGTCTTTAATATCATTACCACTTGCAATATTAACTTCTACAATGCTATATAATTTACCAGTTAGCCATTATAGGATTGCTACCATAGATTTCTTTAATTCAAATCCTTAACTTAAAAATGTTTTCACGAAATGTATGTGTGCGTGTCTGATCCTCAATATTCTGTACTGTGGGACGGACATCCCATGGGTAGTCTATGCAAACTGCCCCTTTCCCTTCGTCCATGAGACTACTCATGGGCTTTTGTATGAGAGAAAACCCGGAAAACTCCCCTGCCTCCGATCAACGAGGCAAGATGTTGAACACCACAAACGCCATCGAGTCACCCCTCGTTTTTTAAAACAGTCTCTACAATAAAGCCTCCAGAGGATTGAACCTCAGCCCTAATGGTCACCAACGGCGCACGTTCTCACTGATCTACGAGTCGGGCATGGTGTCAATTTTCGTTAGTTAACAAACAGAAGATTTTATTTAAAAATTATTGGAAGAAATAAGTATAAATATAATTAAATAATATTAAATTATAAAATAATAAATAAATAACTAAATAAAATAATTATCAAAAATAATTAAATAAACGTAAAAATAAAAATAAGGAAATAAATATTTTACCATTATAAATAATTAAACAATTGTTTAAAATAATAAATAATTGTTTAAAAACAACCTATAATTACATAATTTACTTTATAAATTATGTAAATTAATTCAATTTATTATAAATTAATTTATCTAAACTACATTTTTTAACATGGGTCTGATGGCCAAGTGGATAGTGCTCTGACGCTCGGTACGGTGTATGTTTATAATGGTTCGGAATCCACTTTAAAGCATAGGTCCTGGTCTAATATGATTGTAGAGCATAGGGCTGACAAGCCTACCCAGTACAAAGAGATCACGAAATCTGCCAGTAAGCAGACGGCCTTGGCCCGCCAAGGGGCTGTTGCGTCAATGAAGAAGATATTCTTCAACATATAAATTGATATTAATTTTCAAAAAGGAATAACATATTATCCAAAATGTCTATTTTTCTTGCATTTTTCTGTATTGTTATAAGACGTCTAATAAATATTAATAATTTATTTATAATATTTTTTTGTGCTTGAAGCTTAATGCAACTGAAATAAAAGCAATTTAAAAAAAGGACACTTTTTTCACTTCAATGAATATAAAATGTGTTTTGTCTTTATGGTATTAATATTTAATATTTAATAACAATTTGCTTTAAAATATCTCTAAGAAATTTTTTCAATTTTTCACTTTACAGTTTTTAATCAAAAATAATTTCAGGTGGTCCTGATTTAAACATCTATATTAAATTAAACTTATATTCACTTTCCAATTTCTATTGATAGTTACCGAGCATACCCTTTTATTTAATATATTTCATTTGCATTTTATATGAAGCATAATACAAATCTAAACGTATTATAATCAAATTTGCATTACCTCTAAATCTATGATCATTTTTTACAGTATAATCTCCATTGCTTCAGAATTCGAAAATTAATTTACTCTACCTAATTATTAATTTATTCAAATGCCCCATTCACAATAGCAATATTGCAAAAGAAACCCCATAAATCAGAAACGAATTAAAAAATCACCGGTTAAAAGAATGAAAATATATTTTATTCAAATGAAATGAACCATAATTTCTCTTTATAGAACAAAAATTCATACCTCCACGGTATTCTACTGTATTAATAATCGGTTTTCTTTCTTTATTACAAACTCTATTATTATTATTATTATTATATTCCATCTGCGATACGTATCATCTAATAACCAATTTAAACTCGCTCGAAAAATGGAACGAGTATATCTGCACGAATATGAGACGCATCACAAATTCATAATGATGTTCGTATTATCTCCCAGCCTTTAATTTGCTCGGAATATGTACTGCAAAGAGGCGTGCTTGTACTAGACGCATCTAAAAAATACATCGCTCCAAATTTCGTAATGAAGTTTCTTCAAATAAAATGGCAATCACAGCAGTAGCAGGCGATATGGCGCTCTGTAATAACATACTTGCAGCCAAAAGTGAAAAGAATATCTCTCCACTCCTGATTTGAGAAAATTACATATTTATAACTTTTCCTCTCCCTTTACACCGCTCAATGTTTTGAATTATGTATTTTTACCAAATCTTTTCCGACGAACAATTATGAAACTCTTAATAACGTCCTCCGTCATAAATAGTTAATGAAGTAGGGAATCGGGTTTTTAGCCGTTCGGGTGTAAGTCGCAAAACCCAAACCGTTGTTTGAACTCCGCTGAAATATTTATTACCCACGCTAATGAAGTTCGACTCGCGTATATCCTTATAACGGGATAGCCTTTATTATCATCATCGGTTGTTTTTTTTTTATACAAGGTATATCATTATCTGTATAAAGATGTGTATAAATGGATAGCAATTTCATAATTACCCGAGAAATTTTTCCTTTCCAAAAGCATTCAATTTCCAGAAATTAATTCGGAATAATATATTTGTATTTCGTAAAGTTTTTCAGTTAATTAGTTTTTCCCGATTGATTTTCTGCTGACGTTAGATGCAGCGGTTTTTTTCATTAAAAATATATTATGGTTTCGGATTTGATATTTAATATGTTATTTTCAATTAAATTAATCCATAATATACTATCTCTTCATTTTGTTAGTGGAAAATAAATGAGTTTTTGATTAAAATCATTTCATATGCCATGTAAACTGATTAAAAATCAGTTTACATGGCATATGAAATGATTTTAAATGACGATAACTAAGATTAAAAGTTTTTAAACGAACTTAAAAAGAGTTAAGATTAAGATTATTTTCAATTAATATATCAGAATTACAGTAAAAAGATTCCAATAAGTATATTCCAATATATATTAAGTAAGTATATTCCAATGTATATTAAATAAAATCTATATTTCTAAAGTAAATTAGCTTCAGTTGTTGTTGTTGTTGTTGTTTAATTTATTGAAATTAAACATTTTATTTGAGTTAAGTTATTCCTTATCAGTAAAATTTGATTGGTTATATACAACGCGAGATAACTTTCATTTTTCTTGAACTGTAGTTTTTCCCCCGTGTATGATTAATCGGGAAAAAATAATATAAATAGACTGATTTTAATAGATTTAGTCAAAGAGAAGAAAAATATTCTTACATTACATTGCATTTCATATCTCCTGTAAACTGATTTTTGATGACCAAGATTAAAGGTTTTAAAATAAACATAAAAAAATTAGAGTTAAGATTAAGATTATTTTCTATTAATATGTCATAATTACAGTAAAAAAATTCCACATTTGTGAATTATATATTAAATAAAATAACATATATGTTTTTAGAGTAGATTAAAAACTAAAATTAAAGTAGTTTTTAAAGTAATTAAAATTGTGAAATTTAATTTACTAAAATTCGACATTTTATTTGAGGTAAAATATTCATTATTATTGAAATTTGATTGGGTGAGAAAAAATTGATAAAAATGATATAAATAGAATGATTAATGACTTAAAAATATTTTTCAAAGTATTTTTGATGAAAGGAAAATTTAACTTCTGATATTTGGATAACATAATATGACAGCTATCATTCTTTTTACTTATGATGAGTATGAATTAAAATGTTTATATTTAATATTTTACATTTTAAATAAAAATAGTGTTTGATATTTTACATCAAAATAACGTTTGGGATGTTTCATATTTTCATATCATTATTTTTGTCATGTATTTGTGTAAGTGTATTTGTTCAATAATACACAGGATTACAAAGCAATGATTTATCCCTAAATAGCACAGGATTATCCCTAAACATCCTACTGAGCAACATAATTACTCTTCTCCTTTTCTACCAAGGCCTAGGTTTTAATTTTCGAATAATGTTGACCGTTATAAAACTATCAACAGGATTTACAAACATTTGTTTAAAAAAAGTCGAGAAACTTTTATTTAAACATTTGTTCACTCTTTACATTAAATTATTGACCATAATTATACTAAAAAACAACACAACATTAAAACTTAAATTATAGCATAATAATATACAATACTATAGTTTTAAATTGGAGTAACACAATTATATACAATAATATAATTTATAACTAGAATAACACAATAATATAAAATTGGAGTAACACAATAATATACATTAGAATAATTTATAATTGGAGTAACACATTAATATCCACTAATATAATTTATTATAAGAGTAGCACAATATTATACAATAGTATAATTTATAATTAGAATAACACAATGTAAAATAGTATAATTTATAATAAGAGCACAATAATATACAATAGTATAATTTTTTTATATTATCCCCGTTTTAATTATCCCCTATTGTAAAAACTGTTTTATTCCCGTTGTAATTTCGATTCAAAATATCACTTTCTTTATGCCGCTTATAGCACCATCTATTAATACACTTTGGAACTTTTTTTTCATATCGTACCGTTTTCCCTTTCAAGTATCTTCAATTCAAATTTGAACTCATTGTGATGAGTGTTTCTTTTTTTTTTTACAGCATTTTGAAAGTGGGACTTTAATTATAATCACCCTGTACTTCTTTAAACAAATGCTAATATTTTTATCATAACAAAATACATTATTTTTAAAACTAGTTTTGGATGGTGTAACTATATATTTTTCCATGTTAAAACACGCAATAAAATCAATTACAATTATACCAATAAAAAAAATATTTAAACATTTTTATTTCAACTTTATAATTCCTTTAAATTGATTAGATAAGAATAAACAAAGCATATTTCAAGTTATGTCATGCGTTGGTTTTGATGGATTATTATGTCGTTGACATCAAACTCTTCTAAGTCATTGCGTACAAAATATTTTTTTAAATCTTCTTTTGAAGATAGTATCTCATAGATTATTCGGCACTTATGATTATAGGAACAACATTGATAAAGATGCAGAATTCAATTCCGATTTGTCGCATCTTTGATAGCCATACCTTAAAAGATTAAACAAGTAATATAAAAAAAAATTTTAAGTCAATTCCTACTTTTTTTTCACTATATTAAAATATTTTCACTATATATAAATAATTTTCATTCATTTTTTTAAGTTTATCTGGCGTCATCTAAAGGTAGATATATGCAACTTAAATCTAAAAAAACTAAAATTAATTCCTTAAATTTTATTACTGGATTAATATTTGAAAAAACTGTATTAGCAACCAGTGTCATCCACTACAAGTTAAAAAAAAATGTATCTGAACTTCAGTGGATGAATAAAAAGTATTTTATGAACGATTGAAAATTTGAACAAGATATATATAGGGAGAGTGTGAGCTAATAGAAGGAATTGAAAAAAACTAAATGTTTTATTTCTTTTTCTCTAGCACAATTTTATGATATTTTCTCAAAAACTCTTTATTCTTGACTATTGGAGGGGGAAGGGGTAATAAATACTTATTGGATTTGATGGAGGAATGAGTTGCAACCCCTGCTTTGAACATCGAGCCGATTCGAACATGAAAAAGTTTGGCATCGCCAATCGTGCCGTCTGATTGGGGTTTTCCAATTTTCTTCATTAGTACACTTCAGCCACTGATTAAACATCTGTTTTAAAAGCGGAAATGGACGAATTGATTGCTTGTTGGGGGTACTAGTCAGGTATACACGGCAGGTATACAGGCAATGCAGATAGAAAAAGTTCCAAAATTATTGTGGAATTATTTTCATTCTGGTTTGTTTGATAGCATGAATTTATTTTTTTCTAATGCAGTTGGAAAATACTTTGACAGTTGTCTTGGATGCCATAAGCAAGAACTGCACCGACGTTACTCATTTAGCACTACCCAGCGGGTACGTGTAACTTGAAGATAGGCTACGGACGCGGAGTAACAATACCTCCGCAACGCTCTACGACCCTGTTAGACCGGGACCTACAGTTTAAAATGGATTCGGAACCACCACAAGCACTCATGGCACCACCGGGAATCGAACTCGAAACCTATGGTACCGAATGCCAGAACGCTAGCCACTCGGCCGTCAAGCCCCAGCATGTAATTTATTACACTAATAAAAAATTTAAATATTTTTGTGTATTTAAAACTCCTCGAAAATACATTTTCCCCCTATTACGCCGCTCTGCTAGTTCCTTCTGACTTGAACGCTTGCCGATTTTTCACACAATCGGACGTTGAACTATAGCGTAGACAATATTAAAATTGCTGCAAATTTGCTATATTAATGTTAAATTATATTCATTCTATTGGTATCATGTGTGTTGTATTCCAATGTGAGCATCTTCACATCACCAACCTTCACTTCTAGAGCGGCAGATATAGCAGTACCCAAAAATTCATCACAGGGTGCTACACTACTTATGCACGAGTGTTACACTATTACTAACAATTGTGCATGTGGTCACATTACTACTATTGCTTGTGCATGAGTGTTACACTATTACTGTAAATATTTGTGCACGAGTATAACGTCACTACAATTACGATTTTTATACGAATATTACACCCCTATTATGAAGATTTTTTGTACTAATTTTACACTAACACTACTTGTTACATTACTGTTACATCCCTATTATTACAATCTTTACATGAATTTTACACTACTAATACTTGTGCACGTGTTACATTATTATTACATACCTCTTATTACGATTCTTGCACGAATTTTACAGTGCTACTATTTGTGCACATGTGTTACACTAATATTACATTCCTACTATTACAATTTTTGCATGAATTTTACACTACTACTACTTCTTCTGCACTTGTTACATTACTATTATATACCTATTATTACGATTTTTCCACGAATTTTGCACTATTAATACTTGTGAACATGTGTTATACTACTATTGTTTCCCTAATATTACGTTTTTTGAACAAATTTTACACTACTACTATTGGTGCACCTGTGTTACACTACTATTACATCATTATTATTACGATTTTTTGCACGAATATTACAATGCTATTACTTGTACACATTATTACATCCTAATTATTTTTATTTTTGTACGAATTTTACACTACTACTATTTGCGTACATGTATTATACTACCATTACAACATTATTATGATATTTGCACGAATTTTACCTACTACTATTGGCGCACATGTGTTACACTGCTATAACATCATTATTATTACGATTTTTGCACGAATTTTACCCTACTCCCACTTGTGCACAAGTGTTGCGCTACTATTACAACTTAGCCACGAGTGTATTATTGCTACTTATTCACTACTACTTTTGCAGGAGTGTTACATCATTACTGCTATTTATCATTCTACACTAGACTTAAATTTTGCCATAATAAATGTACAAAACTCCACAAAAATAAGAGCGGGGAAAGGGGTTGACACTTTCTTCTGGCCTCTTATAAATGACAGATGTAACGATTTATCATTTCAACCTAGTGATTTTTCGTCCCCAACAGCTGCAAAAATAAGGAGGATTTTGTTTCGGTATCCCATGTTGGAATCTAACCAAGTTTCTTTAGTTAGAAATGCACCAGGCTAATCAAGTCTTTTACTTTTTTATTATTCAATTCCTACTATTAGTTCACACTCTCCCTATATATATCTTGCTCAAATATATAATCGTTAATAATATACTTTTTATTGCTCCACTCAAGTTCAAATACATTATTTTTGAACTTGTATTGGATGACACTGGATGTTAATGCAGTTTTTCAAATATTAATTCAGTAATTAAATTTAATTAATAAATTTTAGGTTTTTTTAGATTTAAGTTGCATATATCTACCAATAGATGGCGCCAGGTGCAAGAGGAAAATTTCATCTTTATTTGTAAAGGACGTTTCTGCAATAGAGTGAAAAAAAAGTAGGAATTGAATTTACATTTTTTTTTTATATTACTTGTTTTTAACGTTATTTATTTTATTTTTAAAAAAATGAGTTTTTAGTATTCATTGCAGTCAAAAAACTATTTAATACCTAAAATACGTTACCCAAATTCATCTTCTGAATTACTGTTCAAAAGCAATTACAGGAAGCTTTTAAAATGGTATGTGACATAAATCAGCTTAGCTTGATTTTGCGCATAACATTTGGAAATATTGATAAACATTCAAAGATTTAATTAATGTTTATGAATTATTATGAATTTTAGTAAAATAGTGAAAGCACATTTGCTTTAATGCATTGATATTTAAAAAATGGCTTCATTGAAGCATGAAGAACATATTTTCCAACATTCAGACATATTGTTGCCCTTTTAAAAAAAGTTTAAAAGGTATTTAGCTGAATCAGTCACTGAAACGAATAGTAATTTAAGACCGATTCTTTGTCTATATTTAGTACAGAAAAAAATCCCCCCCAAAAAAGAAATTCTTAGAATTTTCCACTTTATAACACTTTAGGAATTTGATAACAAAACTTATTTATATTCAATATTATTGTTATGCGTATTCATTTTTGTAATGCGTATTCATTTTTATACAATTTTCAATTAAATTGTAGTTAGACATTTACACATTTAAAAATGAAAGCTGGTAGTCCGATCAACTTTTCAAATTACTGAATGTAATATTTAAGAAGCAATTCGAAATGATTAGGAAAAATCTTTTTGAAATCGAAAGCGTTTAAGAAAATGTTTATACAAATTTTTATTTTTCTTTGATATTAGAATTTTTGTTATTAATCAGACATTGAAAGAAGTACGTTTAGTTTATACCTAAAGCCTTATTAAATAAGGTAATTGATATCATGCTATTTGTATACTGTGTCCAAAAAGTAATACCAATTTTCAGTTTAAAATTCCCGGGACTTATGGAAATACATTTTTTTTCTTCAAGGTTGTTGGCATTGTCCTTGATATCTGTGTGAAATTTTACGTCAATATTTATTAGTGCTTGAGTTCTCTGCCTTTTTTGCACTGTTTATACCACTCGTAAACATTTCTTTCCGATATAGGAATGCTCACCAAATGCCTTCTGCAACATTCTATACGTTTCCGCAAACAAAATTTAACGCAAGTTCTTTGCTCAATTAATTGAGACATTTCAAAAATCGACGGAATCAATTTTAGCATCTTACAAAATCAAGCGTAACTCAAGCACAAATGAATATTTTGACTTCAAATTTCACACAGATGTCAAGGACAGTGCCAACAACCTAAAAAAGAAAAAAAATTGAAATACCATATGCCCGGTAAATTTAAATTGAAAACTGATTTTACTTTTTGGACACAGTAGTATAAGCTTTAACATAAAATTCAAATAACGTAAAGCATCATTTAATAAAACAATAATTATCTTACTATAGTTGCATATATATATATATATATTACTACTCTGTATATTATGCATTTTATATATATTATCGCTATATATCATCGACAACATAGATAACCGATAATCATTGTTGTAGTCGTAGTTGTCTGGATTCAATTCTTTAAGCTATTTATTGTTTAAAAGCGCTTTGCATTATTTTTCATGGGATGAGATCTACATATGGGAGTACGAGAGGGCAGCTGGATTATGGGATTAATCAGAGGTGAAATTATTTTTAATACAGAGTCAAACCTGTTTTTGTGCGGGGGATACGGATCGCGTAAAAAAAAATCGCATAAAAAATATCTTAAAACTTCATAAGTAGCTATGAAATGTATTGATTGCAACACATTTAAAAAAATTATACGGTCCCTATTTACTGCATACAAAAATCCCATATTCAAAATATGTATATCAAAACATCACGTTGTTTCAATACCTTGCATCTAATAACATTCATGGTAAAGGGATGTTTTAATATCAGGTGGGCCATTTTCAGCATTTTTTAAAAAAAATTATGTTATTGTTTTGGCCGCCATTTGTTGTTTTATTTTGGAATTACATTTTTTAATTAATTTCTCTAATATTATGCATTTAATGGAATTTTGTATATATATATCGCACAATAAATGATAGCAGAAAAACAGGCATGACTGTATTGTGCTAAAGAACAAAGTTGTAAAATGCTTTACTATTGAGACGTTCTATAGAGAGGTTGTCGTTGTAATATTGTATGAAAATATATGTTGTATTGTATACTGTATTGATAATCTATTATACGCGTGTATTGTTGAGAAATATTTATTTATAAGAAAAAAATACTCGAAATGGTATATTTCGGAAAAACGCTAACTAAGCGTTTACTACTGAGAAGTTCTATAGAGAGGTTGTCGTCGTAATATTGTATGAAGATATAATATATTGTATTGTATACCATATTGATAATAATTTATTGTATGTGTGCATTGTTGAGAAATATTTATTTATAAAAACAACTACTCGAAATGGTATATTTCGGAAAAACGTTCAAGCAAATACTACAAATGCTTGCATCCATGTTAGGAACTGAATAGAATGATACTTTAAGGATTATCAAACTAAAAAAAGGTGGTGACTGAAAAACCTATCTACGAAGATAACTTTGTGTAAGAATCATTCAGTACAATAGAAGAACATCAAAATAAATAGAAAAGAAAACGACAAAATGAACTCGAAGAAAACATACGAAAATCTGAAAAGGAGTGTGAATTAAAGAAATTAAAGTCTGAAAGAAATACGTAATATTACAATGTAACACTGGAAAACCTAAATTAAATATTCAAAATCTAATGCAAAATAATTTGATCCTGCTAATAACGATAATAGTCTTTATCAGATTCAAAAATCAGATATTGATAAAAAGATTTGGATTCCTTACCTTGTTGGACTACTGCCAAATAACATAGTTCAGATTGTAGCTTGTGAGGATGAAGGAATTGCAAACAATTGTGATCACATTAACAATTTACTTCTAACGAGATTTTGTGAACCATAGCAAAAGCTCAGTGATAACTTGGAATGATTTTACGAGGGTAAGGTGAAAAGTTCTCGGCCTGACACAGAGATGGCGCTCCAATCAGCAAAAATTTACGTTTCCTGCCTGGGAGCACGTGTCATTAGTTCGTATGACAAGTTTCAACTTGTTCTCTCCATTAGTTTGTCTACACGAATTTTTGCATTAAACGTCTTGCGTGTTTTTCGTTAAAATGGATAAACTTGAATATCGTGCGGTCATAAAATTCTTCGTTTTGGATGGATTAACCCCTAAGGAAATTCATCCGAAATTGACAAAAATTTACGAGACTTTGCTCTTTCCATGTCAACCGTTAAAAAGTGGGCAGCTGAATTTAAACGTGGTCGTACATCCCTTGAAGATGACCCAGGTGAAGGACGACCAAGAACTGCAAATACACCAGAAATCATCGAAAAAGTGCATGATATCGTGTTGGACGATAGGTGAGTGAGATAACTGAGGCTGTGGGGATATCGGAAGAAAGGGTTCAAAACTTCTTGCATGAAGAATTAGGGATGCGAAAGCTCTGCGCAAGATGAGTGCCGTATTTGCCGATCAAAAGCAAATGTGCCAACGATTTTCACAGAAATCTTTGGATCAATTCAGTAGAGATCCGACCGATTTTGAGCGGCGATTTGTCACCATGGGTCCATCATTAAACGCCAGAAACACAACAGTAGTTCAGGCAGTGGGTGGAAGCCGATGGTTCAGTGCCAAAAAAAGCGAAGTCGATCGCATTTGCCGGAAAGGTCATGGCCAGCGTGTCTTGGGATGCGAAAGGGATCCTGTTAATTGATTACCTTGCAAAAGGCAAAACTATTACATGCAACCTTCTTGACCAGCTGGATGACAAAATTCGCGAGAAGAGGACTGGAATTGAAGAAGAAAAAAGTCATCTTTCACCAGGACAATGTACCTGTGCACAAGGGTGCGTTGGCGATGAGAAAACTGCGAGATTTGGGGTACGATTTACTCAGCCATCTCCCCTATTCTCCTGATTTGGGCACCCTCAGACTTTCATTTGTTCTCAAATTTTAAGAAATTTGTTTCTGGGAAGTGCTTCGCATCCAGTGAAGAAGTTGAGAGGACCGTAGATGAATATTTTCACAACATTCCAGACTCTCACTTCCGGGAAGGAATACTGATGTTGGAGAAACGTTGGGCCAAGTGTGTTGAAGTCAAGGGAGATTATGTAGAAAAATAAAATCATTTTTTAACTGAAAGTCGTAGTCTTTCATTGTCAGGCCGAAAAATATTCACTTTACCCTCGTACATAAGAAATAATAAAAAATATTTTACAGAATAGATGCCGGGATTGAAGTAGAAACTTTTTAACAACTGTCAGACTAGAATAATTTGTGATTAAATTAAAAGAGAAGTTCCATCAGATGTAAGAGAACCACTTCACTGAGGATTGGGCTCAGATAAAAAAAAAAACATGTCATGAATTTTCCGCTAAGTTAGATGACTACGAATGTCTAAGAATGAGTGCTTAAAAATATTCCATCCAAAACTGGGAATTGAAAAGAATCTACCGGATTTAAACAAAATCATAAAACTTATCCTTTTAGTAATGAAGGAAATAATGGCACCAATTAGAGAACAGAAATTAATAACTCCAAACAATATCATTCTGCAGCAAAGGACAAGTGGACGAAACCTTTCGATTACCCAATCTAATATTGCACAGAGAGACAAACCAAGGGATTGGGCGTAGGGCTAACATACCTATCCCGTAAAAAGAACATATGCCAATATGTACAAGACCTTGGTCCACCATGAGCTTTGAGCCAGATATAATGATGACTCTAATAGCACTTTTTATATAGTGCTATAATAATACGCTCGCTTATTTTTTAGTAGTACTCTATCGCTACAAGCATTTCTAATAATCACTAGGAATAATGCATCTTATAAGTGAACTTTATAACATAATTTAAAAACAAATTTTAATTGAGGTTATTTTCAAATGCTGGGCAAGTTGACCTCATATCATTTGCCCCTTCGATGACAAATATTTAGTAATTTCAGCGTTACCTATGTTGCACCGATGGGGGTACTAAATATCATATTTCACACACTGCAATTCTGCATACACTTTCACAAGGATTTCCGTCAATTCCCACAATTTTCAATTTCCTTCCTGAAGCCCAATGGAATAATTTTCCGGATTGCTGATTACAGCTCAATTACAGAACACAGCTTTTGACTTTGACTTTTAACAAATTTCAAACATAGTACTTTGTTAAGTTCAACATGCTATCCATCAAGCAGCTTCAATCTATTTTTAAGTAATGATTCTCAATAAAATTATTCATGTAAAATTACACAACATCAGTTGTTAAATAACACATCAAATATTCATCAATAATCGCATTGAAATATTTAGTCTGAACTGAATTATAGCACCATCAAATTTTAAATATATTTATACAGCTCATCAGTTTTCTGAGACATATTTTTCAATCTTCTAGATACTCATATGCCTTTCAGACAAAACAAAATAATGTTATCCTACATGAGCTTTTACTCAGACAACTTTAATTTGAATGCCTCGGTATTTTTTTACACCTTCGAAAAGAAGGGCCAGACATGTGCAAGTCGTTATACAAAACTGGTTTATCTTATAATAATTTGATCTTATTACTTTTTCATTCCGAGTAGGTAGAAGAGAAGAGAAGCTAGACCAAAGGTTGTGTCTAAGAACACTGTGTAAAAATCTCAAATATTAGAGCGGTTGTTTGGCTAAGCGTGACGAATGATAAAAGAGCTAAGGAATAACTACCAACTAATTCTGGGGACAAAAACTTACCCATCTCTCTTTTCTGCTTTTTCGAAAAATCTCACGGTCAGTTGCTCAAGTATGACCAACAGACAGTTTGTGGTGTGTTGTGTGTGTGGAAGATTTTTCTCATGTCTTCTTTCTCTTCATCTAACTCGACTGGGTCCGTTAATTGGTGGAATGAGAAAAGAATATATCAAAATATGTCTTTGTTTTTACGTCAAATCTTTATCGTTAATGTCGTGTTATGGGGTATTTTTGAACGATAATCACTTAAGGCTTAGCCTTTCATCAACCGACTGGTTTCATTTCGTTCTGACTGGTTATTTTCGTGATTATTTTGTGATCGAAAAAAAAGTTTTATTTTTGGATTTTGGTTTCGACTATTGAAATTGGGTTTTTGTTATTGAAAATCAAATACTTGGAAATGAAGAATTATTATACTTATATGTTTGATAAATTACAATTTTATTTATTTATTTTTATTTAGTTTTTTTTTTTACCGTGCTTAAAATGCAGTTTACATTGGACAAAACTTAACGTCAGCAAGTTGGTTGATTTTGGGCACACTTCCGTTTGGTTCTTTAGGAGTTTGGTTGGTTTTTTCTATTCACATTTTCATTTATTCTTTTAATTTAAAGAAAAAATTCCTTGTATATACTTCCTCAATCTTTGTTCAGTAAGCTTGATAGTTTGATACTAGGCTCCAGGCGGCGTTGTCGCTTGCGTCTGCTGCTTTAATTTTTAATCGTTATTAAATGCGTTGCACTCATGATTGGGATTATTTTTTAATGTAAGCACATGCTGAATTCCAAGCATTATTTTCTACCAGTTGTCTATTTTCATGATCTATTTCGAAGGTTTCATAAGATAAATAACACACTTCTGACATGCATGGTACATATATATATAATTTTAACATACTTCCTTTATTTCATAAGAATTATATTATATGTACGTTATATATCTATCTATCTATATATATATATATATGTATATATATATAGAGAGAGAGAGAGAGATAATTCTTAATATATATATAATATATATATATATATATATGACTTTATGTATTATATGTGTATTAATATGCCTTTTTTAAGTATGTAAAATTCCTTTATTTATTGTTTTCTTCTATAATATTATTCTTTATATTTGAAACATTTAACAGCTTTCATTGATGTTATGTGGATTCATAAAAATTGTATGTTATGTATTTTTTTCACAATAATAAAATATATTGCTCATTTTATAGAAAAATTACCGATTCATTTTTCTACATTTATAAAAAAAAATTCATGTTTGACTTTCTTTGAAAACGAATTATTTTAAAAAATATTAATTTAAATGTATTTTACAAATTCTATTGATTTTGTACTTTTAGTTTTTGTTCCCAAATTAATTATTTATGTAGTTATAATATGATGGTAAATTCGTTAGATTTATACCTCTTTCACGGTAAAAATATTTTAATGAGATTTCGCTATTTAGAAATGTTACAAAACTTTCTGAGGTATTGTATGCATTATCTTTTTGTCATACTTATCAAATAATCATCTTATAAAAATTGGTTTCTTTTTATACCCTTTTTGTAACCCTAATAAATGTATTTTCCTTTTTATTTATATCAAAAATATTTTTAAAAGAATTTAATTTAAATATTTTATAATATATTTCTAATATTTCATAATTATTAAACTTTTCATTTCCATTAATTTAACATCTTTTTATGAATTAATTACATTACTTTTTATGTATTCATGAATTAAAGTAAAACTCTTGTATTTAACTTTAATAATAATAAAAGAGCTAATTTAAAATTTTAAAATCAGAAACATTTTTTTAATATTTATCCAAGTTGTACATTTGATTTGTTTGTGATATATTAGTCATTTTATGTAGAAATTAATGATAATTTTTTTGTAAATGCAACCAAAATAAATTTCTCATTTTTTAATTTCATTTATAGAAAATACTTTCTTTAAAAAAAAGTGACTTAAAACATTTTATAATTTTTATCTATGTTGTATGTTTGATTAATTTCAGATTTATTAGTCATTTTACAAGGAAATTAATGCCATTTTTTCATAAATGCACTGAAAGTAAATTTATTCATTTTTTATATAATTTATAGAAAAGTATTTTTTTTTTTTTAATTTTTAGTTAAAAATGTTTTATAATTTTTATTTTCTTGTTTTACTGAATTATTTAATGATGTATTTGTTATTTGTAATGAAATTTTTGTGATTATGTTTTACATTAAATGTGTTTTACTGAAAATTTTCTATTTATATTCCTCATACTAGTCAAGTGTATTACTAATAATATGCATATATTAAATTAAAAAAAATTGTCAGTGTTTATTTTTTCTTCTATTAAATGTAGTTTTTAAGAATCTACATTAAAAAACATTTAATAATTTTCAGTGATTCAGCTTCTAAGTTTCTTTGCCTTAATCAATTAATATGACATTCATGAATTTGTAATAAATTTATCGTATTTTTTTTTTTTTCATATAAGGCTTTTTTAATGCTTTTTTTTTTCTTCTGAAATTTATCTATTTAAGAACATTGTAACTTTTATCGCTATAATTTGTAAAATTAGTTTTGTTTAAATCAAATATAATTCACTATAAATAAAATCAACTTTTCTTACATTTTTGTGTAATATAAATAAACACATCATATTTATTTAATATTAATAGTATTCTTTTAATCTTGATGTTGTATGTTTAAAAAAATCTAATGTTTATTTTTTTATATTTATACGTATATATTTACATATTTGTTTTCTGAATTAAACAATTAGGTACTTATCAAATCTCAATAAAATTATTGTATTTCTCTTTACATTTGAAAGGTTGATTGTAAGATTTTTATTGAAATAAAAATAAAAAAGATTTATAATAAAAAAATAAAAAAGATTAAAAAAATAATAATAAAAGATTTATTTTTATTTTTATTGTTATAAGATTTGAAAGTAAGATTTTTATTGAAATAGAATAAAAAAGATTCATAATAAAAAAATAAAAAAGATTTTTAAAAAGTAAAATACAAAAGATGTTTTTTTATTTTTATTAATTGTAAGATTTGAAAGCAAGATTTTCATTGAAACTCTTTGATTCAGAATTATCTTATAACTTTCAATAATGTTGTGTGTTTGATTTGTTTTATAGCAGTCAAATAAATGTGATATACAATAAAGACAGAGACTGTTTCATAGATGATATCCCACTGTTTATTGTGACACGGCCTTAAAGCATTCTACAATAAGCCATGTGTAAAATCCTAGACCATCTGAAAACTGATATATATACCAAAAATAGACCGGCGCTCACATAGTATATAAAACAACACCTAACTCTGGCCAGGTCCAACGTAGGAATAGTTATTTCTGCTTTAGTAAATAGATGTTAGCAATTTTTAGGACAACATAGTTTAAACAGGAAACATTTCCTTCAGATAGTTACAGCATAGAACAGGCCTAGCAGAGCCAGTGGATGTTTGGAATACCAGACAAAAAAAAAATAGTAACATGATGATTTTGAAAAATTTTTGTTACCAGTAATGATGGTAAACTAAAATTTAAGTCTCATTAAGTAGACTCACATTTCAATAAAATAAAAGCTTTTTTTTTTTCCTTTTAATTTGAATAAAATGGCATGATATTGAGTTATACAAAAGACCAACCTTTTTTAAAGTAATTGAATCTCTTTAAACGTATACATATACTTATTTACATTTATAGGATTCAAAAAAAGTACACACACAGAAAATTATGGTGCCAACGTTTTTTAAAAGTGTCACCAACCGAGCTGTGTCCTATAGCATTATGTGTGTGTTTAGGAACTTATTTGTCGGTTGTGTGTCTTCAAAGCTACATCTACACATCATGACAATGAACACTTTGTATAAATTGGTGACGCCACTAGGCGTGGTGTCACCTAAAAATGTTATTCACATTAATCCACCAATACAGCCTTGTACCATGCAGAATTGAATTTTGGAAAGTGCTTTTAATAAAAATTTCATGATGTATGTGTCTTTGAAATAATAGTTTGCAAAGTTAAAATTGTCTTATTATAATCAGATTGGGACATTAATTTTAATTTTAAATGAATATCTTTCAGAATTGTTATAGAAAACATAATACTAAAATGAATAGCCTTATATTAAATTTAGTGTCGTCTTTAAAATTAATTTCTACAAAAAATTAATTCTATTTTGTGTGGAACTGTTAACTAAATTTGTCTAGACATGTTTTAAAACTGATGAACTAAAATGAGTTAATTAATGTATTTGGAATTACATAAAGAGGTATATAACTGGTTACTATAATCTCTTATTATATTACATAATTATTTTTTGTAAATTAGTATTTAAATAAATTTTAATAATTTAATGGTGGCTTGTTATTAATAATATTGCTGGCAAATTATGTTTTTAATTCAAATTTTTTGGCAGCATTAATTATGGGGATTTTTTTTGTTTGTAAATTTTTAAAGGATAAATAATGCTGTTGATCCAGAAGGACAATAACAAAAAAAAATTCTAGACAATTTTACATCCAAAAACTTTTATTTCTATCTATTTAATAGCATTATCAAATAATATTTTATTGTTTTTTACGACAAAGTGTGTTTCTTACATTATGCTGTAAATGCCAAGTTAGTTAACAATGATAGATGCTAGGCTTCCCACTAGCAGCACCTAGTTTCTTTTCCAATACCTTTTGCATGTAATGTCAGACAGGATATTGATATCTAGGAACTTTATTTTTTGGTCTGATGACCATGCTGCAATAGTCTATAATCAAACTACCGCTAGGACAACTGATAACAAAAACTCACAAAATAAATTTACTAATTTGATTGACACAAGAGTAAATAAAGCATCGTATTTTTTTTTACTTTCTGCTAGGCCATTTACAATTGTTGCATCAATAAAAAACATGAAAATCCTCTAAACATGTACATGAAACTAGTTTAAATTTATGATCACCATTTAAACATTTTTGTACATAGGAATCATGCCGTTATATGTTGTTAAAAATAAATTGAGCGGTTTCATGAAAATTAAAATTCATTTCATGGCAGTGTGTTCAAAACATTGCTAGTTATAGAAATCCAACGAGAAACCCTCTAATTTCAAGAAGAAATTATCGCAGTCATTTTTATTATTTTTTTAGTATAATGTCTTTTAGATTTCTCAATTATTTTATTTATTACTCTTTAAAACTTGAACCAAGAATTATAATATATCTTTTCCAATTAATATAGTAGATAGTAATTAAGTATTTTCCCATGAAAATTTAGTTCATCATTTTCTACAGTTCACAATACTTTTGAACGCACTGAATATTGGGTTTTATGAAGTACTGTATGAACAATAAATGTATATCTTGGAAACCATTGAAATTTTTCATACTTCAATTCTTTAAATACAAAAATTATATTTGGTATCAAAACTGACAGGAACAAAACTAAATGTCATTTATGATGTAAAATATTTTTGAAATAAATATTTTCAGATATTTAAATATAAAAAATTAAAATCAAAACTACTTTAAACAAATTGAAATCTAACATAATCGTATTGAATATTTTGTGACTGATAAATTTTACTTACATATATATTTACAAACTCATTTGAATAAAATTTTGAAGAAAACAAATAAAACAATGTTTCAAAAGGAATATGACTTAAATAAGAATAAAAAAAAGTTTTTTCCAAATTTCGCAATCAGTTTTGATTCCAAATATTCACTTTCATGTTATATACATTTTTAAAAAATCAGTACACAGTAGCAAAAATTGAAATCTATGTGTTACATGAAAGTTATATGCATTTAAACTGTTTTGTGTAAAATTATAAAGCATGATATTACACGAACATGTAAACATCGAAATAGATAACTCACTAAAAGATACTTGCTGTTTTTACTTTGTAATGCATATAACACCAATTCGGTTTAGGATTCGTAAACAGGAACATTTGGATTTCAAATTAACAAAATCCCAAAGAAATACAATTCTAGAATGAGAAATGCAGCTGAAAATATCAACGATTCTTTAAAATTTTTACTGTTTATTACAGTATATATATATGAGTCAATTTTCTTAAAAATTTTACAATAAATAAACAACATAATTTTTTTTAATTAATTTCCGCTAACTAAATTTTAAGTGACAAAATTTCAAATTACGAAATAATTGATAGATTATGGGGATTCAAATGTTTTCTTTTAAATAGGATTTTGGCCTTGAGGAGTAAATCCAAATTTGATTTTTTTTTAAATTTGATAACATTTTTACTCTATATATTTTAATTTCAGATTTATCATTAGTTCAATTTTAAATTTGGATACATAAAACTTTTTATATTACTGTTATAGTTACTTATTTATAATTTTTTTCTGTATTTTTGGCGATTAATATTCTTGAAATATATTTTCTACTTTGATGATTATTTTTTTACAATTATTTTAAAACAGTTAGTAAAATTATAAATAATATATTAACAATTTAAATTTAATATAAGGAAACTTTTTCTTACTTGTTGAATGAAGCGATGGAATAAGGTATTAAATTATATACCTATTAATTAGATTAATTATAAGGGTATAAAATTATATATAGTATTATTTACATGCACTCAATATATTCGTAATATCATAAAATGAATTTTTAAAAAAAAACCACTTTTTTTGGGAAAAAAAGTTGTTAAAAGCTTTTTATTTTAAAATGAAGCAAAAAAATAAAATATTTTTCGTTAATTAATTTTTTTTTTAATTTTAATTTTTATTTGGATAGGAAATTAGATTATAAAAATATTATTCCGTAAAAAATATTTGTCTAATCCTTTTTTATATTAGGATTATTAAAACTTTCAGCTAAAGAATTGCATGATAAATTCAGCTGCACTTAACAAAATAAAAACAAACTAATATTTTCAATTCATACACTTCCTGTCCTTGACAACTTTCAATCTCTCTATATATAACTTTATATTAAAAAAAATTTGAAATTGGTCAAATTTATCATCTTTTTTTTTATCTCCGGCATAGTACAAGGCTTAATTGTAGAATAATAACAAGACTTCAAGCATTATATTATATAGTACTATACACATTAATCTTGTAGTTAGGTCTCGCAACATCATCGGAGATCTTATAGTAGTAGGAACTGGATCAACCATCATCATTGGACGATGGCCGCAGCAATTAAGCATGCTGATTGGATGAGCACACACCAATAACAGTGTGGAATATATTTTCCTCGCAAATGAAATTACATGCGATTAAACTTAAAATATATCATTTGTCGTATGAAACTGAAGAATAAAATGAAAGATAGTTCAAAAATAGCTGTTACCGCTATAAGACATGAACTTTCAGTGGTTGCCTCTAAAATTATTTATGATAATGTTTGCCAAAAATATCCATCGTTTTTATAATTGACATTTATATTTGTGAATAATAACTTCAAATTCTTCAACTCCCAAACGCAATAGGTGCATAGTATAAAATGACAAAAACATTTTCACAATAAGCAATCAACTACAACAACGCCATGATAAAAGACTAAATTCGGCTACATAGTGAATAGTTTTAAATCCTTTATATTATGAATATGATGTATTGAGGAACATAGTTTATATGTTTAAATGACTTTTAGGAAACCGTTTAAAGCTACAAACCTTGAATTTCAAACAGCGATATAGTTGTGCATTTTCTCAACTTACTTATTATATGTAACAGATAAAATATAGGATGGCATTTTGCTCAGTTGTCATTCAGAGAAAGATCAGGAACGTAAAACCAGTTTGTAAATATTGTATGCGAAAAAATATAGCTTCGTGTGTAGTGAAAAAGCGTAAAATGCAGAAATAATCTAATGAAATTTATTGTAAGGATAAAATATAAAACGTTTTGTACTGCTTTGACTATTAAAGCAGAATTAAAAATAATTCTATCGATATTTGTAAATAAAAATAATGTAGAAGGATCTACAACTGCTAAAAATATATTATTCGTACGAATTTTAATTATATAACAACGTATTATAACTACAATTTTAATAAAATAACTTAAATAAATGACAAAAAAAAAAAAAATGACATAAATAAACATAAATGACATGATAAAAAAAAATAAAAATTACATAAATAAACAAAAATTAAAAATTGATAATTGATTAAAACGATAAATATCATGAACTGGAAAGGAAAACAAATTATGACAAAATAATTAAATTTTTTAATATTTTCTACTGAAAAATTAATATCAAACAATTAAAATAACTTTTTCAACTATAATATAAAACCAAAAAAATCAATAAACATTAAATTACTTTGATATTTTAATTACGTAATAATTAAAAACCTTAAATATTTTAGAGTATCAAAATTAAAAATTTAAATAGTATTTCTCTTTGTTCAGGAACATAGATTTAGATAGTTTCATCTATATCGACGATGTACTATTGATTGACTTTATAGGCAACCGTTGAAAATGCTTTTTACTATATATGAAAAAAAAATATTTAAGATTGAAAGTTAGGAAATTTTCAATACAGATTGAAAGATAGGAATTTTTTCAATCAGTATAGAAATTTTAAAACTCTAAATTATAAATACAAATACAAATGGCAAACAACAATATAACCATTGAAAAAGTATTTCTGCATACATAAAATAAAGTGATGACACATTAATATTCCTCCACACTGCATAATGATGAACTTTTAAAATCAAAAGGTAAAAGTGCATTGTGATCAGGAAAAACAGTAAGTACAATTTTACAAATTCTTTAGGAACTTCACAAATGATAAAAATCAACGAAGCACATTTGTCAGTTTGACAATAGTTTTTCATATACGTTCTCATGTGTTAAAAAATTAACTCTTAATGATGAAGACAATACTCGAAACTTGAAGCTATAACTTTTTCAGTCCTTTTAAACACCAACGTTTCTTCCCTCAGTAATTTAAATTGCTGATGATGATTTAGTGCGTTAGTGTTCTTTTGAACTGGGGGACAAAACACATGTGCTCACGCTAAACCTGTACGCTCACGTTTACGCACACATACATACACAAACACTAATTTTTTTTTATTAGTATGTTTTTCTTTTAATTTCAAAGGAGAACATCAAATAGAACGACTTGCAAATAGAACCTCTTCGATGTAAAAAAAACACAGGAACTTTTAGCTTGACCTCTGGCCAATGGTTGGACACAAGATACATGGTAAATGTTATTTACTGTGTGCCTACTAAGTGATTATATTATGTTTATTTTTTTCACAGGAACACATATTAGTATCAAACTGTGGGCACACCAAAACAGTATCTCATTCCACACAAGTTTTTTTTTTTTTTTTTTTTTTTTTTTTTTTTTTTTTTTTTTCATCAAAAGTTTTCGAGCAGTCTCTTTCTGTGAGGAATAGTTCAGCTGCAATTTCTTATTGTATTTATTTATTTTTTAAAAGAACCAGCAAGCAGAAAGTCCTCGTACCGTTCTCGAAGGGTTATTAATGTGAAGTTGTTGTATCTCCTGTAGCAAAGACCACTCAGGTAACTACAATACATCTACCACTGGATTATATAACAAACAACACACTTTTATTTTTCGAAAAGATCTCGTACAAGCTTTCGATTGAGAAAGAAGAACTGAAATGTTGAAGCAAAAACACCCGCCGGAAAAAGCACGGTTTCTATGCACTAAAAAGAATTGGTATACCGTCGAGAAAAAGAAGAACATCTAAGTTATCACGTGAGCGACAGCATGTTGTAGTAGATATCTCCATTAGTGCCTATGACTAAAATAAATGAAGTTAAAGGAGTCTTGATGCACAATCTCCCAGTTTTTGTAGTAGTCATCAAGACTGTCCAGAAACGTATAGTCGCAACAGAGAAGTAAATAATCCTGAAGATTAAACTATTGCCGATTTTCCAACAAATTACTTTGAATGAAATAAATCATATCCAACAGAATGGCAGTAACGAAGTCATAAATATTTATAGTACATATATATATATAGCTGATAATTAATAATATATTATACACAAAGGAAACTTTTTTCTTGAGGAACTGAATGACCGATTTCAAGTCGTAACGAGTGATTAAAAAGTTGCCGTTGTTAAAAAAGGACCAACCGAAACATACTAAAATCAACAGATATATACATAAAAGAACCAAAGAATCTCTGCTTTTAATTGGTGATGACAGATTTTCATCAAGCTCCAACTGGTCAATAGGAAACGTAACATCATCATCAAGCACCGAAGCTATGCCTGCGCATAACGTTCGATTGCAGCTTCAACTTTTTTTCACAGTTTTCTGGCAGCGAATAGATTGGTCCACCACTTCGCCACTCACAAATAATTGAGCTACTTCTCAATGCTAGGAACTCTTGATATCTGCCAAGGACAGAACAGGCAGTTTGAGGCAGCCAAGGGGCAGTCGGAAAGTAGACTATGTATATAGTATAAGTATATATATTGTATATATATATAAGTATATGTATATATCTATTTAGGAAACTCAGTCGCGATCGTACCCTCTTGGCCCGGGCTCGGCTTCATTGGGGTTCAGAACGAGGAACAAATAGTGCCACGAAAAAGTTTAAAAACAGCAGGACAATAAATCTTATTGCCTTGTATATAACAGTCACACAAATCTTCAGTTAAATAGGAATCAGAAAATTTTTTATAGTAATACTTTAACCATTGCATGAATTGTTTTAGTAGTTGTTGATGCGACATTAAAGCCTTTTGGTTTCTGGACTAAGTGTGGCTTCACCAGTGAAACAAAGGCCGGCTTTGGAGGATGCGGGTAGGTCCAGAGAAGAAGCTTCGAGACCGAGCCTTAGGGCACTGTCGAGATCGTTGCGGAAATCGGAGGAGAACATGAGATGTTGGGCTGTAACATCCGGTCCGTTCCGAGTCGTGACGTCATTTCCTGTTTGGGGAGGAGTAGAGGAGGGGGTGCCAGTCGAGGAGGTGTCATGGAAGGAGGAGCCACAGGTGTTGCGGCGAAATGCGACGACGTCGAACAAGATGGCAATTTCGGCGGTACCATGGAGTTAGGTGGAACCATGGAATTAGGCGGCACCATAGAATTGGGTGGCACCATGGAATTTGGAGGCGTCGCCTGCTCGCTCCTCTGCAGTTTGTGTACCCTCTTAACATGCCTTTCTGCATTGCAGTGGAACTTGAAGTCGAGAAGAGTTGGGAATCGTTCTCTGCATGCTCTACATTCCAGTTGGACTTGTACTAATCTCAGGATGGCCTTGGTGACATCCCCGGCTGCCTTGTTGGCGAAACAGCTGGAGCGTTGGTGGTTGAGACAGAGAACTTCAGCAGGATGGACCAGTTGACACTTTTTACACACGTAGCCTACGTCCACTTCAGCTTCTGCGGCTTGTTGGTAGTCGCTGTTGGAGACGACTCCTTTCAGATCTTCCAGTGTTTTACCATCTTGGGAGAATCGGGCGGTGGTGTTACCAGTTTGGGTTAGTTTCTGAGTTATCTCAGGCAGAGCTGTCGGTGGGAGCTGAAGCAATGACAAAGGAGTGCTGTACATGTTAGAGTCATAAAACATGCCACCTGGTGGAGAACCTGTTAAAGATACAAAATAAAAATCATCAGTTAAAAATGAAATGCTAATTAATAACAAACATTAATTCTAATGCAGTATATGTAAGATATCAAAAATTAATAATAATTTTTATGACACAAAACTGAAAAGAAATTTTATGAAACCAAATAATTTGAAAAGAAAGTTTTTTGAATGAAAAAATTCATGAACTTACTTGTAGAAAAATGCATAACAACCGAAGAGTGAATTGATCAATGGTACCAATATCTCAGCAATTATTAAGTGAAAAGAAATTAATTACTACAACTACGTAAATTTATGATATTTTTAATTGTTCAAAATTGAAAATTAGAACTATTACATGATTAAAATATTTTTTATTCAATTTATATACATTTTTAATTAGATGTTTGTTGGAAAAATTAATAATTATTATTTTAAGAAATATAGAAGCAAATGAACTAACCTATATAATCTTTTATAAAACTTGACAAAAATCAAAATTGTTATTATGTTTTTTATTTTTATTCATTGGATGTTATCGGGCAAATTAAAAGTAGTTTAAAGGTGAATGTCTTTTGAAAACAGCGATCTTAAATTAAATATGATTTTAGACCTAAGTGAGTAAAAAATTATGGAACTTCTGAAATTTTATTTTTAAATTAATGTATTCCTTGATACGTACAAACTGAATACATTAATTTCTCAATGCAAGCTGGTTACATTAATTTCTCAATCGACAGTTAAATTAACATTCAGTTTCAAATTTCATCTTTCATCGACCATGCATATATTTAACCTATTAAACCAAATGAGCTAATTTAAAGTTAGAAATTACCGTAACCTTATGTGAAGTTTCTAATTTTTAAACCCGAACGATTACGAATTAAGATTTATGAAAAAGGGGCTTAAAAAGATTGTTGAACCGTACCAGCAATACGCTTGAGGCTTCATTCCGTGAACTTAAAAAATCATCACAAATTGACCTCCCAACCCTCATATGCATAACGAGCGGCATTTTTCCAGGAAATACCCCATCTGCAGTACATGACATGCAACTCAGTAACAGCTCTCTAATCCGAATGGCGCATGCTTAAAAGAGACAACTCTCCGTAATGATGGTGAAAGCTTGGTGGAAAAAAAAAAAAAAACATCCTAAAGTGACAGTTAGAAGAAGGAACAAAAAAAATCTGGCACTTTTTTACCCTCCCCGTCTTTGCCATGTTCGACAATCCAGCCTGGGGCCATACACAATCACCGCTGATGAAAATAAATGACGTAAAACTGTTGGCACATCTATAAATCATCATCTTAAGAAAGGATAAAGACTGGACCAATGTTCCGGAACTGGAATATTTATAACCCGCAATTCGTGTTTCGAGTTTTAACTAAGATGAGGACTTCCAAATCGCATTTGCAGTGAAAGAGACCAATAAAGCATTAATTATAATGCATCTAACGAGTTCGATTGTAGGGTCAATTGGTTTTTGTCAGGAATACACTCTTGATTGCCTTTAAATGGCATAGGTTTTTTTTTGTTGCCTTTGATTCCACATACCTTGGCTCTTGTAGAAGTTCTTGCGCCATTAACGTGAAGAGAATTTAATCAAATGGTGGATTCTTTACCGCTTTTTCATCACCTTTCGACCTTGTTCTATATTGTTCCCGACAGTAATTCATAAATCACAGCTTTAAAAAGTCTTGGGGATCGTGACCCTATCTCTCTGCAAACAGCGAATGAAACATAAAGTATAAATCTTTTTTACTAGTTTTTGTTGTAAAACAACAAATGAATAAAAGGGTGCCACCAACAGCAGTGACAATACAGTCTAAATGGCACCAAAATGTCTACTTTTTTTTATTCAATAAAGGCTTAGTATTTTAACTTTGTGTTTTGTAAGGTATTAGCTACGTGTTTGAGAGCATCTTCTTTTGAATTTCTTGGTATAAGAAATATGTTTGTTATTCAATAATAAACGATTACAAAGTGGAAACCTACATAAAAATAATAAACAACTCACAATAAAATCTAGAACCTGTTTGCGAAATCTATAGAAAACGTTTTTACTTTATAACGAATCGGAAAAAAAATTCGAATCTGATAAAGTACAATTAAATAAATTTCAATCATTTTTATATTACATTATCAAAACTTTTGTTGCAATTTTTCTTGTACCGTATACGCATTTAGGCAATTTTACAAATTTGATTAAGAGAGATTTTGGCAATTCAATGAAACGATTTATTTTTAATATTAATTGCCTAAAAACATGAAAGATTGAAAGGATCTCTAATTCTTATCCGAACAAAATATTTGGATTCTATTTTAGAAGAACTAAATTAAATCATTCTTAAAAAAAGAGTCTATTACACATTATCCAAACTTATATTTCAGTTTTTCTCATACTATATATATGGTTTTAGGTAATTTTACAAATTTCATTAAATAAAGTTGCATTGGTTATTTTCATCAATAAATACGATAATGTATTCAACTAAAATACTTAAACAACATTGATATACTTAATCATTTTCAGATTTTCCCATCAGCATTATTCTCTAATAAGCGCAAATGTTTTACAAGTAATTATCAATTTCAATTTCAATCTTTTTTAGCTGGTATTAATTCTAACCTAAGTTTTCGACAAGAATAAAAAAAGTGTTGCCAAAAAGAAGAAAGGAAAAAAATGCTCACAATTTAAGGAGTTCAACTTAATGATACTTTTATCACAGCATGGTCTTACACATACCTTCCTTCCCACTTTTTGGGTTCTGTGCGACGCAATAACCAACAACTCACCTCTTCCGAGAAAAAAGGCAGGTTAACCTTAAATGATTGATTAGAAGAAGATGGGTGGCACGGGGGGGGGATGTTTTGGAACCCTAAATTGCCAGATCGAAAATTTAATAAGAATCCGAAAAGCCATTAGTAAAGGTTTAGGGCTTTCATAAAGGTGCCACATCAATTTGGGGTTTTTAGACCAAAAATTTAATGGACTATTGGTATAGTTGCACTATTTATTTAATGGTATTGAACCAAAAATTGATAATTTTAAAAATAAATAATTTAAATGAGAAATAGGAGTGCTTACTTTTTTAATATTAAAAACAAGTAATATAAAAAAAAAAATCTTAAAGTCAATTCCTACTTTTTTTCATTATATTGTAGAAAATTCATTTACAAATAAAGTTTGAAATTTTCCTCTAATATCCGGCGCCATCTATTATTAGATACATGCAACTTAAATCTAATAAAACTAAAATTAATTAATTAAGTTTAATTAATGAATTAATATTTGAAAAAACTGTATTAAGATCCAGTGTCATCCACGACAAGCTCAAAAAAATGTACTTGAACTTGAGTGGATTAATAAAAAGTATTTTATGAACGATTGAAAATTTGTACAAGATATATATAGGGAGAGTGTGAACTAATAGAAGGAATTTAAATAACCCTTTCTAATATTAAAAATGTAATGCCTTTAACGTAAGCAGTGGTGCCAAATAATATTTTATATTTAATTCAATAAAATAGTCTTATTATGTCGTGTTTTTAATTCGGACTAGATATACCAACCCGTCTGGGATCAATTTATTTCATAATTTGCAAAAATAAGTGATTTAATTAAGATTACTAGAAAGTTAAGTTCAGTTTTTATTTATTTCAGTTGAATTTCTGAAATTAAATCTAAAAATTCATTTAAAAAAATCTACTGTCTTTAAAAATGCTTTGGTTTAGGGCTTTGGGTTAAAGTAAAAATTCTTGTGATAAATACATTTAGGGACTTAGGTTAAGCATTAATCAAATTTAAATGCTTTTATAGTTCATTATAAGCATTAGTAAATTTGCATTAAAATGTTAGCAATAGCAGAAGCATTCCCAGATTTGTAGAAGCCTTCACGACAAATATTATGATTTGTTTACAATACATTCAAAAGGAAGTTTATTTGAATCGGAAGTGTTCCAAATATTCAATATGCACAAGGAAATGAAATTGTTTTAATTCTACAATAGACTTGTAAATTATTGGTTAAGCTAATGTACTTTAATAATTTAAATATTAGCTTTATCTACATAAATACATATATTTTTGAATTCATTTTAATTCATAAAAGTATGTAGTAGTAAAATTAATCTTAAGAATATTTTATAAGAAAATAAAAACCAGTTTAAATTAAAAACCAAACAGAACGGAAAACAGACTTTTTATTTCACTATTTTCAGTTAAATAGAAAGTTGATACTTTATTAAATTGTTCATTGATTAAATGAGTTGTTCTACTATTACTACTACACCACACCACGTCACATCACATCACTGTGCCTAGAGCTGAATTGCCCTTTTACAGTTTGGGAATGATGTGGCTGAGAAGAAGTCTGATTGAGCTCTGTGATGCTATACAGTCATATGAGACCGGGAACCACAGGTTAAAGTGGAATCCAAACCACTACAGACATTCATGGCACAGCCGGGATCCAAACCCGGAACCTGTGGTACCGAGCTCCAGAGCGGTAGACACTCGGCCATCAAGCCCCCAAAAAGGAGTTGTTCTAAGATAATTTATTATGCTCATGTTATGGATATTATTCCAATATTCCAATGTTATTCCAATTATGTTCCTGTTATAGATATTGTTATAATAAAATTTATTAGAAATGGTAATGGTATTAATCCAGAATTTAACTCCTGGCCAAGATTTTCTCTTAACCAAAATCATTGATGTTTATAAAATCGTAACAAAAATAGTTTTCCCATGTACAGGAAGGTCTTAGTTGGCATAAGCAATAAATGTCCAGAAAATATGACTACATCCAAAAGGTCCATTTAGATGGTTCTTTTCAGTGAGTCTTGGTGTGTAGTTGGATCTCTTTCAAGTGTATTTATCACAAGAATCGCCCAATAGAGGGTGGAAAGAAAGAAGAATCATCTAAAGCGGACAATTAAAAGAAAATTAAAGAAACCGCAAGGGTCTGGAGAAATGAAATTTTTATCGAGCAGTTGGGTCTCTTAATTGAAGTCTAACGATCAAGTTCAACACATTATTATTTTTGAGGTTCGCACTAAATTTGATCCAACCAACCTTTAGAGGGCTCTTAGTCGTCGGTTGAAGATTAAATAATTCAATTACTGAACAGCTGGAAGGGTGTGTTTTCATCTCTTTACTGCTGGTATTTCACAAAAACCATGTAATGAATTTTTTTTACAAGGAGTAGTTTTGGTTTTAGTACATAAATAGTTATTTATTAGTAATTAGTTTTTGTTGATTTAAATAAAAAAATTAATGAGTTTAGTTATTATAAATCTTTTATTTATTTAAAAAGTTAAAAATTTAATTTATTCATTCTCTTGATATGTTTCTGAGAAAAAAATATTTCCTGAAGTGTACATCAATGTATTCAATTTATATGAAAGTGGTTTTCTATATTACTGCTGTATATATATTCTTCATCATCACTGGCGCAACATCAGCCTTGCGCCAAACTCTCTACAGTCGTTGGAAGAACTCCACTTCTAAGCCGAAAACCCGATGCTCAACTATACTCAAAATGCGCGAAATATACTTTCTCTCCGGTTGAGAGTTTGTAGGCCAACTATTACTATTTCTACTACACCACACCACATCAGTGTGCCTAGAGCTCAGTTGGTCCTTTACAGTTTGGGAATGATTTAGGTGAGAAGAAGTCTAATTGAACTCTGTGACGCTCTACGGTCGTATGGGACCTGAATCTAAGGTATAAAGTGGATTCCGAATCACTACAAACATCCATTGGACCGTCAGGACTCGAACCCGAAACCTGTGGCACCGAGCACCAGTTACTCAGCTATCAGGCCCATATGTTCTTGTATTGTTTATGTATTTGTTTCCCTATATTCTCTATAACTGGTATTGCGTCTCTGTAAAATTTGAAATTTAAGTAGCACTATAAGAGAAGTTTAATTCATCTATAACAATAAAATAATGAAATTATTATACTTGCAATCGCACCTTACTTTAAATATTGTTAATTCTCAATAATAATATTTTTGTGAAGCTACAAAAAGTAACATAACATTAGAAAGTTTTTGCATAACGTTTTTTTATCGTCCAATATTTTTCTTCCTAGCGCGCATGCTCATAAGAATAGCTCAGTAGTGCAGTATTACAGATACGCATGCGCAATAGGTACAATGTTTCCTATGAGCATGCGCGCTAGGAAGAAAAAATATCGACGATAAAAAAACATTATGCAAAAACTCTTACTTACCACTGAAATGTTTATTCTTAGTATACATAAAATGTAAAACAATTATCTTATAAATAATCCTCAATAATTATTTAGAAAATAGTGCCAACAACCAGTAATCGTATATTCCAAAACGGAATTCACTGTCCAACCATGCGTCAACCAAATGATTCTGCGAGTCAGTTGAACGATAAAATAACATTTTCTTTTAATTAAAAATGTCACAGAGTCTCTTCCCTTTTTTCCCCTCCCATTTTTCCCTCCTTCCCGAAAGCCATTGCGACAGCTGTTACGTTTAATTCCTGTGCAGGCTCCCTCTATTCATTGGCTCAAGTGACTTATGACTTTTTTGCGAAGTAGAAGCAGATTCCAATCTCCGATTTTTAGTGCCGCCAACGCTGGAAAGTGGAAGTGGCTGCATGGAACAGCAACAGTCCCGGATGACGTTTAGTGCCCTGTTACGACGACAAACTGTACCATAAACTTTATTTTTTTCTTCTCCTTTATGTATTTTTTTTTTTTTTTTCCCCTTACCCTTTTTACGCATTCTCAGCTTTAAAAGTGCATGGAGTTCTGAGTTAGATTTTCTGCAGAGAAATAAAGTAAATTTTTCAATCCGGTGGAGACGTATTTATTAACTTCGTTTTCGGAACATCTAGAAGTGCTTTTTTTGTTTTTAGTTGGGTTTCGAAATGAAACAAAATGACTAACACTTTGAGGAATAATTTTTAAAAAAAAGTTTTAAAATTGTGTTAGTTTTTTATTTTTGGTTGGTTGGTAAATGTTTACATGAGAATCAACCTGATCATCAGTGTTATATTCGTATATGATGGTTGTAAATTAGTGCTAGTAAGTTATCTATTTTCACATAACATATATTTTATGAACGAGACAGTTGGTTAAAGGTGTTCTACAAAAGCAAATCACGATCAATCTTGTTGTCAACGGAATGAATTTGAAATACTAAAAATTAATTCATTCATTTGCAATGCCATTCACGAATATATGAAATAATGGATTTGAAATATACAATTTAAAATTTTTTAATACAAAATTGTTGTTACAATTCTTTTGGCTTTAGTGTTAGGACTGACAATAACTAATCATATCAATTAACGTATTTTTTTTTTTACTCTTGCTTTGTTAAAATTTAGTAGCACTTTTTCTATTCCAACTTATTTTTTTGTTCTAATACAGCTGGCAAACACTTAGACAATAATCTTTGATGCCTTAAGGCAAACGCTGCACAGACGTTACTCACTTATCCCTACCCAGGAGGTGAGTGTAGCTTGACGATAAGCTACGGACGCGGAGTAACAATACCACTGCAACGCTCTACGATCCTGTTAGACCGGGACCTACGGTTTAAAATGGATTCCGAATCACTACAAATATCCACGATACCGCCGGAACTCGAGCCCGAAACCCGTGGTACAAAGCGCCAAAGCGCTAGCCAACAAGCCCCATCCAATTTATTGGTACTGTCATACATTTTTATTAATATGCTATCTTTTCTAACTTAGCTCATTATTTTTGTTCCAAAAATTTAATTAAGGTGTACCATCAATCATTAAATTAATATTTATTATATATTAGTATGTTAAAATTTTTTATTAAAATTATTCGATATATAAATTTTAAAACGTATTTAAATTAAAGAATCACGAATCACTTTCAACAAATTTAATAAGGCATAAACAACGAAATACAAAGCACAAATAAAAAAGGTAATGTATTCCTTATTTGAAAATTTCAGCAATAATCCCATTTATCTAACAAAGAAACATTTCCATTAAACCATGCCAGAATGACTTGCATAGTACAGCAAAGAAAATACTGAAGAAGCACTGAAAATAAATGAGTAAAAAAATACATTACGTTATTCTTTAATCTCTCGACCATACCATATCTCATTTTTAGAAATTCGATTTCTCTTTCTTATTCCAATCTTAACTAGTTCACCAACGACATTAACAGTACAGGGAGTGATTTCGAAGAAAAAGGAACGATAGAAATATTCCAGATGAGTCGTTTAAACAATTCCATTGGTCGGCTGCTCGTCATTTAAAGAAATTGGCCAATCGGGTTGAGTCGGTCGGTTTTGTCTTTACATTAGGATCTGTTAAATGACTGCTTCTTCCTAATCGGCCTTTTCTGTAATTACTGACTCTAAGTCATCATCGTTTTGGGGAAGACTCGTTACAAGTCAATCAATAGGATTTCCGTAAAGTGCTCTCGTCTCCAGCTTAAAATAAAACAGGGGGCTGGTTAAATAGTGTCACAAAGAAGTTTGGGATCGTTAAACTACAGAGAATTGCTGTAAGAGTGTGATGAAGACGATGATTTAATCGTAATCCTTACACTATCGATTCGTCTAAAATCCATTGTTTGTCTTTCAGGTTTAAGCTTTAAGAAATGGTCAATATTGTTAATCTTTTGTTGTTGATGATTTTTCAAAGAAGAACTTATTGCCAAATTGCAATAAAAATCCATCTAAAGTTTTAAAATTATTTATATTTATACTCATTGTCGATGAAGAAGATAATTTAATCGTAATCCTAAACACTATCGATTCGTGTAAAATCCAATGTTTATCTTTTAGGATTTTAACTTTTAGAAATAGTCAATATTGTTAATTATTTGCTGTTGGTGATTTTACAGAAAACTTATTGTCAAGTTGTAATAAAAATTCATCGAAATTTTTAAAGTTATTTATATTTATATTAATAATTTCTGACATTTCATTGTCATTATTTGGCATTTCGACTTAATGCCAATGTTTTTTACCCCTTCCTTTTATAATTGTCGAATTAATAATGTTTTATGTACACTGTGCTCTGTATTACCCAGTTATTTTATTTATAATTTTAAGTAATACTTTTTTATGTATTTAAAGTTAATTAAAATGCATTGAAAGTTACAATTGTCAGAACAGAGATTTGACAACGGCGATTTATCAATCCTTTTTCATTAAATCTATTCAGATTCTATCCGTTCAGATGTCTGATAAAAATATAAACACAGATAAAATTAATGTTCCAATATTTTACCGCCAATTCTACTGCTTCAACTAAGTCTTTCAAAATTATATCAATTTTTGTTAACATTTAGTTAAACAAAATGCTTATTAATTGAATAATTACTTATTTAACTGAATATATTAACAGATTATGTATTTGAATATTTTTTTTTAATTTGCAAATGTATAATTTCACTTATTCTTAGTTCGTCTCTAAAGTTTCACTTCTTTGTAACCAGTTTGAATTTACAATCAGAATTCCAACATTTGGCTTAATCTGACTTTACTTAACATTAACTTGATAACATATGATTAACTGTTCATAACTGTTAACTATATTTGCTTTATCTATTTTTAACTTGATTGAAAAATAATTATGCTGTTTTAATAGTTATAATATTTATCATTTTAAGTAAAACTGTTTTGTTTTAGTAATGTTAATTGGTTTCCATTTTAATTTGTTGAATGGACCTAATTTCATTTGAAAATCCATTACCAGTTTTGGATAACAATCAAACTCACTGCCATTAATTTTCTTTTTAAGTAAATAATTTATACTACCACGCCATAATGAATAAACTTTATTCAATCGATAAATGTTGATATAGCAGTTTTATCCCATCAATGGATAGTATTAATGGCTTCTAATGGCTTTTGTCCATGGCATGATATTACAGACACAATGCAGTTACGCGTAGCTGTGTGGCTACCTGCAATGCATAACGTGACAAAACATCATGTCCGTCTACCATATGCAGCATTAGCAAGCAGGTTTCTGCTAAGAAAGAGGGGGCCCCTTTTTCTTTTTGGGCCCTGGACGCCTCATTAGACCGATCATCTTTTCACCTCTTCGACTAATGATCCGGTACGGTCGCACCATGGGGCGTCCTGAGAACTACGCCCCTGCTTTATGTAATGCAGGGGCTTTTATTTTATTTATTTTTTCCTTTCCTATTGACAGAGGCGGCTTGTAAACCGCCCCAAATCACCTTTTGATGCAATGTCTTCTTCTTTCATTTTTTGGTTTTTTTTTACTTCGGTCTCCTTGATATTTTTTTGTTTTTACTTTCCTTATTATTAAAGGAGGGTTTTTTTTTTTTTTTTTTTTTAATCATTTTTTAGTTTTTCGGAAATGGGTTTTTCTGTTATCGGTCCCGAGTCTTTAAGCAATGATGGGACTGAATGTTATCATTATGATGGATTCATGGATAGAGGCAGGCAGAAATGAAAATTTTGTGTTTAATGTACGATGGATAGTTAAATATGTCCTGTTAGAAAATGGGCACAAAAAATAAGTGATAGGGGGAGGATAAGAGGGAAAGCGATGAGGGCTAATGTAAACGTTCATTTGTCCAAAACAAAACCATTTGCTCGCTGGGTTTCTTAAAAGGTACAACGGGAAACAGATATTTTATATTGCCCGATCATTCAATTTGGGATCGATAGGCAAGGCTAGATATTTATACGTAATGTTGCTGAGTGGCGCTTTAAATGTAAAGGATGTTTTGCATTATCGTTAATGTCAGTGTTCTGAGATACGATGCAAACACAATAACTAAATGTATTCCGTAATGAAAGAGAGAAATAACATCTTATTCGAAATTGGTTTTTGCATTTAAGAAGATTTTTAAATTACATACAAAATTATTTGATAATGGAAAATGTATTACAAATCGATACGAAACTCATTTGATACATAAAAATATTCACGACTGTTTGTTTGAGGTGAAAATTGAATTATTAATAATTTGATACTTGATAATTACATGCATTTTTCATATTTTAAATTGTTTATTTAATATTCTTTCTTTACACAGATATTTTTATTTTTGAACGTGCAATCGAGATGTAATTAATATAATTTGAATTTAATTTTCATTTTTCCAAAAATTAAATTACATTTTAAAAGTATATGTAAATTCTTCTTCATTGGCACAATAACCCCATGGTAGGCCAAGGCTCTACTGGCAGATTTCGAGAGATATGTTTTCTTTTTTTACGGGGTAGGTTTGTTAGCCCCTACGCCAACGCTCTCTACTGTCATGTGTACAAAATTTATCTAGCAGAATAATAAATTGATAGATACGTTTATAATACTTAAAAAATCAAACATGGTGAACTAAATCGTCTTATCATAACATAAAGTCGATATGCAACCTTAAGATCCTCTTGTTTCTTTTGACCACGATTATGTGTGGTAAGACCACATCCCCATTTGTAATGTTTTGCTTAATACGAAGGCAGCACTAATCCTCTCAGCATTTGCTTAGAATTCAACCAAAAAGCTTTTACCGGCACTATCTCGTTATCTTTTAAAACAGAAATCCATTAAACATGGGAACTTTATTAAAATGTTTCAGATAAAAAAGGGAAACAGCGTATATATCTTCCCGTCCACCATAACCACCCACTCTAAAAAATCCATTTTGCAATATACAAAGTAACCTCAAAATCATAACGTCCTTTTATAATCTTTTCCCTACTTAAAGATCAGAGATTCAAAAGGAACTCGAAGAAGCAGGAAATCCCTTAAATTCCCTGAAATGTGACATCAGCAAACCACAAAAGGTATGTACACACAGGCAAAAAAAAAAATCCCCAAAAATTAAGTGACTTATATCCGCAGATGTGACAGACAGAACAGGGAAAAGTAAGAGAAAGAGAAAGAAAGCAATAGAGAGAGAATCAAAATCCTTTTCTTATATCCTAAAGCATCGGTAAGGGGGAGAAAGGGGGTCTTAAAATAAAAGAGCACCGATTTATCTGGAGATTTTTCCTAGCAAATCGTACATTCAGTCCGTACGTCCCAAAGCCTCTAATCAATACACGGTGACGTACAGAATATGGGATTAGGGCTTAATGGTTGGAATGGGGGAGTTGAGAATAGCTTTTGGGAAGAGATTGCTTCCTCTTACTCTTTCCACCCCCCCCTTTCCAGGTTTCAAGGGCTAAATAACTCATTTAGTTTATGGCAGCGTAAGTGCCCGGCATCAATTAAAGTTGACAGTAAATTCCCTTCCAGCCAGGGACGAGGACATAGTAGCTATCGATTGTCTTACACCGTTTTACATTCGTTGTCACCCCGTTAACTAGGTGGACGGGAAGGCATTTCAGAAATCATTCCGGTTGCATACTTTCTGTCACTCCTTTTTGTTCACTTTTATGGAAATATAATTGCAGTTTTTCACTTTTCCTTAACATTCTCTTTTATTAATAAATTATATGGTTTTCATGTATATGATTTTTTTGATGTGGTCGCAGAAAATGATGTATGATGGTAAACATACATTATGCATTATTTTTAATATTCAGAACTTTAATAATGAATATTCTATTTAATATAAAATTAAATTATTATAATCACGTTTCTTAACAATTAAACTAAGTTTCATATCAAGGAAACTTGCATGTTGCCTTGACTTTATTATAAGGGTCTAAATGATTAATATCTCACTAAATATAAAATTAAATTATCTTTTCTAAAACTAACTATATTGGTAGTTATTTTAAAATGTAACTTGCACTCTATTTCTAAATGAAAGTTAAACCAACACTGCACAACGCATAGAACTTCCTTGTTATCTTATATTTGAATTTATGTTATTCACTGAATTGAAAATAATGAATATGTAAATGAAATAATATAAGAATGTAGGTTGTAAAATCTTTGGTATACGATCGAGAAAAACAAAAGTATCTTTATACCATCTTTGCCAAAATCATCAGCTTAATTTTAAACATCATAAAACCAATATTACTATTCACAAATTATTCTGAAACCTGATTAGATAAAACCATATAACATTACGTTATAAATTTATTCGGGTATTTATTTTTTCACTTATGGCAAAGTAATTTATTTGATTGCGATTATAGCAAAGCCAATGAGAGCAACAGGCAATACCAGGTGTTTGGCATGATTTGCACCTGCATAGCTTGAAACACAGCGCCAGCCTATGCCATCAGAATATATGTAATTTCAACAAAGAACCGTCCCCATAGATTCTAACACTTTATTCCCCAGAAGTAGTGGTCGCTTTCCGAATGTGCCTGTACCTGTGCCGTGTCGAACTTAATTTGGGCAATACTTTCTTTCATTCGGATCAAATAATTGCCATCCACGAGACATTAGTCTCTCCGCTCGCGTGACACCATGTTGCACGCTACCAACCAAAATACTAAAATAGATCTTTTTGGAGCCATCACGCCATTATTACGCAGCATTTCATCTTTATTTTTCTCATCTGGTCTGTGTGTGTGTGTGTGTTGTCTGCTTCGAGATCTCTTGATGAGACACCAAGCTGGGTAATGATGAAAAAAATGGTATGCACTGGAAATGGGGGATCTTGGTTTTGAAGAAATTTGTGTTTTCGCAATGGGTATCTTTCAAGTTTTAGTTTGATATCTTGTTTACTAGCGAGAGAGACACACACATACACACACGCAATGAAGTTTATAGCGTACAATGCAAGGAACGTGAAAAATAATGATGTAGAAGAAGTATACCATGCATCATGTTTGATGTAACTTATGATTCGCATTTTAGGCTTTAGAATTTTGATGTCTGTAAAAGAGAATCTTCGATGTCTTAGTTATTAAATGCTAAGATAATGCGATTCAATTATTGTTAATAACATTTAAAACTGATGCTTATATAACTATTTATTTAAAATTTTAATCAGCAATGTTTTAAGTATTTTAAACAGCCAGCAAATATCAATCATAATACAATGTGTAATAATAATAAAGTTATAAAAACATTGCAAAATGAAAATTTTCCAAGGCTCTGTGTTATCCTTTGACTGAAAAACACGCTGAATTTTTAAACTAATTAATAAAAAAAGGTGTGGTAGAAGAACTCCAGGTGCCGCATTATGGAACGAACATCTTGAAGAACTCCATTTGAAACATTCGTTGCTGCTTTTCAATCTCTGTAGAATAATTTTTCAGACAACAAGCTTAATGTACTCATATATGTCATAGACACAGGAAGCCGTTTTAATCGTGATAGACGGAGTTCGAACTGAGTTTTCAAAATCTGATGAAAAAAGAATATTGAGAAGCAAGAATGTGATGGACCAAATTATCCCTAATTAATTCACATGCTATAAACTTCCCCCATAATCAATGACTAAATTAATTTGTAATCCAACCATGTTTAAATTAAGGTTTATTTACGCTTTTAAGGTGTAAGGTTTTATTAATTTCTAAACTTCATCCTTCGTCACAAATTTTCTATCTCAGCAAAAGTATTTTTGATATTAATTGAATCTATGTATCGAATCGAATCGAATTTAATTTTTAGAAACATAGATTGTAAAACCGTATTAAATTTGTAAATATCTGAGAAATTAGGTATTCAAACAAACAAATTAATAAAATTCAGTTTTTGTTAAAAAGATAAAAAAAATATAATAATTAATTCCTCTTATATATTAAGTATGAATGATAATAAAATGAAAATTTTTTTTAATGAGTACGTATTTTAAAAGATGAATGCTAACTTGACAAATGAAACATTCTAAATTTTTGTCAATAGAATTAAATTTGTAAATTCAAAAGTTTACTAAAGAATAATAATTCTAATAAACTATACCAAAATAAATAAATTTATAAATTCAAAAGTTTACTAAAGAATAATAATTCTAATAAACTATACCAAAATAAATAAATTTATAAACACGATGTGCTATTTACTCTCCATTTTCATTTTCAATGTATTATTAATCAAAAAATGTTTATATCGAGTGCATAGCAATAATATCAAAGCGATAGTTTATTATTTTTCAATATCTTTTATGAAACGAAAAGTCATCTTTATTTTTAAATCAACCAAATACATGTTTATTGCTCTCTTAAACTAAGACCAAAAGCGATACAAAATGGAAATACAAATGATAGAAAGCAGCAAAGAAGTACCAAAAAAGAACAAAAAAAAAAAAAAATTAGCTCCTTTTCTTCGAATCATTCCAGTTTCTGAAAATACCACTACATCCCTCCACTATTTTTATACCCCCCCTTTCCTATACCTCTGACATAAACTCAGCATCTCAAAACAAAAATCAAAGCGAAGAAGTTAAAAAAAGTATATTTTTATTTGATTATTTTTATTTTTTCATTCAGAACGACGACCAATAAACAAAGAAGAAAAAAAAAAAAAAAAAAAAAAAAAATGGCGGCAAAAAAAAAGTCAAGTTTTTCGCAAAAATGACGGCATTCCGGTATTTCGAATGTAAAAAGAAAAAGAACGAAAAAAATATTTAAAAAAAGAAGATCAAAATAAAAAAAAAAATGAAAGAAAGTATAAAAAAAAACCATGAGAGAATTCTATGATTGCTTATTACAATATTCATGAGATATTTTATTTTAGCTCAGGATGTAATATAAAAGGAAGGCTAGAAGTCTACGCTTGGAAATATTCAAAAGCAACAGTTGGAGCTGCAATTTGGAGTTCGATATAGACGTATATGCATAGGACGGAAATTCAACGAACTGAAATCAGAAAACGCATAAGAAATGTTCCTTTTTTCACACATTAAGTAGTGGGGAATATTGATTTAGAAACACAGATACAGATGAAGGTCTGATCCACAAAATGCAATCTTCAAGCATAAAGCAATTATATGAATCCACTGAATTTAATTACACTTCATATAAAAGATAACCCTTGATAAAATATTTTTCTTTTTTAACTCCCAAAATGAAACTATTTGATCTTGATTCCAAATTTTAATATAAAAAAGGAATTAATTTCTTTTTATTGAAAGAAATTTTTCCGTTTTAGTTTTGCATTAAAACCTTTTTAAAATTAAAAAATATTTTTTTTTGTCGCACTTTATCAAAAGTTTTTATTTTCATTTAAAAGGAACATATATAAATTTAAATAGAAGTTAATTTTAAATAATTTATGTTTCTCTATTATAGAATAAGTTTAAAAGGCCTTTTGATTATCAAATAAAATTATTAACTGGAATTAAAATATTTTATGATATTAATCGAAATAAAAATTATTTTAATAATAAAAATTTTTTAATAAAAAATTGTTAATATATCTTTTATAAACAATTATATAACACATTGAAAATGAAAAACTTAAAAATAAACAGTAAAAGCATTCCGTTTATAAGATAATACTGCTCTACTAGGTAATAGGTAACTATTGTAGGTTTTGTTTTGTTTGTCGCTCTACAGTCATTTTTGTACACTTTGTGCTAATTCCAAACCACTAACCATCTGTGAAACCTCCGGGATTCGAACCTGAAGTACCAAAGAGCAGAGCGCTAGCCAATTGGCCATCAGGGCACAGTAGTAGATAAATATGTTTAAATCACATAAATTACAATATAATATTTTATATAAGAAATTATCATTAAAATAGATTTTTATAAAATGTTTCAAAATGCAAATTAAACACAATTTTATTAACTAATTTTTTTTTAATTTCTATTGTTTTTAAAGTAATATTTTCTTAAAAGAAGGTTATATTTTATTTATTATTCTACTTACATTGTAGAATCATAGATTTTATTTTTTATTAAAAAATATATATATCTAAGTATTTAATATCTCTTGTTAATTATTAAAAACTATATTGAAAGCAAGATCTATATTATATATATTTAACATTATATTATATATCGTACTATTTCCTATAACTACATATATGTATATTTAAATATAGGTACATTTTAAATATAGAACCAAAACTTAAGAATCCGCAAAGGAATTTTCAAATTTTATAAAAATATTAGTTACAATCAAAATTAAAATATCCATCGGAATACGGAAGATTAAAAGTTTCTGAAAAACATTTACAGATGTTATAAAATAAAATGTTATATTCCAATTGTTAAATACTTTCAGAAATGAAAAAAAAAATGTAAATTTTTAGACAGTCCCTTGCGTTATAAGTTTACGTATAGAGAATTACACTTGGTAGGTTTATAAAAGCGCCTTATATACCGTTCTCCATACTTAGTTTCAGAAGTAAGAGTTTTATTTGCATTAGTTTCGGCATGCAAATTATTTTCCCAGTTTTTGCACAAGTTAAATGGGTTTTTACAGAAAATGAAAGGAAGACAAAAAAAAAAAAAGTGCTTTTCAACTATTTTGGAATTCATTTTTCGCTCTTTAGAATTTAGAATACGAAATATAATTCGAATTCATTGTAATTTCTTAATGAAATCTTTTCCGAATTCCCAAGATGGAGTATGTATGGTAAAGCCGTCCAAACTAAAGTGATACAATTCCGAAATGGTTTAAATCACATTTTTATTCCATTTTTCGAATTACTGAGCGATAAATCTGATTCGAATAAAAATTCAGTTCTGTAATATGAATGTGTGATATGCGTGTTTGGGAAATTTTTTTTTCTTGAAAAATTTAAAGAAACAAGACAGCGTTCCCATTAATGTTCATAAAAATGAAAATTTTTTTACACTCATCATGTGGGAATGAACTTAAGTTAAGTGAACATATAAAAAAATGAAACATTTGATTTTCACGTACAAGCGTAGAATAGCAAATTGAATACAAGATATTGTCCGGATAATCATAATGGAATTAGATTATTTTCAAAAGACAGAAATTTAGTTAAATATGTGCAGATTTTTGCACGTCTTGTTTATTTAAGTCATTCAAAAAAGGAAAAGTGCTTTTCAGATCTGTCTTTTTAATAAAAAATAATACAAAAGTGTTCTTAATAATAAACAATCTGGGACATATTGTAGAATATATAAACAAAGGCGTTAAATTCTACTAAAAACTGCACGTCTTAAACTATATTATTAAGTTATTACAATTTAAAAAATAGTATTTATTCTACAAATTTTATTTCAAATGCGGAAAATTATTATTTTATTTTATTAATGATCAAAAATTTATTCGAGGCTTAAAAATCATCATAACGGTAATAATTCCGAAGCATAACAACAGTTTAGAAGTAATAAATATTATTTTTTTTAATTTTAAATAGATAATTAATCTAAAAAGATATACATTGTAATTTAAAATTTTCAAGACAATTATTTACAATTTTGATTTATTAATGAATTCAATTAACAATGACAATACATCGAAAGGAATATCTGTGTTATAGTTTGCATTAAAAGTTATAATAAATATTATTAAATATCTATGTTAATTATATATGTTGTTTATCATTGATTATATGAGGGTTTTTTTTAATGAAAATGAAAAATCTTTAAAAAGCAAATAAACTATTATCTGAACACTGTTCTGGATTTTTATAAATAATAATATTATTGCAAATAGCATTAAGACTCTTTGCATTTCAACTATTAATATTTTTTCTAAAAAACTTGGTATTCGTATAATAAAAAAGCACTAATATAGCACTCATATAAATATTTAGGACAAAAATTTTACAGAAGTTATTTGGAAAACAAAAATTCTTATAAGAAGACTATTTATAAATATTCTTTACTTGCTGAAATTTCTGTCAACTTAAAAAAAAATATATATTCAAAAAAAATTAAAAATTATTTTTATTTATAATAAATTTATTTAGAAATGTCTCCTAATTGTAGAACTCTAAATATTTAATATATACAAAAACAAAATAAGCAAACGATATCGCAGTAGCTGCCACCGGGAGAAAACGAAAAAGTCCAAGAAAATAAGCGCTTCTCCGCGGCAACGGAAGAGAAAATCTTCGAAAAGCTTACAATTTTATAGAAATTATCATTTTAAAAACAAAAATTCATAAAAAAAGAACTATTTATAAATATTCTTTACTTGCTAAAATTTCTGTGAACTTAAAATATATATTCGAAAAAAATTCAAAATTACTTTTATTTATAAATTAAATTAGAAATGTCTAATAAGAGAACTCTAAACACTTAATTTACACAAAAACGAACAGCCAAACGATATCGCAGTGGCTGCCACCGGGAGAAAACGAAAAAGTCCAAGAAAATAAGCGCTTCTCCGCGGCAACGGAAAAGAAAATCTTGGAACAGCTTGTAATGTGGATTACTGATTATCCGAGGATTGTCTCGACCACAAGGAACTCCCTCGGCAACTCAGAGAGAGCCGCAGATTACCCATCCTTTATTTGCTCTTTGCTTTCTGTCGTTGCACAGACCACAGGAAAAGGATTTTCGCACGATTCTCAGACTATCTCGATTGCCGTTTCGCCAACAAATTGATAGTCCAATAGTAACTCGATCGGATAAAATGGGATTGCTAGATCGGTCGCATTGGAAGACGTTTAATGGTTCACAGAATCGAAAGATTTATGTTTTAATTGCTTCTTTAAAAGTATTTTAGAAAGATAATCTTTGTGTTTCTGTAAGACGTTATTTATAAAGTGACAATTTATTTAACCATTTTATATCTAAATAAAAAAAAGATATCGTCTGTGGATTTTAATTCGATGACTGAAATAATTATTTCTGAAAATATAATAAATCCAAAAATATTTAATTAATGAGCTATATTTGATTTTCTTATTTAATTATGTGTAGAAAGTTAAGAATAATAAGTAAAATCGGTTCAAATTCCTTTTATTTTAACCTTATGCTATCTTTTCAGTAACAAAAATGAAAGTAGAAAAAAGTTTATGTTTTTTAAAGAGGATTCAATTTATATTTGTGTAACGAAGAAATTCACGCAAAAAACTACATAAGCATACTTATGATGAAAAAGTAATTGCTGAAATTTGTCACTTAATTTAAATATTTGAGCAAAATGTGATTTTTTTTAAAAATTGATTCTTTACTTAAAAAATAATGCAGCAATACAATATCATCAAATAAAATACATAATTTTCCATCTCAAAATTATAATCTTTTAGTGTGTTATGTCCAAAAATATACAGCGTCAAAGAAATCCTTTTAAATTATAGGAAATTTGTGAACTTTTTTACTAGTTTTTTGTGTTTTTAACATAACAAATGCTTCTCTATATTTTATTTAATATATGTCTTACAATTTTATGTATACAATTTTATTTTTATGATTCTATATGCTGATTTCATATGTTTAGAATTATGCTTTTTATAGATAAATTATCAAATAAATGTATTGATAATTTACTATTATTTTAATTTAAATATAGCTTCGAAATTACAAAATGGGGGTACATAAATTTAATTAATTATTCCATCACGTTTTCGTTTTAAGGAACTTAAAATAAGCCAAACATGACAAAAATGATATGGAAATAAATATAAATCAAACTGTCAGATAAAATGAATTTCCTATTTTGAATATTCGCACCAATTTATATTTCAATTTGAATAGATTGATAAGCAGTGCAGAAGAAAAAAAACAACACTCCAATAAGATTTCCATTAATATCTACTGGCATTCTGTAATGGAGGAGGCGCCTTGGAAAAGTTGAATCTTCATAAAGAGATCATGGAGAGAGTTTTTGTTTCAATCTAGATTGTGAATTGTCTTTTTAATTAAAGGGCTGCCGTTCCTTCGCACTCTCTCTCAAACGCATCTATTTCCATAACTGCCTTCACAATTAAGAAACAAAATGGTTTTTGCGAGATAGAAGGGGGGGGAAAACTCAGCAAAGAAGAAACAAAAGAATTATTCTTCGCGAGGAATACTGAGTCACAGTGCAGCATTCCCCTGAATCAAATCTTCGGAGAAAAATGGAATGAGGGTTTTTGTTGGTGGTGTTATATCGCATCAAGAGTTGAAATACTGACACATTTCGAAAAACGATGCTTTGAGATATGAGGGTTTAAAAATTTTGTACGTTTTGAAATGCAGACTCACATCAGGATTTAATGGATTGTTGAGATGGAATATATACAATAACTGATTTCGATGATTTGTCGCAGATCATCGATTAAAGGCTATCGATGCTAAAATTCAACGATGTTATCTTCCATTTCTTTCATTAAGAGTCATATTCTCTAATATTTAGCTACAGGCCTATAACAAATTTATATGCTATGCTTTGATTTTGTAAGTTTATCACTGCATACAGACAACAATCTTGCTATCTAACATAACTCAAAATTTGTAGTTTTTAAGTTATGTTAATATTGAAGCTCATTAACGGTATAGCAAAACTATAGGAATAATTAAAAATATAGTCTTAAAATTTGGGGAATGGGGGTTTCCAGTTAAATTCTTTAAAGAAATATTTTAAAATTTTATATTTTGAAATTATTTTTTAAGCATCCCTACTTCACTACAAATGTCATAGCGCATCCAATTCAAATTCGTTTCCATTTGGATTTTTAATATTTTATGATAATAATAGTTTTTAAAGAATTTTAACCCAATATTATTATGCTTTTTTTAACATTAATTTTAGTTACCAGACTCGTATCCAAAAGACTTTCCAAAGACTCGTATAAAAAAGACTGCAGTTAACCTGGTGGCAAATGATAGTTTGATTCCTGTTGATGGCTTGCGCTACTCTCACTGTTTCAAAAGATGAGCAGATTGGATAGTTATTGTGAGAAAACGTTTAGTATCATCATCAACATAGAGTTTTCGATCTTTTACCCATGCAACATATGGAACTCATTTACACTCCTTTTCATCGTATTAGCCATTGTAAAATGGTCAGATACTATAGCGAATCCCAATAGCGTCCAAGTCCAATTCGTATGACGTGCGTTCAATACGAAAATATGCAAGAGTTTATATGCATATATATTACTTTTAGACATTTTTTGGTTTAAAAACATCCAAATAAGTATATTTGTATTCTTCTTTGGATTTATGATTCAAAGTAAATTGCTGTTTGCCTAACATGCACTAGAAGTGGATGGAATGCATTGCTGGACAGAGCAACATTAGGGGCAGAATTTTAGTACGTAGCTCTTTGGATAGAAAAGAATGGAATTCATATATTTGAAAATGAAATTCTTGAAATATATTGATATAGATTTTAACTTTTAATTATACTACCTTATAACTTTTTTTTGTCTCAAAACCATACCATTGTACGTATACTATTTATTATCAAGACAATTTGTATTTAACCTTATTTAAGTGTTTTTAAATAATTAAAATTTATAATTTTTTTGATTTAATTTAATTTTTGTCAAAGACGATTTCCTAACATCGCACATCTAACGAAAATATATCACCTTTCAGCAGCTCAGAAACAATAAAACACATCAGTGCTGAAATCGTCATCGCACCACTTTTCCCTGCAAGTCCACCCCAAGATTGTCAGTCCCTGTGACATCCCCCCACCCCCACCTTCCAGCTAACGCATATTTTAATTATCTCGAAAAGCGCCGCTCATGGCTTGTCAGGTGGTTCTAGCACCTGCGAAATTACATCAGCCAAAAGAAAAAAGAGACAAAAAAAAAAAAAAAAAAAAGATCGATACGAAGCTTCATTCGTATGCAAATAATTTCACTCTCTATCTAACTCTCCGGGCCTGTTTCTTATTGGCGAAGCAATTTCTGATTAGTCCCGGAAAAAAACAGGAAAAATTTGTTTTTTAATTTGGTCCTGAGCTGTTGTGTGGACGTAAAAACTGCTTCTTCTCATTCTATTCTTCTTTTGGCAAAGTGTAATTAGCCTTTGCTTTAGTGCAATATTGCGCCAAAGGTGGCGTAATATATTCTTCCATTGGCGCCAGAAATTGAATTTAAATGCACAAAAAAAATACATGGTACTCTGCGCTTTCATTATACTACTACTTCTTCTTATTCAGGAAAACGGTAAATAAGATCTAAGGCAAAAAGAGTGAGCAAAAAGAAAGTTTTTGTTTTTTTCCATGAATAATATTTAAAGAAAATAATTAAAAAAATTATTCTTAGAGAACGGAATAAAGAACGGGAGATTATTATTTTTTTTTATGAATAGTAATATTTTTAAATTTTAATTTTTCCGAGACGTAGTAAGAAAATTAAATAATGTTTTTTCGAGGAACTCAAATTACACAAAATAAATAATAAATGAGTTCGTGAATTTATGTGACGTTACGTAGAGAAAAATTTATATTAAAATTTTAAGTCGATAAAAAAAAATCATGTAATTAAGTTACATAACATAGGCTCAAGATTATTTTTCAAATAAATAATTAGCTTTCTTAGTGATAAATATTTTTTCAATGTGGTATTTTTAAGTAACTTTGGAACCTGTTCTTCCATATTTCTGTAAAGCTCATTACTTCTGGAGATGCACATAATTCTGTGATTTTCCTTAATTTGAATTTATCCCTTTATATTTTTTCTTTTATCTTAATTTTGTATATGTCGAGAAAAAATTAATTGTCTAAAAATACAAGATAAGGTACAGTATAAAATTTAGTGTCAAATATGGATAAAAAATAAGATATCTAAATATTATATATGGGGCCTGATGGCCGAGTGACTAACACTCGGTACCACAGATCTCAGGTTCGAATCTCGGCGGTACCATGAATGCTTTATCACTGAATCCTTTACCATGGTGTGGTACTACGGAATCCACTTTAAATCGTAGGTCCCTGTCTAATACGACTGGTTGAGGGTTGGATGTAGGGCAGGCAACCCTATCCTATAAAAAGACATTATCTCCTCTCTCGAAATCTGGGTGAAGGCCTGGACCCATCATGGAGCTGTTGCCCAATGATGAAGAAAATATTTATATATAAGTCAGATTTTCTCTAGATTTATGTCGGAAATATATTCTCTTTATATATGCTTCAACCTAGTATAGAATAGAATAGATTTATTCTATACAATAAATAAACCTTTGCAAATGTATATGCGTTACAATATCTCGTTCTAAGTACTCCAGTATTCTATCATACTTTCTAAATATTTTTGATACATTTACTTTTTATTATATTTTTCATAATTTGTTATGTTATACACAAATTCAGCAAATGTTAATTTATGAACAAATTTGTTTCCCATTCTCCTAATAAAATCATTGCTTTCTACCATACTTCGTTATTTTATTGCTTATATTTTTTATTTAAACACATTTCATGATAAGGCTTATGGATATTTTAATAAGCTTATATAATAGTCTTGTAAATATATTTATTTGAAAGTGAATCTGTAAAAAAAATACAGATATAAAAAAAAAATTTCGTTTTAAAACAATGCAAAACATATTTAAAGAAAAAATTATTAACTTCATAAAAAAAATTATACTTATTTTTTGAGAGATTTCATTATATTTTAATAAAATTGTTTGGATAATCAATTAAAGACAAACGTTGCAAATGGTGACAATATCTCAGATCCACCAAAACGGCTGAAACTTTCAAACGCAATCCAAACTAATCCCGTCACTTCCCAATTCAAGATGGCCGCCACTTGTTTGCCTTCTATTACGACAATGCATGCGAATGACAAGTAGCTGTCCGAATCCGTCTCATTATAAATGACGCCGCCAAAATCCTGGCATCAGAAAAGGTCGCTTGGCGAAGATAAAAAAAAAAAAAGCATCGCCTAGCTTCGCTCATCAATCAAGATGACTAACCGAAAAAATAAACAAGAAATGCCATCCATGAAAAAGGACGCTGGGCAAGACCCTTTGTTAAAGAAGCAGATATGTCCAACTTGCAATTCTGATTCTTCAGGACTGAGTTAGTTTCTGTCGCCAATCAGAATTCGCCATGTTTGTATTGGCTCCCTTTTTTTTTTATCTGTTAGTTTATATTCTTTGGATTTATGCTTCTAAACAAATTGCCCGTTTGTCCACCATGCATGGAGAATTGATTGATGCATTGCTGGACAGGCAAGACATCAGAGACAGAATTTCAGGATGAAGATGAGTTTTTTCTTTAAGCGACAAAGAATGTAATTCACTTATAAGAAAAATTAATGCATTCTTCCATAAATTCGAATATTAATGGATTTGGTACAATACCATAAGTAGCAGGCCATCATAATGATAAATCGCGTTAAAATTGGAGATTGGCATTTTCATAAATAAAATTATTTCATCAACAATCGTTAAATGACCATATTTACATAGGAATGAATGAATTGAACAATGTCTTTCTATATTTTATCGAATAAAATAAGGTAATATTCTAAATATAAAACCATGCTCGATCCAGAAAGTGCATGTTAGAGAGCAAAGGTTCGAGTCACTGATTTCAAATGTGAGGAGATAAATGGACTATTGTAAAAACCTATGTTGAACATTTCTCATTAACGATAAATCTGGTAGTTTTCCAGATTTATCCCTTATTATAGGCAAATTCGAAGCTGTCACTTTAGAAAAATCTTCCAAGAAAGCTCTAATCTACAACCCTTCTATTATACCTATATGTAATAAGATTTAAAAGTGTTTTATACACATCAGTTTTAATCATAAAACTATATCAATATTTCTGATTAAAGACAATTTTTAAAATACGAATATTATTATGCAAACAAATAAGTTAGTAATATGTTGTTTAACTGGGATTATTTTTACATTATTTTATTTCATAACGTTGACCTTTTATTAAAATTATGGAAAGAATAATTAATTATAAATTAAATTGAATCTAATTTCAGAAAAAACTTTTAAAATATAAAACACGCCAATTGTAATAATTAATAACAAACCCAATTGTTATAATTCGCTTTCGTAAAAATATTTTACCATTACACCGAAATATTCCCTATTATAATTATTAGCTATTGGCAAAATATTTCTTTTTAAAAGTAATATTTAAAGAGATAGGATAATTTATTTACATTTGGAGCTAATATCTGATAATTAATACTTTTGAATATTCTATATATATGAAACGAAGCATAAAAATATTGACTGATATGAAATTATAACAGTTTTTAAATATTTTGTTAAATATAATTTTATTATTTTAGTCTTTATTTAGAAAACTTTCGACTAGCCTAAATAAATATCCATTAAAAATATGTATGTATAACAAAAAAACCAATCTTAAAAGAAACAACACAGAAGTAATATGCATGCGATAAAAAAATAATAAATGTGGCATTTTAACTTTCAGAGATGTTGAATTTTTTTTTTTTCTTAATTTTTATTCCCATATCTGCATTTGAAGAAAACACTTCCGCAAATACTAAAAACGAACCACATCTCTAAAATATCCCTCAATGTAGTATCCCATATTTCTCCACATTTCTTCGCCTTTTTAATGCTTTTTCGACAACCTTTTTCCCTACGCAGCTGAAAAGCAAAAATCAAAAAAACAAAACAAAAGCATATATATAAATGTGGGGAAAAAGGGGAAAAAAAAGCAAAAGAGATGAAACGATTGATTCGCGTATTTAATAATTTTTTTTTTTTTTTTTCTCTATATGCATTTTCTACAGTTTAATGAAGCACTTTGAAGCTTTAGAGAAAACTCATTTTCTCGGGAAAGAACTATAAACATCGCAACCCAGCCTCGGCGCCATTATAAAAAGCATTAAAAAAAAAAAAAAAAATAGGGAAAAAAGAGAGCGATGAAGGGAAAAAGGAAAAGGGAAAAAAATTATGAAAGGGAAAAGTGGGGAAGGGGAAATCGGACCCCATCTCTGCTGTGTTTACCGTTTTTAACGTAGGAGAGCAGCGATTTTTTTTTCTCCTCTATTTTTATTATTTTCATTCCATCGTTATATGGGGGAAAAGAGAGGAAATTAGGTCTAGCAAAATATAGATAAAAAAAATAAATCTTGAATTAGCTGGTGTATGGGTTGCCAAGCTTTATAGCACAAGTATCTTTCGTCACCTTGCTGCGAAAACGGATTGAAGGAGACTTAGGATGGCGATAAGTAGCCAAATATGGCGTTCCCTTCTAAATAAAGAACGGGGTGGGTTTGTTTTTGTTTTTACAAGAACGAATTCCAGCAATTTTCTCACTCATTATAAATTCTATTCTCTTTCAAGATGGTTTTGAAAACATTTGACATGAGAAAAACGCTCAATTTAAGTCTTAATTATCGTTTTGAATGCATTAACTTCTTAATATTTAAAACTTTGAAATGCCTTGGTTTTTATTTTATTTTTATTTATTTCTTTATTTTTTTTATATATAAATATTTTCTAATGTGTAATCAAGTATTGTTATGAAGATAAAAGAAAACGTAAGTATAAAATGAATTGTGACGAGTAAGATATTCTAAAATGGCAACTTTCATTATGTTCTTATGAATATAAATGAAATTTACTACATGTGCGTGTGATGAAATTGTTGTTTTATATGATGATTAATTTGCATTAGAAATTTTCATTCGGAATTCTCATTTGAAAATTGTCAAAAATCATTCGTGGTTTTCTTTTTTATATTCGTTTTAATTTATTTTTGAAAATAAGGACAGCGTTATAAATGTTATGACACAAGAATGCTTTGACATTTTTTTTTCTGAGATAATATTTGAGCTAAAAGCAATCTGTGAAAGTAATACAATCTCATTATTTTTGAGTAAAAAAAAAATAGTATTTGAGAGATTAAACGATCGGTTTTTGGAATTTTGACATTTTGATCATTTTATTTATTTATATACATTATATTTGTTAATATCAAATTCATTAAATATATCAAATACATAATGTTTTTTTTTTATTTAAATAAACTAAATTATTTAAATTTAAAAGCTCCTTAAAAAATGAAATTTTAAAATTGTATCTGTAAAGTTGCAGAAATAAAAGAGTAAAATTAAAAAATGTAATACTGCCTATAAATAAGTTATACAACCTGTTATAATAAGTTATACTGCCTATAAATAAGTTATAATAATTTTGATGATTTTTTTTTTCTTAAAATTATAATAACAGCCAATGATTAGTTAATTTACTTTCTTATATAGAAGCAATTATATAATCAATAATTTTTTTAAGAAACTTATTTTTATATGTTATTGCTTTTTAAAAGAAAAATTGGTATTGCTATTGGTATATATCATACGTTAATATAAATGATTAATTTAAAGTATGGATTTGTTTTTGAAGTTAAATTTCGAGTGGTTTTTGAAATATCCAAATTTTTGCCGGAATTTGTTAATGAACATATATAAAAAAAAAAATTTTAAAAAAATTATTTTTTCACATGAAAAACAAAAGAGAAATTTAAATAAGTCTCCATTTATTACTTGCTATTATTTATTGTTTTCATCATTTCTTACTGCTGGAAACAACATTGTTGTTTCTGATTTTTTTGAAGCAAACGTTATGACACAGAATCGCCAAAGCAGAGCGACACTAACACGCCAGTGTCGCCAAACTCGCCTGATTCCCACGTGGATGGAAGTCCAGTTGCCATAGTTACCGACGCTTCTCCAAAGGTGGCGGAGGAGAGAGAGGTGGGTTAATCAGAAAATAGGGGGTGGAAAAAAGTCACGTGACTAGCTATCAAGGACACCTGACATCACGAGGGGGGTCAGGAGAGAAGGGAGGGGGGAGGGGGTGGCCAGGAAGAAAAGCAGCGTAGCTGATAGCGTTTGTTATCCACATAGTCCATAATTAGTCTAGGGCGATTGTGAGAGTGGGGAGCGGGATATATATTCGAGAGAGATGAGATCTCGAAGCATCCATTTTGGGATGTAGGGAGGATGGAGAGGAATGAAAAAATGGATTCTCGGAGGCCATTGTCCACGCTTGATTGTGCCGGATGGTTATTGATTGCCAGGGAATCGTTTGCATTACTGCGCAAAAGAAAAGAAAACGATGCCTTCTCTTCTTTTTTTTATTCTTTCATTCCCTCTTGTTGTTGATGCACCCTGGGATCAGTATGGCTACCAGAATCTTTTCTGTTATTCTAAGTATAAGCTTCCTTCTGTGGGAAGTTGAATTCTTTCACATTGTCCAATGAACTGTACTAGAAATGCTAGTCACAAATAATTAATTTTGATTTTTTTTATTAATAAATTATTTGCAGTTAGAAGCCTAATGCAATGTTTTCAAAGAAAATCTCCCAATTACTTAGATAAAATCCTGTACATTCTAATCTAATCCTAGAGAATTAAATATAATGCAAAAATTTAATTAATAATGCAATTTAAATGCAGTCAAGAACAATTAGTTATTGGGAAAGTATTGCAATAAGAAGTATTTGAAAATTAATGAAGAATAGATCAACAGAAAATCTTCCGATTAAAAAATGAACATCATTCTTTCTCTTAATATATTTACATAAGAATATAATTTTCAGAAATGCATTCAAATGAAAAGATTTTTTTATCAAATTATGATAAAACATCTTCGTATCAAAGGAAATTTTAAACTGTTTTTATTTAAGCTATTATTCTATGTGCTTAGATTCCAAACGTAGAACACTGAAAATTCAAACTATACAAAAAGTTAATAAATTTATTATTCCATTTCAAATAAAGTGTACCCCGAAAAAATACAACCGACTATAGCAAAACTTCAAACTCCAAAACTAACAAACAACCGAATAGCAAAACTCCAAATTTAACTATCCATTTTTGGTCTCTACAATGCAACATAGTACATAGAATGTAACAAAATAAGACAAAAAGTGCTATCAAAACCTCGCATCACAAATCCAGATTAAAACCGAAACACAGTAAATCAGGAGGGAAAAAAACAGACTGTTCATATTTCGCTACATATTTTTCAAGCATGTCCCTCCCTACCCACCAGGGAGTCTGACTGTCCACTGACACTCCCAAGATGGATGATATGTGCGACCCAAACGAGCTACATGGAGAAATAACGATTGAGGACCCAGTCCAAGAGTTGAACCCAACATAGGGACTGTCAACCCAGATTACGAGACAGAGTCTTCATTAAGATCACTATTGGTACACACTGCATGCCTCTGTAAACATCCACATTATATTAGAAAACGCGCCAGTGGCCATTGAAGTCGGCTTCATTAATAACAACCCTCGTGTTATGAAAAAGAAAGCTTTATATCAGAACGGATGTCCAGTTCCCCATTGTAATGTCCGTCCCCTTCCCTAGTATGGGGGAAAATGTGTAAACATCATCAAGGTTACAAGATATTAGGGATTTTACACGTTCATTTTTTTTTTTTTTTTTTTTTTTCACATTTTGCTATCTTTTATTTTATTGTGTTGTAAATCGAATTGATTAAGAACTAACTGAAAGTTATCAGTGGCAAAATTAATCACTGAAGGAAGAATATAAGCACTTCTTAAACATTGAAAATAAAATGTTGTAATTTCTTTTGCATTTTTCTTTCAATATCGTTATATAATAAATTAATCTATATAATTTATGAAGAGAATTTATAATGCAGGCAAATTTTTCAAAATAATATATCAACAAGATTACTATAAATATTTTTAAGTCAGTTCTGACACAATCCGATATTTCCCATTCCAATCCAAGTAAAATCTTATTACTATGGTAAAATACAAACTATATTTGCAACATATTTAATACAAGAAATCCGAAAGACTGTTACATATTAATAAAATTAATTCCAATTGTTTAATTATTTTTATGTCATAATAAACAAGAGGTAAAATAAAAAGAACGTTAAAAAAAATTTACATAAATAAGAAAAAAAATATTTTAAATTTATCAAAATAATCAGTGTGAATAATTTGAAAAATATATAGTATTGATTATTAAAAGGTTTTATTGTATATACTCTATAAAAGTCTTAAAAGCAAAATATTTTTAACTTTTTATAAATGCAAATTGAACACACACACACAAAAATTCTTTTACAATAAATTACCAATATATAATAAACAAAGTTCCATTCTTAAAAAATATCTATATAATCCCGTGCCATTCCTTAAACCAACAAAACCTTGAAAGTTTATAAGCCCCAAAACAATGCTTCAAATATAATAGACAATTCTTAAAAATGACACAATCTCTTTGAAACACAACTATCTCTTTATCTCTTGATACCTAATCCCACAGCAAATACCATCCATAATTCCTAGTTGCCTCGAAGTGGCCTCTAGCCGAATTTGCAACACCATCACATCCATGGACAAGGGGCACAAAATGAATTAGCACTATGTCCTGGAAAAAAGGACACTTGCATGAGATACTGTCTGGCGAGAACGAATCCGTACAAAAATTTCGCTAACTAGTCTTGATGTATTCGCGATGTCTTATTGCTGACAAGAGTAATGCGTCACCATCAAATCGTGCCCTCCAGTTCTACCAGGTAATGCATCTTTCTGGCCCATGACATCCAAAGAACAAGTCCATGGCAGTCTTCAACTAATCGCCGCCATGATATTGTGTCCGGATACAGATGAACATTGTATCAGTGACATAGTAGAAAAAAATAGTGGGATAGGGTGGATATGAAGTAAAAAAAAGGTGAAATGTGTCTCCATGTCTTTAGTGATATTAATACGGCAAATTACGTTTCTTGATTTGTCGATGGAAGAGTTGTCGCAATCTATATAAACATGGTGCAGTTTTTTGTTTATGTTAAGAGATCGTTTTTCAGATATATTTTAATGATTCATTAGTGTTACAGAGATTTTAAAGAAAGATATAGTTATGCTTTTTTTCAATAATTTTGATAGCAATAATGAACGTTATCGTAAATTTAAATGACCTTTAAAAGGAACAAGGCAATTTGCATCATTATTTCACTAGGAACTTTCACTTTCTTAATAGTACTAATTAATTATAATTTTGGGTTTAAATTGCAACGTGTATTTGTGGTATGTAGGATTAGAAATCAAATATCTTTGATTTATCATTTAAATTGTTATTTTTATTTTATGTCATTTTTGCATAATTTTATTATAAGTATATGCAATACTAAATTCTCTTATACGGAGATTTTTCTGCATTTTACATTGTTATTCGTTATAAACTAACTAATACAGCTTATAAAGACTATCTAATTATTAAATTCCGTAGCTCATTATATCAGGAATAGGATTTTTAAATGCATTTTTCTTTAAATATGCGATTTTTTTTTTAAAATAGACCTTATGTAATAACAATTTGTTTTTTGTCAATAACGTATATTCGAAAAATCACATAGGGCACATTTATATTTCTCATTTACTCCTTTTACAAATAAACATTATAATGAGGATCTATTACTAAACAATTTGTCAAATTATAGTACCTAATATTTGGTTTTTAATACACATGTGACTTTATACAAAAAGGAATCATATACGAAAATAGCAATCGTATATTGAATAATCACTCATTATAATTTTACTTTTGTAAGTAAAACAATGTAGCGAACGAAAAATCTGTAGGCTGGAATTTCCTCCTAACGTTATAGAAAATGAAGAAAGAAATGCTAACATGGTGTTAACTCTTCTTAGGATTCACCATTCTTCAAGGGGTTAACAAGCTAACTCTCTTATTTTCTTAAAATAAAACTTCCTTTAAAATACCAGTGACAAAATGGTCACTGACCAGTGACCCAGCAAGCCCTTACGGTTTACCCTGAATAACACTGAATCTGCTAGGCATTTGTTGCTTTAGTAGCAAATGACTTCAAATCTAAGTACCTAGTATTCAAACACAACATTAATAATGCAATGAGTATTTACCACAAATAAATTTTAAGTATTTTATCACACAGCTTAGCTCTGCTAATACTGCATTATCAATCTGGTTAATCCAAGAAATCCGAGATTTTCGCCAACCCACATTCTAAACAGCCTCCCCCTCCCTTGAAATAAACACCCCATGAGTCACCTTATTAGGACATATAATTAGTATTCACCATTCTTCAAGGGGTTAAGAAGTTAACTCTCTTATTTCCTTAAAATAAAACTTCCTTTAAAATTCCAGTGGCAAAATGTGATGCTCCAGCAAGCCCTTACGATGTATCCTGTATAACACTGAAGCTGCTACACATTTATTTTGTTTTAGTAGCAAATGACTTCAAATCGAAGTACCTAGTAGTATTCAAAAACAACATAACTAATGTAACGCGTATTTACCATAAAGTATTATATCACACAGCTTAGCTCTGCTTATCCAACATTATGAATCTGGTTAATCCAAGAAATCCGAGATTTTCGCCCACCCACATTCAAAACAACCCCCCTGAAATAAACACCCCGTGAGTCACCTTATTAGGACATATAATATGAAAGCAGCAGAGAAAATGTAATTTTTTCCCCTGCCAGATAAAGGTGCCAGATGTCGGTGACGTCCTTCTATTCGCGGTGGAAATGCACTAATTAGTGATATTGAGTCCCTCCCCCCAGACCCAAGAGGGGGAGAGGGAACAGAATGGATTAGCGGCGCGATCGCCTCCATCGCATATTTGCAGAAGAGTCCAGTCCACGGAATTAGGGGTAGCAGGGGAGTGCCAATAAGTACTCACACTAAATTGCTAGACGAGGAAGGGCCCATGCTATAGAAATAGGGGTGTCGAAGACAGATATAATGAAGAAAAAAATTACTTGCATTGCTTGGTTATTCATTGATAAACATAAAAAAAATATAAATATAATTAGTAAATTTCAAAATTCACTCTCTTATATGTAGTATTTCATTTCAAAATCACATTTCATTTTTTAATTACTTATTTAAAATTTATTTGCGACGTTTTTTTTTCTTATCAATATAAAAGAAAAAAAATATTCATCAATCATAAAGTACTTGGACAAATAAATGCTATTTTTTAATCAAATGTTTTTCAATGATAAATATTAAAATATTTGCTTAATTATGTAAGCTTAATTGCTATAATATTTATATAATTAATACGACGAGCTACTAATACTATTAAAATACTAAGGAAATATTGTACACTATGTAACTTTATCGTAAAGTATTCTCATGGAAAATCGCGTGCATTTTTCTTATCAATACAAAATAAATAAGTATTTATAAAGATCCTGAGAAAAAGGACATTATCTTTTTAACAAAATATCATGAAATATTATATAGCATTGATAAAAGTAATACGATAAATTACATAAATTTTTTTTGTTCTAATGCAGCTGGCAAACACTTAGATAGTTGTCTGCCTTAAGGCATCCACCTTATGGCAAGCGCTGCACCGACGTTACTCACTTAGCGCTACCCAGGAGGTGCGTGTAGCTGGAAGATAAGCTACGGACACGGAGTAACAATACACCCGCAACGCTCTATGATCATGTTAGATCAGAACCTACAGTTTAAAGTGGATTCCGAACCACTATAAACATGCATGGCTCGAGAGACTCGAACCCAAAACCTGTGGTACAGAGCCCCAGAGCACTAGCCACTCGGCCATTCAGGCCCAGTTACATAAAATATTAATGAAATATTTTACATTGAAATAAATATTGACCTTTACGGAAATAAAAGCAATTACCAATATTATTATGTGCAACTACTATATAAGCATTATGTGATTTAAAATCTGAAGTATAATGTGTAAATGTTTGTATAATTTTAATATTATAGGAAATTATTAACAAATATTCATTTCATTTTGGAGATCTAAAATTATTCTGAAAATAATTTATAACATCATTTTAACTAAAAGATTTATTTTATAGCAAAATTTAAATTTTATTTCTTCAAACTAACTATTAAAAAATTTGAAGTTAATTTGCAACTTAAAGAAATTAACAAGCTTTTTTAATAATGCACAACCCCAAAGACATTCTTGAATAAAATTACTCACAAACTACAAAGTAAGGAAAAAAAACCCTCCTCAATACTTGCATCAGCTTAAATGAACATTTAACTCGAAAGATTCAATTACTAAACGCACATACCTCCTCCAGTTTGCAGTGAGAAAAAAAAAAAAAAAAAAAAAAGAAGGGTGCCAACCCTCAATAAGAGCTCAGCCCCCTTGACCAGATCTTCTCTCTCGGTACCGTTTCCACGTGCCAATTAGCCCCTGCGATTAAATTTTTCATCACGTCCTTTCTCTCTCTCTATTTCTCTCTCTCTCTCCATCTTCTCACTGTTAGACGGAAAAAGCTTTCCAAGTTCTCATTAAATATGCAAATCTAGTGATGCTTCTCCTCAACATCCTCCTCCTCTTCCTCCTCTTGAGCTTCTTTTTTTCTCTCCATCCTTTTCCACTGCCTCCGGGTTGGTAAAAGAGAACGGGCGGCAACGGTACTTTGATCATTGCGCTAACAGTTTTCCATTTTCCTACATGGTTTAAGACATTTTCTTTTTGTGATGATGTAAAGGCAAAAGGAGGAAAATTTCATTCTTTCCCACTTTGGCCCCTCTCCTGTCCACTCCTCCCCTACCCCCTTACCTTTTTTTCACTCTTTTATTTATTTATTTTTTTTTTATATGTGCCCTTATTATTTATTATTCGTTTTTCTCTCTCTCTTACATCGTTGACGCTTTTTTTTTTTTTTTTTTTGTTAAGAATAAGAAATTATGCCGTATATATATTTTTCACCTTTTTATCTTTTCCTATTCAATCGCCATTTTGTATTGCCATATAAGAAAAGTATTTTTTTTTTCTATTATTTTGTTTGCTATTATCATTTTTTTTCTCCCTACCCTCCTTTCTACTAAGCAACGCCTGAATGTGGAATCGAATATCGATTAGAGTTGAATTGTTAAATCAACTTGCGGAAAGGGTGCTACATACCCTACCTTTCACCCTACCCCCAACACACACCGAAATTTATCTTTTGTTTATTTTTTTGAGAGCACTGTTTTCTTCTCTTCAAGTTTTTGACTTGTGAGACCTCCACCATCTGAGGCAAATGTCTTTTCTAAAGAGGGGGCTGTGTCTTCGAAATCGAAATGCCCCCAGGGTAGAATGATTCTCGAAGATATTCTAAAAGAGAGAACGCGGGGGTGTAACAATGGAGTTTCGCACCCTCCAAGCCCACTTCTCTTGCCATTTGATCTGATTATCTAATTTCGATTTCTGAATGGAAGAAAGGGAATTTTTATCTATTACCTTTCATTTAATACTTTCTTCCGTTCTGTTCGAGTGAATGATTAAGACAGCAAGGAGAGTATTTTCTCGGCGTATTAATAAGATTTTCGGTTTCGCATGATTTTTTTTTTCTTTCCCTTTTTGAATTAATTTTTCTCGCAGACAGCTCAATTTAATGATTTATCTTCCGTTCATATTGTAATACAGAAAGCATGAAAAGGCTTTTGTGTTCCTTTGCTTAATGTAAGAGTGTTACGAAATGTACAATAGGCGGAATGATAAATAATGCAATTACTTTAACATTAAATAATTTAACTAAATTTTGTAATTAATAATTAATTAAATTATTAAATATTAAATAATTTTAATTATTCAACCAGTTTAATGATAAAAATATCTAAAAATATAATAAGGAAAATTTCTAAATTAAATATTTTTCTTGCTATTCTTGTGTATTAAATTAAGTTATTTCTTGTGTATGCACAGTATAAAATGATTTAGAAATTTCAAAATTCACAATGTATACTATAAAAGTATAGTAATTACAAGCCCAGAGTATAATAATGTAATCATAATTTTAAATTGCACCACACTCCCCCTTTTTTTTTTTCTTTTTGCTACTACACTTTTTACTCTTATTGGCTCAATACGGTGTTCATAAAAAATGTCTTCCTACAAAGTAATATATATATATATATATATATATATATATATATATATATATATATATATATATATATATATATATATATATATATGAATGGGGCTCAATTCTGCCAATTTTTTTTTTTTTAAATGTTTGCTTATATATATAATCCATTATTCAGGTTTTTTCGAAAGAAATAAGTTTAAATTTTAATATTACAAAATATGATTTTAAACAATGTAATTATTAAACGAATGCACAATTTTTTACATTGAATAATAAGGAGAAAAAAATCACGCCAATTGAAAGAAAAATGTTTACCTTTTTATAAAATAACTCATGTTGAAATATTTTAAAAATAAATTCTAATTTGTTACTAAAAACATCCGCTTTAACAAAATATCTCAGAAATTAATCCCATCAAGTTATTGATTGGATTCAAATAATAACAATAAACAATAACGGAAAAGAGCTGCTACGGTCTCTTTATCTGTAGAATTTATCATAAACAACTCTCCGTAATATACCTCTTATGTACCACATCCATACATTTAAGACCATCCATACATTTGTATCTCATCATTGCTTATAACAACTTATCAGGCAGGGTAAAATGGGATGGTGGAGAATTGTGCTCATTCCCAAAAACGATTATATTGATCTTAGTTCTTTTAGTGATGGGATCTTCTACTTCCATGCCATTTCGCCGGCTTTTGAAATTAACGATAATAGTGAGGAACGCCGAGAGCCATCACCGACGAATGGTCGATTAAGAAAAGTACAACCGAACGAGGAGGGAGGAAGGCAATAAAAAAATCCAACCACCCCCACCGTCACCCCCTCTCTGCTAATGACAAAAGCTCAAATAGTAAGCACTTCAAGAGGCATCGCACGAAAAACTCTTACAAAACCTTATTCCCCCCTCGTTCTCAAAACACCCCCCTCCCCCGAAATAAAAACAGGTGGACGATATATATCCTACTGTGGTGCAACATTCGAATCGGTGGATGGAACAACCAGGGGTGTCTATGGTATGTCTATAGATATATAAATGTGTAATATCTGACGAGTATGGGATGTTGGTCTATCTATCTATTCATCAGTCCAGTCACGCTAGTGTAGCTGAAACATTTTATTTCCTTAATTGTCAGTTAACCCGCAGCAAAGGGAGGTTGTTGCCTAGCAACCGCCGTTATGCAACGTGGCAAAAAGAATCGCCTGTTCTTTATGACAAAATAGAAGCACTGGGTCTGCCATGCCCCCCTTAAAGTGGTGAATGAGGGATATACATCCCCCCCCTACTCTTTCTCAATCTATTTTCTTAATGAGACCAAGAAGACTCGGGGACGATTATATGGGGGAGGACGGAGAATGAAGTGAAGTGATGGAGAACAAAACACTTTTCTCGTCAGTTTTTATTTTTATTTATTTTATTTTATTTTTTCTGTCTTGCTGTTTATCAGAACGTATTTGCATCGAGCAGTCGTTAAAATAACTTGAACAGATATGGAGGAGCCTTTTCGTCAAAGGGGGCTTTCGATAAACGTTTGGCAGAAGACAAGAATGAAGAATAGATAGATTCTGAAAAGAAAACTGATTGGGAATAAAAAATAAATAAAAATAAAGTTATTTTATTTAATGAAACATATTCATTGTAAATTTGGCTAGATTTCTTTCAATTGCATAGCTTATAAGTATGGCTCGAATCTATAAGAGACCTAGAATATTTTCAAAAGGTTTAGATTCACTCAGAATGTTTGTTGATATGTTGTAAGGTATACAAATATTTGATGATTGTAAGGTATACAAATATTTTATGATTGTAAGGTATACTAATATTTGATGATTGTAAGATATACAAATATGTTATTATTGTAAGGTATACAAATATTTTATTATTGTAAGATATACAATTATTTGATCTAGAATTTTTTTCAATCGTATAGCTTAAAAGTATAGTTCAAACCTATGAGAGATCTAGGATTTTTTCAAAATGCTCAGGTTCACTCAAAATGTTTGTTGATATTTTGTAAGGTACACAAATATTTGATGATTGTAAGGTATATTGTAATGTATATAATTATTTTATCTAGATTTTTTCCAATCGCTTAGCTTATAAGTATAGTTCAAATCTGTGATTATATTTAGAATTTTTTCAATAGTACAGCTTATAAGTATAGTTCAAATGTATGAGAGATCTAGAATTTTTTTTAATGTTTTAGGTTCGCTCAAAATGTTTGTTGATATGTTGTAAGTTATACAAATATTTGATGATTGTAACGGTATATTATAAGGTATACAATTATTTGATCTAGATTTTTTCAATAAGTATAGTTATAAGTATATAAATAGTTATAAGTATATATATAGTTATAAGTATAGTTCAAATCTATGACAGATCTAGAATTTTTTCAAAAGATTTAGGTTCACTTAAAATGCTTGTTGATATGTTGTAAGGTATACAAATGTTTATTACTTATTTACAACAACATTGCCTTATTTTCCTACATACAAATAATGATTTCAAAACTTTCCATTCTCTTATCATCTGACAAAAACACTAAAATAATTTTAATTATGCAAATTATAAAATAAAAAGTTAATGTGAAAAGAATTTCTTCATATATATTCCCAATTCAAATCACGCAAACTAGTGATAACTATTATTATTAAATTATATCTAGATGAACCTAGATGAAAAATCTTTTAGCAGATTAAACAAGGCATCAAACGAGGAAATATCTCTGTGCTAAAACTCCTTATCATTATAGATATGTTATTCTTTAATATAATAAAAAAAAGATATGTCTCTTGCATTTTAATGGTTTGAAAAGAATATGATAATTTAATTTTGAAATTCATCTCTTATAAAGTATTGAAATCTTTAGAAATAAAAGTTCTTCAATCAAAACTTGAGATAACGCTTATTGTACTTGCTCATCATATTTTAGCGATAGTTTTTTTAGACCCCTTTTATTATTATTATTACGTTTCTAAAAAATTAAGGAATTCAATTTTCCTTTTCATCTCGATTTAATTGGAAGGCTTTAACCGTAGCAAAAATATTTTCAACGCAAAAGCAACTCTCCTAGGATGCTACGAGGTTTGTTTCTGCACCAGATTACATGTGTCTGGTACGTGCCTCACATCAGGAATCGATGTTGTAGCTGGCATTACCAAAGAAAAAGAATTCTGTTTGAAATTCTATTTGAGAGATATATGGTTGAGAGAAAACTAATTACGTGTACATAAATAACGTTGTTTGTTGCAAGCCGAATAAGAAAAACTCTAACAAGAAAGGAATTCAATGAAATAATCTATATAAAATACTTGTACTTATTTCTTGCAGGTTAAGAGAGTGTGAATGTTGTCATTTAAACTGAGTGAAATCGATAGCTAAATTGATGAAGTTTATATAAAAATATTTCGCACTGCTTTATTTATTAAATATTCATTTATATTGATGGTTATGTTTTAGGGAACTTATTGAAAATAATACATTGTAGTAGTTTAATTTTTTTTTTTTTTTTTGAAAAATCTCTGTTTAATCTATTTAACAGTCTTTTCTTTCTCAAGTTCTTCATTGCTGGAGATATTATATTTAAGAATGGCAGAAAAAGAAATTGACAAAGAAATAGTCAAAAAAAATTAACTTTGAAGACTGAATTGTCTTCTTTAAAAATATAACACAAATTTAGGAAATTCCTACATGTAATGATATGAAATTCATTGTTAGATTGTAAAGTATTATAGTAGTTAAAACCAAACAGACATTAAAGTATTTTTCATTCACATTTTTGTACCTTCTTAAATCCTTGAAACCTATAAAATACATATAATTTTTAAAGAAGTTTATTTATTTTTATAAAGTTTTACAGAAAATTCATTGCTACTGAAAAAAATTCATTAATTGCTACTGAAAAATGCATTTTCCCTAATGTCGATTTGAAAAACAGATCCTTCTCTTAAGTGTACATCTAGAAACACCAGTTCTGGTGTCTGAGTGATTATGGGAACTCTTGGCAGAGAACTATAAACAAGTCTTTTTTACCTATCCACGATAAACTCAAGTTCTAACCCTTTAATAGCTAACTAAGCGACAACACTCAGACTTGTAAGTGCCCCACAAAGTCCCTTTTATCGCCAAGGCTAGGTACAAAAAATCAGCACCCGAGATACTCTTGGCGTATTTTATTCTCGCAGTCCTGGGGTAATAATAGATAGCCACTACTATCCCTTTCGCGCAGTCCGGCTTGTGGCCCCGGACTCCATAACTCCCAGATCGACGATTACCGGACCTGAAGTTTCCCCTTCGGACCCTGGGGCCGAGAGGGGTAATTGCCACAGTAGTCCGGCAATTGCAGCCTGAGGCTCAGTTCCTTTTAAGCCTCTGCCGGATAATGCTAGATCCTTGGAGTGAACTTGGGGAGAAGGATTTTTGGCTACTAGGAAATCTATCTCCAGAGTTTAGGGAACAGTTATCTGGTTATACTACTCATAATAACTAAGGAGCTTTTGAATGTTTTACTACTACCACTAGCTCAATTTGTTTTTTCTGTAGCAGTAAATAGTAACAAGTTATTTGCGTGCGCTGTTTTTGAAAATTCTACAAGCAAAAATATATTATATTTTTAAATGAGGGATTTGTACGTAATTTAATTTCAACTTCTAGCTACTAGTGGCATTAGATAACGAATTATTTATAGAGACACATCAGTTTCCTAAATTAAACATAAAGCATGGAATACATAACAAATTAGAATTGAAATAGCAAGATTGAAATATTTGGAAAACCGTCAGTATTCTTTAAGTCATTGAGCTATATAAAAGAGATTAAAAAAAGGCATTATTTCCTTTATAAAGAAATAAATATGGTCTTATAAAATGGATTCATAGATCAAATTAAAAAAACTGTCATATTTGAATAATCGTTGAAAAGAAAAGAAAAAAATCTTAAAGGTTAGATTAAAGTTTGTTTGTTTTCTTGCTTTACAGATTTAATTTCTCTTTTTTCTTTGTTTAATTAATAACATAAATAAACACCTGAATATCATGATTGAAAATTCAGCAGAACTTAATGCAAAATTCAAGCAGATTACCATACAGATAATCACATTTTAGATATTTTAAATCCATTATTACATCCTTATATTCTATACACTTTTAATATATGCATTTTGTTAAGTTTGTTTCAAAGATTTGCAAATATGTTTTTTCTTAACACACACTACAGTTTGAATTTAATTTTATAAAAAAGAAAGAAAAATATTAGGTGCAAGATTAAAATTGTGTATACACGGATAGTTAAGTAAAAGTTTGACAGAGAAATTTTTTTTTAAGTCTTGGCTATTTAAACAACTCGTTATAGATTACTTAACAAAAGTGCATTTTTAAGTGCAGTAAAAAATAATTTACGCAATATTTTACTGATTTGAATCAGATAATAAAATAATAATTTATTTTCTATTTACCCCCCATTAAAAATAGGGGTTTTTTTTAAATATAGTTATGTTGTGATGAATATTAACGTAAATACTCCATTCATTACTCTAAGCGTAATAAACATAATAATGAACATTAGAAATGCAGCGTAATATACAAAATTATATCTTTTATTTCCCTTATCTATACAATCAATTGCAGACTTCACGATTCTTTACAAAAAAAAGTTCTCATTCAATTCCAACATTAAACATTTTTTTGGGGCTATTAGTAAGTTTTATTTAACAAGGATTTGCGGCCGAATATGCGGAATTCTTTTCGCTTTTAGAGCGATAAAGCGATTGTAATTTATCACATGTTTTCTGAATTGTCTTTTCTATTATCTACAACGGTTCCCTGTGCCTTTTTTAGTCCCATAATGAAAAAAAAGCGGCAAGATAAAATTTCCAAAACTTTTTTTCAAACTCCACCACAGAAACATTTTTTTTTTGTTACGCATCGTTCCTTATCTTATTACACACATTTGCCTATGCCGAAAAGCATTGTGGGGTGGAAAGACAATGGTTATTATACACAGAGGATATATCTGTATTTAAAAGTAACCAACGATTATAACAATAAAAACTTTTTTTTTTAAATAAAACAAAAAAAAAATATGTTTCGCATGGGAAAAAAAATCCCCAACCCCACTAATGGCACAAGAGAAAACAGAACAGTCGGTTCTTTGAAAATTAAATTAATGTGAAACACATCAGTGATAATCACGGTCTAAAATGGCTGGTGAGGGGTGGAGGGTGGAAAACAAAAAGAAATCGGACTGAATTTCCTCCCGCTAAAACTTTAACTGCAACTGCAACCAACTGCCTAATATAAAAGAGCGGGGAAGGGAGAGAATAATAATAATGATAATAATACAAAAAGTAGAAAGAGAGAAAAACCCATTTTTTTTTTAAATAATTTTTTTTTTTTTTTAACATCATCACTATGAAAACATTTCCTTTTTAATGGTCCAAATCCAACGAAGGATGTGCGGGAGGAGAGATGAAATATATTTTTCATTCAGTAATTTTTTTTTCGCGCGCCTTTTTTTACTCATAAGCCCCCCTTTCACCATTAATCATGTCCTTCCACTGTTAATTACAAGACTGGGCCATTTTTATGACGTAGCCGCTTGCCTGCTTGTGTCCTTTTTGTGGATCGATCTATGGTGTTTTTTGTGCGTAACACAGGGGTGGGGGTGGGGGTGGGGGGAACGATGGTGGCAAGAAATACATTTGCCCCAGGGTGGATGCACCAAGCGAAATAATTCAGTTTGCAGATCTCGCCCGTGGGTTCCTCCCCCCTGACAGCATGGAAATGAATGTTTCTGTTGGACGTTTGCAATTCTGAGTGTGATGCGGAATTTAATTATATTTCACTTTTATTTTAATACCATTATTTCATTAGTAATTGAATAAACATTTGCTGAAGCAATTCCATTTTGCAGATCTTGTAATGAAACTAATGGCAAGTGGGGCTATTAAAGAACATCGAAGATTTCATTTTTTTGCAGGACATTGAAGATTTTAATTTTTTTGAATCGAAGCATTGATGCAATGTGAAATTTAATGTTTTATTTATTTTTTTTCATCAACTGAATAAGCAATTATAAACAAAGTATTTGATTGCAGATCACATAGTAAATTTCCTTTGATAACATGGAAAGGAATGTTTATACTACGCGTGTGTCCTTTGTCCTTTGTACAATCTTGAATGTAATGCGGAATTTAATTATATGTAACTTTTATTTTAATTCTATTATTTCATTAGAAATTAGAAATTTAATTTTGTAGATCTTGTAATGAAACTATTAGCAAATGGAGCCGTTAAAGGACATCGAAGATTTAAATTTTTTGTAGGACATTGACGATTTCAATTTTTTGCAGGAGATCGAAGTATTGATGCAATGTGAAATTTAATGTTTAATTACTCCCATTTTATCAATTGAATAAACTATTACAAAGAAAATGTGCAATTGCAGATCACATAGTAAGTTTCCCTTGATAGCATGGAAATTAATGTTTCTGTTGGACGGTGCAATCTTGAGTGTGATGCAGAATTTAATTATATTTTACTTTTATTTTAATTCCATTATTTCATTAGTAATTGAATAACCATTTGCTAAAGAAATTTCAGTTTGCAGATCTTGTAATGAATCTATTGGCAAAGGGAGCAATACGAGATCTGCAAAATGGAATCTGTAAGCTATTGACAAATGATTAATAAATTCAATTCAAAATAAAGGACATCGAAGATTTCAATTTTTTGCAGGACATCGCAATATTGATGCAATGTGAAATTTAATGTTTTATTACTTTTAGCATGCAAATGAATACTTATGATGGGCATTGCAGTTCTGGGTGTAATGTGGAACTTAATTATTTGATTTCATTTTAAATCTATTGTTTCATTAATAATTTTAAAAAATATTTTTTTTAAAAATTTAATCTTGCATACATTGTCATAAATCTATCTACAAATGAATCGATAAAAGGACCTTGAAGGTTTTAATTTTTGTAGTACATTGAAATTTGGATGCAATGTGAAATATGATGAATTATTACTCTCGTTTTATTATTAGTAATCGAATAAACACTTACGAAGAAAGTGTTACTTTGTGTATCTTGCCATAATCCCTCCTGATATTATAGATACGTCTATTAAGTATTATTGTTTTTGATGAAATGGGATTCCTTTCATTTGCTTCATTTATTTGTATTTTATTATTTAGTTAATAACTGAAAAAAAGAGTGCACAAGAGAAAACTTTCCATTTGCAAATTTCCCCTTGAATCTTGTGGCAGAATCTATAATAACTCTTTCTCATACTCGTATGAATTTAAATTAGCTATAGATTGGTATGTATTGTTTAAATTATTAGTCATAGCTATATAAAAATTAATAAAACTCTTAATTTAATCTTACTTAACAACATTTTTTTTTATCTTCTTGACTTTGTTAAACAGCAACAAATTTTCAAAATACTTTCTGTTAGAATATTTTTTTTTCTGTCACACCCATAAAGCATAATTAATTAAGACTGCAAATTTCCATTCCATAAAATGAAAATTACCGCACATCTAAATAATTCAAATCTCCTCGACTTCAACATTCTACGAAAAGCTTTCAAGCAATTCAAAAGAAGATTCAAAGCTTTTAAAAAATAACCAAGAAACTGGCAAACACACACACAAAAAAGACAACCCATTAAAGATAGGGGACATAGACAGAATCTTAAGAAGTAAAACGTCTTTAACATCTCTCCATTTGCGTTGAATTAACGATCAACTCCGTTCCAATATCTATAGAAAAAAGTGAGTTCCCAAATAAAAGTCTCCACTCATTTTCTTTTACCGATAAATAGAAGAACAGCAACAGCAAAGACCGTCTAAGCATACATCTATCCATCCGTACATATATATTATCGCTTCCCCCGTGCAAAAAAAGGTAAGGGGGAAAAGGATTTCATGGAAAATAAGGAAACATTATTTGCAATTCAGCCTAAGAGAGCACAGAGAAAAGAGAACTGTGCTTGTCAAATCAAATTCCGAATTCTGTGCTTGTAATGAAGGTTGAAAACCAACCGAGTAAACGACAAGCAAAGGAAAAAGAGAGAGATAGAGAGAGAGACAGAGAAAAGGATTTGCTAACGAGCAATAGCTTGTTACTTTTTCCTGACCGTGGCTTGCTACGGAGCGATTTCACTTTTTCTCTCTCTCTCTCTCTATAGGTTTTTTTTTTTTTTTTTTTTTTTAATCTTTCAATCAATACCAGTTGACGATGAAGGGGTCTTTGGATGTGGGTGGGGTAGTGTTGGAAGCGTCGATTTGTAACGTACTGCTGTCTGAATTTGACGCGCGATATTTTTTTTTTTTTTTAAAGGCTTTTACATCGGAGGGAAGTTGAGGGAAAACAATTAATGTTATTTGAAGATACCCCTTTGGTAATTTATAACATTTCAGAATTTGAACTATGTGGTTTTTAAGAAAAGGGGGTTTGTTTAAAAGAAAATAAAAGTTTGGATTATATCGAGGCTAAGACTGCTTAAGTTAAAGACTTTGATAACACAGACTTTAACAAGGACAGCTATTCAACTTGCACTTAGTAAAAACTAGGCACTTGGATAGTTTAAAAAACTAGATTACATCTGAAGAAAGTTACGGAAAAACGGATTTAAAGATATTCCTTTGGTGATTTATGATGTTTAGATCTTAAAACAACATAGTTCCAACATAGCTTAGAAGTTAGTCACGTCTGTTAGCAGCTAGGTAAAGCTGGCTGGCTAAGCAAGACGTAAGGCTGGCATCTAGGCACTTGAAATGTTTAAAAAAACAGATAACATCAAAGCAAAGTTACAGAAAAACAATTAGTGTTATTTAAAGATGGCCCTATGGTGACTTGTGCTCAGAACTTAAAACAACATAGTTCCAATATAGCTTAGCAACTAATCACATCTCTTAGTAGCAACATAGGGCTTGGTAAGGCATAAGGTTGGTAACTAGGCACTTGGAGTATCTAAAAAGTCAGATTACATCAAAGGAAAGCTACGGAAAAACTATTAGTGTCAATTAAATATGTTCCTTTGGAGACTTACAATATTCAGAACTTAAAACAACATAGTTCAAATACAGGTTATCAATTAGTCATATCTCTCAGTATCAATCGGATGTTAGGCAAGGCTGGCTGGCTGGGCAAGATATATGGCTGGCAACCAGGCACTCCGAGTGTTTAAAAAAGTCAGATTATATCAAAGGAAAGTTACGGAAAAACAATTAGTGTTTTTTAAAAATACTCCTTTGGTGACTTATAATGCTCAGATCTTAAGACAAACATAGTTCCAACATAACTTAGCAGTTAGTCACAACTTTTAGTATCAATATAACTTAAAAGTTGACACAAAAAAATATTTATTTTAGATAATTATTTTCAGCAAAACAAATAAGAAACGAACTTATTTCTATTGCTTTGCTGAAAATAGGATTTATAAATAATAATATGCTTACTCATTTTACTGAAAGTTCATAAAAGAAACATGCAGTTTTTGTTATGTTTTCGCAAATATACAAAACAAAATAAATCTCAATTATTTTCAAAAGCTTGTAATAATTTTTTCATATCATCTACAAAAAATTACTGAAAACCTTATTCTGCAATTATGATAAAAAGTGTTTTAACTGGTTCATTCAGTTTTTAGACAAAATAAAAAGTATTAATGAAAGAATATGTTTGTTAATTAATTGAACATTGCAATTAGTTTAATATAACTAAAGCAATGGCTTTATAGAAAAGTCATAAAAATGCATGGTCTCAATAAAATAAAATAATTCAGTACTTTTCATTTTCCATACAAATAGGCATCAGATTATTTAACTCATAAACCCAACGTGCTATTTAACTATTGCTTTTGAGTGAACGTGCCAGTAAACCAGTACTAACAAATGCAGAGTTGTCTAATGGATTGTGCCTCCCCATTTAAGTAAAATGAAACCTCGGAATCGTCTTTAATAAGTCTTTTCAAGAAACGAGACACACGTATTGTGTTTTTCTAACTGTCTGCTTTTGTATCAAGCGAGACTTCCTGCCTTTGCTTCACTGCGTATCTGCTGTCCGTGCAGAGAATACAACTTGCAGGCGCTGTCGCGTCACGGCTTAGTCTCGTACTAAAGAGGGTATTTGCATATTAAAGAAAAGGTTTTTAAATTGGAGTTTTTCTTTTTTCTTTTCACAAATTGGGATTTTTTGAAAACAGATAAGGGTAAAATAATAATTCAAATTTCACAAAAGAATATTCATTAGTTTGAACGAGCTTGTTTGTAAGTTTACGTGTAGTATTTTCGAGTTTGAATTCATTGATTGTTTTCAAATAGAAAATCTTTTTTTTTTTTTTTTTTTTAAGATAACTTCAATATTTTTCATGCTTAGTGCAGAGGCCTAGTGTAGGTTGCAATCAATGATTTCAGAAACGAGCAAACTCTATGGTGATTGCGGTAACGTATTGATAGTTAAGCTGATTAGTGGTAAACACCTCAACTACCACTATATATGTATGTATATATTCATAGGAGATGTTTTAATTCTCTATTTAAAGCTTTAAATTGTTAAAAAATTTAATTTCATAAATAATTCACAATTTTACTAATTAATTATGGTTTGTGCTTTGGTTATAAATGATATTTTTAATTCTTATATACGAAAATCATTTTAATAAAATGTATGTAAAATTCATTTGACATTTATATAGTTTATTTTTTATATTAGCCATTGATTTAAATTCATCTTAAAAAATTTAATATTACAAAAACGGTCGTAACATTATAATTAGTTGTAAATTGCTTCAAATGAAGAGTTCATAATGAAAAAATTCCAATTATGTATAAAAATGGAAAATGGTACGTTCTTTCAGAAACAATCATTGAAACTGAGTAATTTCTAATCTTTTTGATTGAATATTGTTTTAACGAATCTCTAACAGAACGAAATTAAATTGTAAATGTTGTGAATTTGTTTAAAGAATTATATAATTCAACAACAATTTAAAAAGTTCTTTATAAAATTTCAAAAGGATTATGCTAATGATAATTCGAAATCATTAAAGATTAACTTTCATTAATAATTTAATCATTTAAATTTGAACACTTAAACAATTAAAATGATTTTTAAAAAAAAGCAAATTATTTATTTTTTAAATGTTTACAAACTAAAGACCAATAAAGAATTCGATAATGATTTGAATTATAGTTTTGTAGTTATCGAAAGGGTTGCAATAGAGGTAAAATGTAGTAATGCTTTGATAATAATTAAAAAAATAAGAATTGTTTTTTTTTACTAGCCAAACGATTGTTTCCTGATTTTTTATTAACCAAACGATTATTTCTCAATTTTTTTTATTAACCAAACGATTATTTTTCAATTTTTTTCTTAACCAAACGATTATTTTTCGATTTTTTCTTAACCGAACGATTATTTCTCGATTTTTTTATTAACCAAACTATTATTTCTCGATTTTTTATTAACCAAACGATTATTATTTATTTTAAAGATTTGTTTCATTTAAAGAGAACAACTTTCACACTATTTAACAGAACAAAAATATTTCATAACACTTCAACGGTAAATAATAAAATTTAATTAGTTAAGATTAATATACAATTTAAAATCGTATCAATGAACGAAACAAATTGCAATTTTACACCGCCCCCCGTTCAGCAGACGATCTCTGACTCCAACATAGCCGATATCGGTTAACATATTTTGAAGGACAATCGAAAAAAGGGAATTTGAAAGAGGGATGATAATATAAGCAACCTTCTCCTTTTCGGAAAAGGGAATTTTTAATTGGAATATTTATGCGAGTCGCGAGGAGTAAAGGATTTTTTTTTTTTTTTTTTTTTGAAAAACGAAAAAGGGGTGGGTGGAATGACGATAAAGCATAATCGTCTGACAAAAATCAATTGATGCCATGCGTTCATTCTTCAAGCATTTTTAATAGAAATATGTTATCTAAGCCATGGGCTGTTGTCTTTTAATTTCTAATGTCGGCTGCTGCTTTCGGTTGCTTTTATTTTTATTAATTTTTTTTTTCTGTATTATTATTCCTCCATTTTAGATTAGGATTCGAATCTATGTTATTTTTATCCCCACCCTTCCTATAGCTATTCTCCCCCCCCCACATACACACATAAATGTTTACTGTAATCATCTTTTAATGACAGAAAATTGATTTTGAAGACACAATATTTGCTCGTTGGTAGATTATAAGAAAAAAGAAAAATACCGAGGTAGGTTCATCAGCATATAATATTTTTAAACCGTTTTTGTGAATAACTAAATAAATTATTTTTCTTTATGTAAAAAGGTTTTTGATGGGAGTTAACTACGAAGATTTAATCGAAAATCAGCGAATATCGTTTATAATGTCTGGCGAGATAAAAAAAAAATAATAAGGAAAATTATTAATGCATCTTGTATTGGAGTTAGCGTAGTATAATATCGTGATTCATTGTTTATTTGATATTCATTTATATTGTGGGCGAGGTTTATCGATAATTTTCTCCGTATAGTAAATGTTGTGTGTGTTTAGTAAATCACTCTAATGTATACATAAGAAATGTTTCAGAAAATAATTATCTTTTTTTTAATGTTTGCAGTGTTTTATGATACAAATATGTTTGTTTTTCCTTAAGTAAATTTTTTTAAATCGTTTTCTCGAATAAAATACTCATTTAGTTAGATTCTTTTCTGAAATATATTTTAATAAATTGAAGGGTTTTAATAGATTGTAAAATTATTGGTTTAAAAATTCCCTACGTGTTTTCGTATATTTCTATTAAGTTGTGGAAGTATTTGGTTTTTTGCTTTAGATGCTTAGATTTAGTTTTTTTTCCCCTTAGATTTAATAATGTATTAATAATAATGTATTAATAATAATGTATTAGTGATGCTTACTATATTAGCAATGCTTATTTAGTAATGCACTACTTTAGTAATACTTATTTAGTAATGCAATATATATTAATAATGCTTTATTTTTATTTATTAATAATGATAAATAAGAATTTATCTGAAGAATAAGATGAATTACACAATGAATAAGGTGAATTACACAATGAATAAGGTGAATTATATGAATAAAAATATCAAATTAATAAGTAATGTTATGAAGATAAATTTTAAATTAATATCAGTGTTTCAAATAAGAAAATAAAATTTAAAAAAATAGTAATTTACTAATAAATTATAGAAAGTGCAAATTTGCCGATTTAACAATATCTTATACTTAACATTTTCTTTTTGTAAATACTTTTATCAAAAACGTTTCATTATCATTTTTCAAATCATTATATATTTAATTAAATCCAATTCATTTAAATTAATTTTTCGTAAAACTTATTGTTTTCCTAATATTCCAACTGATTAGACTTTAGTCACTTATAAACAATAAGAGATTTAAGATATTAACTAATATTTCATTTAATTAAATTAATTTAATGAAATATTATATTTAGTTTATTAACTAATATTTCATTTGTTATTTAACCAATTCATTTAAATTAATTTTTCAAAAAATCGTTTTTCTAATATTCCAATTGATAAGAGTTTCATCAAATATAATCAATAGGAGATTCAAGATATTAACTAATATTTTATAGTTATTTATGGTTATTAATATTAAAAAATTTTATCTACAATATTTAAGAGGTTTTTTAAAATAATTATTTGACGAAAATGTTTTATTGGCTCATTTCTCATTTAAAATAAGCCAACAGTTGTATTAAAAATAGAAATAATTTTAAGATAAACTGGCTTCATTCACTGAAAATAATATCCACAGACATCAGAATAAATAGGAGATTCAAGATATTAACTAATATTTTATAATTATTTAGGGTTATTAATATTAAAAAATTTTATCAACAATATTTAAAAAGGTTTTTAAAATAATTATTTGACGAATGGTTATTATTGGCTCATTTCTCATTTAAAATAAGCAATCAGTTATATAAAAAAATGGAAATCATTTTAAGATAAAGCTGGCTTCCTTCACTGAAAATAATATCCACAAACATAAAGATAAATTGGAGATTCAAGATATTAACTAATATTTTATAATTATTTATGGTTATTAATAATAAAAAATTTTATCTACAATATTTAAGCGGATTTTTGAAATAATTATTTCAAAAAAGTTTTTATTGGCTCATTTCTCATTTTAAAATTAAGCAAACAGTTGTTTTAAAAATGAAAATAATTTTAAGATAAAACTTACATCATTCACTAAACAAACTGAAAATAATATCCACAAACATCTATTCCCGAGATAGGCCAATATAAAAGATTTTTTGCGAGTTTTACATAGAGGACAAAAGGCATGCAAATCAATTCGTCCTTTTTAAAATAATCCCAGAAAACCAACACGCTTTACTTTATAGAAAAAAAAATCAAAAAAGAAAAGAATAAAATAACGGCATATAATACTTCGAAATTATGCAACAATGCTATTAAGACTCACATTTTCCGTCGGCCTTATTACCAAGAAAAACCCCTCCTTCTGCGTCGGGCATACTCGTTACGAAAAGTTAAAAAAGAAGAAAAAAAAAATTGATTTCGCGACCCACGTTTCTGAAACACACAGAAATGACGAAAATTGGGAATCAAAAGTTTTTGTCTTCGAAATGAAACAGATAAATGAAAAGAAGAATGATAAAAGAAAGAAAATTTTGCTGCTGAGAACCCAGAAATGAAGACTTCGGAGACCGTTGGAATAAACCTCTCTCTCTCACACACACAGAAGGCAAAAAAGAAAAAAAAAAGATACCAAATATGTTGGTAATGAAGGCGGTATTCGGGAAGATTCCTAGCAAAGATTTGCGCTGTATTGTCTCTTTTTACTTACCAATTTATTGCGCCCTAAGGGGCCAGTTTAAAAATGTCATTCCTTCACACAGTCTTTAGAATACCAAGCGTAGTTTGCAGGGCTCCAGTGCGTCACGGGAGCTCATAATTTTAAATGTAAACCGAACAAATTGCCCCCGGGGTCCACCATTTGGTAAACAGTTACGGTTCCGAGGTACAATAATAAAAATTAAACAGAAATGTATTGTGGGGACTTGAATAGTTTACTCTGTTTATTTGACTTGGGTTATTGATTGGCCCCGTTTAATCTCGAAATGATAAGTCCCTTCGATTTTAATATTAATGGAATGATCGTGATGAATTGGATTGGATTTTATTAGATTATTATTTTAGAATATTTTGAAACGGTTGATATATAATAGCCTCCATAAATGTACATTTAAATATTTCTGTGTTTTTTTTAAATATCATTCAGTTTTGAATCCCCACATTAAAAAAAAAGTTGTGTTCATTCATATCTTTATTTGCCTAGTTCTATCTATATTGTTATAGAAAAAATGTATTCCTTTTTAAGAACTATAAATTAATTTAAGATGAAAATTTGAGTTGGACGAAAAAGGAATTTAAATTTTGTAAACGAAATAATCAATTGATTTTTGCTCTAAATTCTTAAAACTAATTTTGGGATTCAAAACTTCAGAAAACGGTTGAAAAAAATAGAGAAATTATACATTACATTCATATCGAAAAAATTTTGTTAGTTGCGGCATCATATAATTATTATTATAATTGATTATTGAATTTCTTTAATAATTTATTTGATAAATATCAATCATTTTTACACGAAAAGAGCTTCTGAAAAATAAAGTTAGTAATTACCAAATTACCAACATCTTCTCCTGTACAAGCTGAAATGTTGTTAATCGAAACAACTATCAAATATAAAATAACTTCGAAAATTTTAATTCTTAGTTCTTGTAACTAATACTGAAATTCAAGACTTAAAAAAAATAATTTTAAAATTGGGAATTGTATTACTACGCATAATTTACTTATAAAATTAAACTATTGATCTGTAAACAACATAGTCCGTATCTATTTTAAATATCGTTATTTAGCCTTCCCTAAAAACAATGTGAGTAAAATTTTTTTATTTCCTTCTATTAGAAATTTCGTCTTAAAAATATGATATCCACTTTTTAAGCAATATTTTTCGATAATACATTTGCGATATTTGATACTACTATAAAGATTTAGTTGATAATAAGTAACCATTATCATGCATCAAAATAGCAAACAGATCTTATTCAACAACGCAAACTGAAACAGCCCTCTATGGATATACATTCTCTCCAAACCATCTTTCTCTGCTGGCTGATTTCTAAAAACCCGGATAATCCTCCCCGGGGCATTGGGGGAAGGTGTCCCTCTTAATGGCCGGCGTTAACCAAGAAAGTGTCTTCGCGGTGGTCAGTGACACTGCAGCCACCTTTAATGAAGCAGCCCTGACGAGGGCTGTCAAGCAAAAGTCCATTAGTTCTCATTTGCCAACCTCGGCCGCTGTTACTTAAGCCATGCCAAGTTTTGTCCCACAGCGTCTATAGTACGCTTCCGTTTGTCTAGGAAATTAGATGCCCACCGACGTATTTGCAACCGCCATTCCCCCCGGAGGCTTCATTTCGCCTTCTGCACAGACCTAATAGGCTTTAAGCAAAGCAAGGCTTTCTTTTTCATTACGCTTTTTGGCTGTTGGTTCTTTGGGTTTTCTTTGATCCTGCCCCTGCGTCTCGGCAATATCCTGTTTTTCACTCTAAGGTTTCAATCCGGCTGTCTTAAGTGTTTATCTTGTGGTGCGGGTGCTAATAATTAAGGTTTGGATTTTTTTTCTTTTTTTAATTTCAGTGACTTGCCAAGCTGAATGTTGAAAATTTAAATTAATATTGAAATCGACATGGAATTTGTGTAAATTTAATAGATTTGTATGTATATATAATGCAGATATTATTACTAACAGTTCGAATCTTTCTAATGATACAGTAAAAAGAACAAAAGTTGCTATTCTGGTAAAAATGTCATTAATAACTTATAATTTTTATCTATTGGGGAGGGGACTGATGGCCGAGTTATTAGCACTATGGCCCTCAGTGCCATAGGTTTTGGGATCGAGTCCCGGCAGTTTTAGGAATGTTTGTAGTGGTTCGGAATCCACTAATAACATGAATCCAGGAAAAACGTGCCCCTATCTAATATAACTGTTTTCTTAGGTATAACTGTTTTTGACAACCCTACCTCGTAAAAAGGAAACATCTCCTGTCTCGAAATATGCTAGTAGGCAGACGGCCTCGACCACCATGGGGCTGTTGTGCCAATGAAGAAGAAGAAAATAATATCATAAAAAGTTCGATTCTTTCTAATGATTCAGTAAAAATAGTAAAAGTTGCCATTCTGGTAAAAATTTTATTAATAACTTATAGTTTTTGTTTATTACTTCGTATATCATCAATTATTTGTTGTTGAAAAATATAATCTGCATTTCAAACTTTCTTCATAAGAAACTCAAAATTATTCAATTCTTATTTACTAAATATTAATCTCTAAAAGTTTTTGGAATAATTTAAACATCAAAAATAACGTATATATTAGTTAAAATGAATCCTTACATTAAATAAAACTGTATACTTAATTTAAAAATAGGAGAGAAGAACTTTTCAGGTCAAATTTCTAATAACATTTTATTGATACTTTTTTTTGCATAAAAAGTGAATCAAGAGTAATTTTGCATCGCTAATGAAACTGTTAACGTCATAAGCATTAATTCAAAAACCCAAAAATATCCAGCTAGATTCTTTAATGATGACATCTAACCTCATTGTGTCTGACCTAAAAGAAGCCAAAATCTACACATACACACAAAACAAAATGGACAAAAAAAAAAAACTTCTTTGAAGCATAATCTCTTCTTATGCCCATCTAAATTAAAATTAAACTTTCAAGATGTTCATCTCGCCCTAAATTGTGTCATTAGAAACTTTATGGGTCATTAAAAAAGTAGTTACTCCAACGACTTTCGACTTATTAATTTATTTTAAGGGTGGCTGAGCTCTTAAAATAAGTAAGAAAGAAAAATTGGACTTTTTCTTCTTCTTTGAAAGCGTCAGAAATAACCATTAAATTAAAATATATATAAAAAAAGGCAAGATAAGTTTGATTTGTTAATAAATTTAATTTTAATATATAAAAAGAATTTAAGGATTAATAATTTAATAAAATTATCTATATACTTACATACTATATTTCGTTTATTGAAGTTAGTACGAGAAATTTAAATTATTTCGTTAAAGGTTACTTAAAATATTTCTTGCTTATGTCCAGTTTCATTGATAATATGAATGAATAAATGATTTTATTATGATTTTTTTTAATCAATTGTTTACAGAAATTTTTTTAATTGTTTTTAGTATCAAATATTATTTATTTAACTGTATAAATAAATACAAAGTTGTATTTGTTTTAAATATTGTAAAAATTAATTAGAGAATCCTTGATTTGAAATTTTTTTTAAAAAAGAGTAAAAATGACAGATGATTATGAGATAAGTTTATTTGTTTAAAGAATTAATTTTGTGAGATAATCAGAATTAAGAATCAATATTTTTAAATAAACTTATTTCTTAAATAGCCATTCAGTCTGTTTCATTTTAAGAAATGTATGTGAAGGTTGAATTATTGTATTAAAGATCAATTTTGAAATATTTTTGCTTACATTCACAAATGAGTCAGTGGCAATTTCCCTTTTAACTAATGAGTCAGTATCAACCATCTGTTGTTTAGAATAAATTTAAATGCATTTGATGCAATAGTAGGCTTTATAATATTCGAATAAAAAATATTATTTGCTTTAAAATAAAATTAAAAACATTTTTAACAGTAGGGATAAAATAATCAAATGTAGCAAGTTTCTCATGTCAATTTTATGCAAACATTTTTCCATTTCATAGTTTTTTTTATTGTTATTTCCTTGTGAACTTAAAAGAAAACTAAACATCTAATTAAAATCATTTAATAAAACTTATAAAATCTAGATATTTTTTTTATTAATAAATTGTTTTTTTTTTATTATATTTACTTTTTTTTATTTCAAGAAAAAGGAAATTACACTTACATTAATTTGACTTTTAACATCTTATTTACACATAAACATATTTATGCATTTTAGCTTATAATTACACTAGTTAGTTAGCTTATAATTACAGTCAGTTAGCTTATAATTACACTAGTCAGTTTATTACACTAGTCAATTAGCTTATAATTACACTAGTTAGGTAGCTTATAATTACACTAGTTAGGTAGCTTATAATTACACTAGTTAGGTAGCTTATAATTACTCTAGTTAGGTAGCTTATAATTACTCTAGTTAGGTAGCTTATAATTACACTAGTTAGCTTATAATTACACAAATTGTTACACTAGTTAGTTTAGTTAAAAGTTATGCATTGTCTGGTAGGAATATAAATTATACACATATTTCTTTTGGTGAATAAAAGATTTATATTCATCATGTAATAGCAACTAAACCACAATCGATATATTTAAAAATAATTCAAGTACTACCAACAAATATTTTGCTTAAAAATGCCTCTTACGACAGTAAAATCTCGTAGTACTTATACTTGGAGGAATAGTTTGTTATATACACACACGCGTGTGAAATATTTTTACTCATTTTGGAATACCAAATAAACCACATCGTTTATATTGACAATAAAATTCAAATGCTTCCATGCAAAATCTGCACTTATAGACAGTCATCTCACATGAGCAGCAAAGGTGCGCACCCATGCCCCATTGTAGGTTTGTTGACCCTTAATCGTCACAGAAAACAAATTGGTATTGGTAGGAGGAGATGCAGTCTGTGTCTGTTTATAGGGGAGTGACAGAGAGCCGACGATCGCGGATCTCGGTGTCAGAGATCACTGGCTATGGGAGACTTAAGTTATTCATTTAATACGAAGTCCTGTAGGGTTAATGGCTCTGGAGGGACCATTAAATTCTAATTTATATAAGAGGAGGAAGAATTCGCCATCGAAAATGAGAGATCGCCACAATCCTTTCCTTATTGTCGAAGAAAAATATAGACTTTTTTATTGAAGAAAGTATAGGCTTCGAAGTATCGTGCGATAAATGTATCATAATTGACAGGCATGGTCTTAAGTGTTATGGATAGTTTTCGTTAAGGTGGACTTTATTGTTGCATATTGTATCTGAGAGTGTTTATGTTTTGTGAGAGTATTGCGAAGGAGTGATGGATCTACAATTTATCTATATTAAGATAGATAATCGCATAAGGTAATGCAATGATAAAAAAAATAATTTTTTTTTTGAATTTTACATTCACTTTTATCTATAATTGATAGAAAAATTTTATTTTAATTGAAAATTATTTGAATTTTAATGACCACAGTCATATATTTAAATTATTTTTATGATAATTTTTAAACAGATTGAGTCGTTTGAGTTGATTAGTTCTTATTTTAGTTAATCTGTGACTAAGATTTGGCCTCGTCTATGCTACTGACTATAAGCAAATCAATAAATTGATCGAAATAATTAAATTTTATTTCATTTCTTTATTTAGATAATATATACATTAAAGTCAAAATTTTCTAAATAAATTATCATTAAATTAAAATCTAATACGTAATTCTTCTAAGGATGGAACTATCTTCATACTTCTCGATTTAACACCTACTTCATAAATATCATTTTATTTGTCACATCCCAATATAAATAGCTACAATTTCAAGTTAATTTTTTAATTTTTTTCAGCTCAAAAACTATATTAAATTTTAAAAATATGTCTAGCTTTTATCAAAAAACTTTTTATAGTTCCAAAAAGAATCACCAAATTCAACTACGTAAATTTATATTATTATCAAAATACCAAGATTAATGCTCATAAACGTTTCTGATAGAAATATTTCTTTGAAACATCAAATATAATTATTTCAAATAATCAAGAAAAAAACTTTCAGTAATACTTTTCAACGAACATATTAATGTCAACAACAGCAAGTACACTTGATTTTAGACGCTATTCTGGAACATATTTTCTTGGCAAATCTCAGATTATCGATTACTTAAATCTCCATTAAATAACCAGAAGATATTTCTTCTCCAAAATTGAAGATTAATCGCCCTTTTTTCGTAAAGGAAATCATTTTACTTCGAACAGTCTTCTAAACTTGTCCGTAACAGAACTTAGTACATCAGATAATCTTCTACAAACATTCCATAACGCTTTTTCGAAATCTTAAATTCTGATCATTTTAATATTTAATCTACCATTCATATAAAGCAATCCATTTCAATTAAATGTTTACATATTGCCATCAAAAAAGTAGGATCATTGTTTATTAATAGACGTTTATGAAAATGCTATTTCTTGCAATCAAGTATAATTATTACCAATGCTATTTCTTGCAATCAAGTACAATTGTTACCAATGGTATTTCTTGCAATCAAATATAATTGTTACCAATGGTATTTCTTGCAATCAAGTATAATTGTTACCAATGGCATTTCTTGCAATCAAGTATGTTACTAATGGTATTTCTTGAAATCAAGTATAATTGTTACCAATGGTATTTCTTGTAATCAAGTATAAGTATTACCAATCAAGTATAATTATTACATACAACAAAAAAAACATTTCAGTTATACATTTCAATGAACATATCAATGTCAGAAATAACGAATATATCTTACTATCGACACAATTCTGGAATTATCTTATTCTATAAAGCAATCAATTTCTATTAAATGTATGTATATAGTCGTTGAAAAATTAGGATCATTGTCCATCAATAGACATTTTTGAAAATGACATTTCTTGCAATACCAATCAAATTTAATTATTTCAAATAACAAAAAAAAAAGTTTTCTATGAACACATCAACGTCAACAACAACGAATCTATCTTACCATCCACACGATTCTGGAACACATTTTCTTGAAAAATCTGTGACTATCGATTATTTAAATCTCTGTTAAATAACCATCCCTTAGGAGATATTTCTTCTCCAAAATTGATGATTAATTGTCCTTTTTTCGTAAAGAGAATCATTTTTCCTCGAACAGCCTTCTAAACTTGTCCGTAACAGCACTTGGTACATCAGAGAATCTTCTACAAACATTTCATGACATTTTTTCGAACTTTTGAATTCTCAACAAATTTTAAAAAAACAGATTAATTAAAATTTAATCTACCATTCATATAAAGCAATTTATTTCAATTAAAAGTATGCATATTGTCGTTGAAGAATTAGGATCATTGCTCATTAATAAAAATTTTTGAAAATGGCATTTCTTGCTGTACCAATAAAATGTAATTATTCCATATAACAAAGAAAAACCCTTTTAATTATATTTTTCAATGAACACACCAATGTCAATAATAACGAATATATCGAATATTAATTGTAATTATTCCGAATAAAAAAAACCCTTTTCAATGAATACATCAACGTCTACAACAACGAATCTATCACGATTCTGGAGCACATTTTCTTGATAAATCTCTGACTATCGATTACCTAAATCTCCATCTAACAACCAGAGCTTAGGAGATATTCCTTCCCCAAAATACGACGGTTAATCGCCCTGTTTTCGTAGAGGGAATCATTTTTCCCATGTACAGCTCCTAAGACTCTCCGGAACAACACTTGATACATCACAGATCTTCCTCAAACCTTTCCATCCTTCTTTTTTGGAAACTTTCGAACATTCCTCCTTCGCGATAAAGGAGGGAAATGAGGCGTGATCCGAAGCTGTAAATATCGGTATCCTGAGACATGGAGTCATTAGAGAATTGTTAAATTTGCACTTAAACTTTCATATGACGGAGTGGAAAGCGAACTTTGATTATTTTGATGACTCTATTTTCGAACCGATGCCCTCTTATTTATTTGTTACGTTAATGATCGTAATGGTTTTTAAAAGATGTTCTTGATGAGGCTTTGGGGTTGTTAAGGAAGGATTCGGAGTAGTTAAAAAAATACCTAATGTTTCTTCCAGCGGAATGTATCGGATTGAACTCTTCGTTTTTCAAGGTTATTTGAATTCGTCACTGAAGCGGAAAACAGTGTTTAGGAAATATAATAAATTTATCTATCGATATTTTTATAGATTTTTTTACTATAAATGTTCCCCAAAAAAGAGAATTTAATGTTACTAACATCAAAAGGTTTGTTAACGCAGCATAGTTAAAGTTGTGAAAGTAATAGTTAAAGTAAAAATTTTGTCAATATGTGTTTGCAAACCTTTTGGAAATAACAATGTTGAAGAAATTCAGATTATAATTTGTTTTTATTAATGTGTTATGCCGATAAATTTACTATTATGTTGTAAGTCGCATTTTGGTTAATATTCAGTATTAACTATCTTCCTTGCACTACCGTCCATGTTAGACCATCTCTGCATGGTCTCTCTAACATTACAAGTCCGAAGTCGTCTGTCTCGACCTTCGGCTTCCCATTTTGTGATCTTTAGGTTCTATATATCCTTTACTTCATCAATCCTTTTTTGGCCTTCCCTTTTTTTTTTCTTTGGCCCTGGCACTTCCCCTTGAAAATCTATGTGCCTCTGGTATGTGTCCTAGTCACTTAATTGTCTTTGACTTAATATAATTTATGATATCCGTTTTCTCCAAACAATTTTGCAATTACAGGATTGCAACGCCTTCACCAAACACTACCCTCTCTGATAAGTCCAAATATAGCTCTTAAGATCTTCCTCTCCCAGGTTATCAATATATTTTCCTGTTTTTGGGTTACGGACCTGATCTCTGACACATATATAAAATTTTGAATACCAACGACACGCGAAGTGCCCAGGTGGTCACCCTCCCAGGTATTGACTGCCCCCGATGATACTTAACTTTGTTGATTGAACAAGAATTAGTATATTCAGCAAAATATTCGTTACTATGTCGACAAAAAGAAGGAAAATTGAGAAAATATCGTTGTAAGATTATATAATATTGTTAAAAATAAGATATACAAGAAGAAAAAATGGTTTTGAAGTAGGTTAAAAAATAATTTGATAAATTGCTTACTTATCTGATATTACAAATTGGATAAAATTAACATTTTTTGAAAGAATTATCTATTGACATCTTAAAATTCCATAATTGCTGTTAATAGTCTCAAAATACTTTGGCGGAAAACGTAAAAATTTAATAGATATAAGTACTGACGCCATGTGTAAAGATTATTCACTAATATATTGTGTTCTGTACCGTAGATCAAATTATAAATTTTGAAAAATATATCTAAAATTTTAAATAATTTTTCAACTTTCCGGTAATTTCTTATAACCATATTACTTAACAAGGACTTTTAACAAACTTTAATGCAACTTGGGCTCGCAATAATCTTTAAGAAAATCTCATACCTATTCGCATAAGGCGAACATTTTTCCCCTTTAAAAATGCTCATTCAAAAAAGAAATTGCCCCAGTTATTTCCTAATAAACGAACCAGTTCAAATACTCCACGGGGGTGTTATGGCAGCCGTTAAATTACTCCTCCCCAATAAATTTCGGCTGCAAAAAAGCAATTTACCAAGGCTTCCAGAATTATTAAACCTCGGTCGTCTGCCATTCTTTCTACACCCCACACAGACGAAAAAAAAAACACAAAAAGTGCCTCAGAACTAATTTCTCCGGCGTCGTTAATATTTAAAATACTTGCATTCAGATCCCCCCGTATATGCCATCATTAAAAAAATCGTTGGTGGAAAAAAAAATCTTACCAGATATAGCGCACAGGTAGTGTAGAGTTTTACGGTTAATGCTCGTAATTTGGCTGTATAATTTGTTGAGTAAAACCAAAAAGGGTGCCAAACCGTACACTACGGACCCATGCTTCAGATAATGACTGTTAACTGCTAGGTTCCCACGTCAGATGGTGGCTTGGCGGCTGTCTCATGCCCAATTCATCACAGCCCGCCTTCATTTGGTAAAGTGTTAAGACTGATTTCGACTACGCTGCTAATTATGAGTGGGGCTGGCACTAAAGCCGGGCAATCAAATATTGCTACAACGTTGCTGTCTCACGCTATGCCGTTTCTGTTTGCCCCGGGTTTTTTTATCATTATTACTTCTTGCGACATTCCAGTTAATGGCTCAGCGATGTAGTGTTTAAAGCAAGTACAGGGGTAAGTTAAATACCAGCAACTTCCTGTGAAGCGAAAGGTTGGTTTTTTTGCTTGGTTGCTTGTTGAAGATAAGTAGAAAGCGGGATTTGAGGTACAGATCGTCAACACCCAGAGATTGCAAGCGGGCAGTGTAAAGTTACTTGCATAATTTTAAATTATTTATTTATTAGTTTTACACCTACCGTAACAACATCAATTTATGTTTTTAGCAAAAACTTAATTAAAACAGAGACAGTATGCCTTTCGAATCATTCAACAACCAAGTATGTAAATTAAATTGAACTATTTTTTATATTAAATGTCATAATTTCGTGTTTTTTTTCGATTAATTAATTAAAACGAAATGAATACTTTATCTTAGAATAATATTAAAAATTCAAATTTCTATGAAATTTAAAAATGAATAAAAACTGTTTTTATTATTATTATTATTATTTTTGTTAGTATAAATATATCGAGCAATAAAAAAAAATGAAACGAAAAGTAATGAAATTACTAAACAAAATGAAACAGAAAAATTAAATTGCATGACTTGCAAAAAATAACTTCCAAACATATATAAACGAACATTGGTATATGATTATCAATAACATCGGGGCAACAATATTTTTTTCTATTCCAAACCATTAACAAACATCCATGCCACCATCAGGATTCGAATTTAAACCCTGTGATACCGAACGCCACAGCGCTATTCACTCAACCATCGGGCCCCATAGGTTCATATGGAACCAATAAAAAAAAAGAAATATTCGTTTCCTCAACAAAATATTATAATGCATAATGAAACAAGCGAATAAAAGTATAATAGTTTTTTTTAACTCCTATTTTAATTTTGTATGAAAAAAAAGAATTGAACTTTCTAGACTTTAAATAGTTGTAAAATTTTCCTCCAACAGTTATCAATTGGTTAATATTTGGAAGTCATAAGTAGAATAGTCAAATGAGTCCTTAAGTTAAACTTGATTATTTTAATATTAAAAATAAGTAACCAATAAAAATGAAATTTGTCAAATTATATAATTAAAAAAATAATATTTGTGAAATCATTAAATTTATGTATCCACTAAATTAAATTTATGTATCAACTACCTTAAACACACTGCATCAAATTTTTATATCAACTACCTTAAACAAACTACATTAAATTTATGTATCAACTGCATTAAACAAACTACATTACATTTATGTATCAACTACATTAAGCAAACTACATTAAATTTCTTATCAACTGTATTTGATCTTTCACAAAGCTTAATTCTAATTACATTTCTTTTTTTTTTCATTTTAAACAACCGATATAACATTATAATACTAAGCAAGCGACAAATGTAATTTGAAAAACGATGAAAAAAGAAAACGTAATAATCTTTCATATTGTATAACAAAATAAAATACAAAATAACACAATATTCAAGGAACCGTAACTATTTATACTTATTTATCTCACGAATTTTTTCTCACTAATAATCCCTAATTTCCCAGTCATGAAGGTTGATTAATAAATATCCCTGACTTTCTTCACAACTGGAAATCAGCATAACAAAATAAATTATTATGGAAATAAGGAAAACGATAAAAAAACAATTCGTGATAAAAATTTAAAAACTAATTTTGCCATGGTTGAGTAAATTCTGCAACCACTTTCTAGCTACTCAAAAGCCATTTTCAGTTATAACAATGTAATTATTAGAGAGAATTTCAAAACATTTTCATTTCGATAACTTGTTAGGCGGTCTTATTAAATTTAAATTAACGTTAAATAACACTCTCATTTTAAGATATTTTAACTCGAAATGTATAAGTTGTTCAAGGTCTGTGAGTATTTAGTATCGCTAGTTTATTTCTAATATATTTATGGAATGATTATTGATTTATCGTTAAAAAAAGCACACAATAGTAATAAATAAATTTTTTTTTTTTAAATCCAAAACATTCTTTTTTCTAAAATTTTGGTGCAAATGTACAAAAAAAAATTACTCAAATGAATTCCTTTTTTTTTTAAATAAATTTCTTAACGTTTTTTTTTTTTTTTTTATTTATTTATTTATTTATTTTATTTTTTTTAGTTCAATATTTGTTATTTTCGTATCAAAGGAAGTATAATTTGTGTTCTATTCAATTCAATTTTGAAACAAAGGAAATAATATAAGTTTAAAATCACTATAAAAATATTTTTTTATTTCTTCATCTTTTTTTTAAATTTATTTTACTTTTTTTTATTTTACTTATGTTTATTTATACTTATTTATCTTTGTAAAAATACTACTTTAACTTAATCAAAGTTTTTGCTAAAAAGGCATTAATATTGTGTTATATACTTTAAAAAAATTAAAGATGAATATTTACACATAAATATAATAAATTTTTATTTGTATTTAATATATCTCATGTTTTAATTATTTTGATAATAAATTAATTGTAAATAAATAACAATTTTCGTAATTATGAAAAAAATCTATAAATATCTGGTTAATTAAACTGTAAATATTCATTTGCTTACCAATTTTAAACACTACATTTGTACACAGGAAATTTTTAAAAATTTATCAATTTTAGAAAAATTTGTTGATAATTTCGAAAAATCATTAAGAAATGAAAACAAAAAATACGTAAAAATTTATACAAATATTAAATCCATAAAAAATACTTAGACTTATAAGAACTTTAAATTGTAAATTATAAATTTCTTAATTTCATGAAAAAATTTAAAAATTCAAACGAAAATATATCTCTTCAATTAGTGTTTATTAAATAAGAATGATAACATACTAATATTTCATATCTTCTACCGATAGATGGCGCAACGCGACGTATCTAAAAACTAAATTCTAAAGTTGCACGCTTTATTAACTTAACGAATGTCACCTAAAAGACTTCTTCAGCTGGGCTGTCTTAAAATTGCATTAAGTTCCAAAAAAATGCTATATGTGGGTTCAAACGTGCTTTTAAGTTAAATTATTTAACATTTTTATCTTAAGAAATTAATTTTAAAAAAAAATCGTTGTTATTTACGGACATTATTTACCTTAAATGTTTTTTTAAAGATTTGCAACCAGTTAGAAAATAAAGAATTTCAAGTTTAAAATTTTCTTTGCCTTAATAAAAAACACAATGATTTTAAATCTTACTTTTTAAAAAATTAAAAATTAATTTTTGCATGAATTTCATTTCAAATTTATTAGTTCATATTTTTTTCCGTCAAATATCACTCATATTATTTTCATTTAAATTTAGTAACATTGGGGCCTCAAATTAATATACTTTGTGCTCAAAGAATAAATACGGCATTAATTTTTAGTTATATTTAATTAAAAATGTACTTTATTAAAAAAAATTAAAACAGAAAATTTAAATTATCGGAAGCTATAATTCATACTTAATAACCAAAAATAAAAGAATGAGTATCATTTTTGTAAACAAACATCCTCAAGTTGTTGTAAATAAGTTTATTAAATTTCATTGTATTTAAATATCTCATTATTTCCTTACAAGATACTGATTTGAAACTTCTAACAGTGTTATTTATTAATATTACAAGAAAATAAATAATTTTTATTTTAAACTTAAGAGATAAAATCGAAATTAAGATTATACATATTCAAAGTCAAAACATTATCGCAGACAAATCTGAAGGTTACCAAACATTTGATAAATTTGTTCAAAAGGAAATAAAATATAAAAGGAAAAAGCATTTAATTCATGAACGAATCGTGCAGGATCAAATGAGTAAATTTTCCTTAATCAGAATAAAATATTGTAATCAAATAATTGTTACAAGGTTTAAACTTATCATGTTATGCATATTGTTTCGTTATGTAAATCTAATAAATAAATAACTTAATAACAAGTACTATAATTGCACAAAAGAATTGCATGTGCTTTATTTTATCAGAAATTTTCCATTCATTTAATATGAAAAAAAATATTATAAAAAAATTTGTTCCTCGTTTTGTTCCAGGAAAAATTTATGATTCTTTTTTGATATTGTAATTTTATTTATTCAGTGCAAAGGAAATTTACTTTTATGCATTTTCGGTAGTTACAGATACTACAATTAAAAAGTATGGTTATAATAATAAATAATTGTCAATTTACGTTAATCATTAATAATTTTTTTTTTAAACAAACCATCCCTGGAAATTTCAAATTATATTATAATATAAATAATTCTCGAAATTATTAACAAGAGTTAATTATTACGATATTATTAATTTTTTATTATTAATATTTAAAAAAATATTTCCAATTTTATTTACAGATGTAGTTATAAGATAGCAAACTATAATAATAGTTATTAAATACTAATGAATAATTGTCAATTTACCGAAATAAAATATTATTTTAACCAACCATTTAGTTTCTTTAATGTAAGCATTATTTTTTTTTTTTTGTTCCCTGGAAATTTCAAATTATATTAAAATATAAATAACTCTCAAAATTATGCGAGATTCTTCAGATTTCATTAATACAATATTAATAATTTTCTAAATTATTAACATTTAAAAAATAATTCCAATTTCACTTATCGATGAGGCTATAGGATAAGAAAATATAAAATTTTATTGATTTAAAGTAAAATTTTACGTCTGGAATTTAATGAACAAATGAATTAAAAAAAATACTAAAAAATACTAAGATTCGTCTACTTTTTTACTGGTAAAATGTAACTGTAACAGCTTTGAAAACGAATCATGTCGATTAATATTGTAACTCGTCTTTTTCCATCAGGGTGAAATTTTTGATTGCTTTTCTACTATACAAAACACGAATGATTTCAAAAAGATTACCCACATATAAACAGATTTTTCATACGCCAATGCTCACATAAAACATTGAGAAAAATAATAAGAAAGAAAAAAAAGATTGTTTAGGACAGAATGGTATGAATATTAAATGATAGTAACGTGTACAATAACATTTATTACAACCATTCTTAAACTCGACAAACAGCAACAACAAAAAAGAACACCAAACTGCAACAAACTAGACTAACTCATACGGCAAACCACGAAACCCGTTTATCGTTCAAAAACTCTCGATATAAAGGATTATAGAAAGAGATTTGTTTAGGTCATATATGAATATTATAACGTATACAATGCATACAATGCAACGTATACAATAACATTTACTACAACCATTCTTAAACTCGAAAAACAGCAACAACAAAAAAGAAGATCAAACTGCAACAAACTAGATTAACTCATACAGCAAAACCACGGAACCCGTTCATCGTTCAAAAACTCTCGATAAAAACCATTTTCCATGGAGTTCTCCAGATTCCATCATTAAACCCAAACGGCATTCATCCGCTTTGGATGGGGAAAAGAAGAAGGAAGGAAAAAAAAAAAAAAAAAAAAGAAAGCAAAATCCATTCCACGTGTCACCGCTATTCAAATTTTAAGTTTTCATCGCAGATACCATCCCAGGGTCACACCATAATGAATTCCCTGGCACTTTGAAGAGCACCATCTGGAGCAAGAGGGGGCATTAAAAAAAAAATGGGCGAATCCCGCACACCCCCGCTCATCCCCGGAGGCAGGCAAAAGATAAAAGGGAACACTCTCCCCCACCCACCCTCACTTCGGCGATCACCCATTGATCTAGGCTAATAACTCCCGATTTCCCTAATGGTATCTTCCTTCCCTTCAATCTCTGGTTATGAAGAAAATCGATATTGCACTCTTTCCAATCGATACTGATCTCGATTCAGATGGGATTCAGCTGTCCGAACCTGCTAGGGGGGTCGATCTTTTCCACCACCCCTTTCCCCATATCCTTAAGGAACAGAATGGAGAGGGACAAGATGGATTATATGAAGAAGTTAAGCAAAAAAGGAATAGAAAAATAAATAATAAAAAAAATGGGGGTGGAAAAAAAAATGATGGAAGACAAGGGCCCTTGGGACATTGCTCCCGATACCAGGTGGTGACTGAGACAATGTCCAGAAAGAGGGTGAGAAGAATCCTGATTTATTTTGCAAGGCAGTCAGTCAGGGATTTTGTTTGCGATGCTAATTCAAGCTGGGCATGTAGGTGTCTTTAGACTAGACCAGCATCTGGTAATTCACAGCGTTCAAGGGATAGTTCATCTTGTCCAGTTGTTATGCATCATTGGCATCATGCTTTGGTTTCATTCAACTGTCAAATGCTTAAGATATTATGGGGCAAGTGTTTTAATGCTAATAATAATAGTTGATGTTATTTAAAACTGTTATCCCAAAAATGATTAATCAAGATTTTGATCCTTTTCCTGTTGTTTCGTTTCATTGTTGTCTAACTTTGCAATTTTACTATTATATGCATTGTTATTTTTTAAGTGCTCCAATTAACTTTAGAAATTTAAGTATTTACTATCTAAGATAAGTTGATAATTTTTTTTTCAGATGAGAATTTTATTGATAATCAGTCGATGAGTAATCATGAAAATTTGAAACAATTTCAGATTCCAAAAGATCATTAAAAAAAAAATAATAATTTTTTACCATTCTAAGCTAACAATATTTGCTTAGAATAAATCAAAACTTTACAGCGTTATAATTATGGTTTTCGTATTGAATGCAGTTTGGTAAGCATATGAAACAAATCAAATACATAATTAATTAATCATATTAATTTCCTAAATGCGACACGCATATCAAAATAACCAAGCAACTCGTTCAGCATATACATACCCATAGTGTACCAAATTCAGAAGCCTCAGATTAACTAGACAGGGAATGAAATACAAACTATTAAAGAACAATTCAAGAACGCAAATTAATTTAATCAGATTTACTAATATATGTATGAATTTCGTAAAGATAACACCACCATTTTGGTATAAGCAAATCCAAATCCTTCATTTCACTTTTCTCCTTTAGCATGACAGTGTAAAATCGAATCTGTTAGCATCCCATGCATGTAACTAATTTCAGAAAGACTATTAATTGACAATTATCAATTTATAAAAGAAAATAATAATAACAAAATAATTTTTTTAAATATAATAGCCACTAATATAATAATAATAGACATCATAGTCATATAATAGCCACTATCATCATAGTCATATATCAAGAAAACTCAAATCATACCATCTCAGATAAGCCTGCATGAAAATAGCGCCTATTAACATTCCTTTATTAAACTCATCTTATTTCAGAAAGACATTGTAGCGCATCTAAAATAATAAAATACAAATAATAATCAATTTATGAGTTATAAATGGTTAGCTGACATTTATAACAAACTAATTTCTTGAATATGATAACCATTAATGATTCCATTGCAGTTCTGTACCAAGAAAACACAAATCGCACCATCTAACTTATCCCTTTTCCTCGTCAGTGTGGCTAAAAAATAAATAAAAGTGGCGTCTCCTAGCATTCCATTAATATATCTTATTTCAGAAAGACATTACAGATTATCTAAAATAAGGAAACATAGAAAGTTGTTGGTTTATCCATGACATATAAATGAATTATCGTCTTTTATAACAACTGAATTCCTTGAACATGATAACCACAACTGGTAGCACCACGGTCCAAATCACACCCTCTCATTATTACTGTTAGTGTACTCCATTATTTCTGTTAGTGTACATTAAAAATAAGTCTCCTTCTCTGATATATCTAATTTCAGAAGAACAAAATATAAACTAAGTAATGAAATACAGAAAATTGTTTGATTTATTGGCGATTTCTGAATAATTTAATTTCCTTAACAAGATAACTATCAATCACACTCCTGTCTGAAGAAAACCCAAACTACTTCATCTCCTTAAATACCTGCTTCCTACTCCTACCACTCCATGTATTAAAATACTGTCTCCCAACATCTCATTTGTATATCTTTCCGAAAGACAACACAAAGAAATTAAAATAAGAAAATTTTACAAAATAATTTATCTACTGATGCTTTGTGAACAATTTACTCTTATTTATAACAAGTGAACTTCCTGAATACGATAGCAATACTATGCAGTCTTATCCGAGGAAAACTCCAATCACTCAATCTCCATTATCCCTATTAGTGTATATTAAAAGGGCGTTACCTTAATATGTTTAATTTCAGAATGATGCAATTTTTAAATAAGGAAAAAAAAATTATTGATCTACTCATGATTTATGAACAGTTCCTTCCCATGTGCTACAAATTGATTTCCTTAAAACGATAGTTGCACTTCACAGTTCTATCCCAAATCACACTATATCACTTAACCCTGCTAGTACTATACTACTGTGTCCAAAAAGTAAGACCAATTTTCAATTTAAACGTCCCAGGGGCTTATAATTTCATTTTTTAAAAATCTTTTTTAGGTTGCTGGCACTGTCCTTGACATCTGTGTGAAATTTGACGTCAAAATATTCATTAGTGTTTGAGTTACGCTTGGTTTTGTGAGACGCTAAAACTGATTCCGGCGATTTTTCAAAAGTCTGAATTAATTGAGCAAAGATCTTGCATTTTTTGTTAGCGGAAACGTATAGAATGTTACAGGAAGCATTCGGTGAGCATTCCTTTATCGGAAAGAAATGTTTACAAGTGGTATAAATAGTTCAAAGAAGGCAGAGAACGCTTTGAAGACGAAGAGCGTCGACCATCCACATCAACCGACGAAGCTCATGTCCAAAAAATTAAAGATTTGGTCTTCACAAACCATCGATTTACAATTGGAGACCTTGCTGATGATGTTGGAATTTCAAAAGGATCGGTCAATTCCAGATTGAAGAGATTCAACTTTGAAGGCCATCCCTGCCGATGACTTTTTAGCATGCATTGGGGATTGGAAAAAAGTTGGCATAAGTGTATTGTGTCCGGAGGAGATTACTTTGAAGGCGATCAAATAAATTTGGAAGAATAAATAAGGAGTTTTTGAAAAAAAAAATTGGTCTTACTTTTTGGGAACAGTAGTATGTATTAAAATGTTTAATGCATACTAAGTTACCTTAATAAGTTTAATTTTTGAATAATTCAATTTTTAAAGAATAATTAATTTTTTTTTAGTAAAAAAAAATTATTGATCTACTCATGATCTATGAACAATTGCCTCCCATGTTGCTACATACAAATTGATTTCCTTAACCCTGCACACTTCACAGTGCTATATCCCAAATCACACCATCTCACTCATCCAATGCTGGTGTGTATTAAAATGGCGTCTCCTGGCATCCCATTCGTATATCTAATTTCGAGAAAGACCCCGGCAGAGAGGATGGAGAGCAGGGGGGCTGGGAGGGAATCGCCTGGATAACTTATAGACGTCTAAATCCATTATCACTTAGAACCGAAGCTGTCATACCTCGTTTATGGCTTCTCTTGGCAAGCTCATATTTTTCTGTCTTTCCGCCTTAATCAGGGAGACAATCTTAAATTGCGTTTCCTGAAGCCGAGAGCTTCTTGATCAGAGGACGCCCGAGTAATTCTTCTCGCGGAGGGAAAGGCGCTTCTTAGGCGCTTAAAAGGGCTCCTTCTCTCTCTCGCAAGTGGATTTGCAAATACGGTTTTAGAGAGGAGTCGACTTGTTTTCATTCGTTTCCTTATTTATAGCGCTATCCGAGAATATTTCGCTAACAAAACGATCTGCGGCGTTTAATGTTATCCTATAAAAAGGAGTCATTTGATCTTTATTTATTTTTTTCGTAATTTTTATAATTATTTCCTGTGTTGCATATAATTTAATTCCTAAACTAATATAATTTATTTAATAATTTTAATAATAATTAATTTATTTAATAATTTTTATTAATTAATTTATTTAATATAATTTATTTCCCTTAAGTAAGAAAATTGTTCATTAAAAGACTACTTTCGTTTGCTCGCGAGTAGATTTGCAAATAGAGTCGCTTGTTTTCATTCGTCCTTATTTATAATAGCACAATCTGGGAATATTTTGCGATCTGCGGCAATCTGCGGGGTTTAATATTATTCTGTAAAAGATATTAATTTTTAATTTTATTTATTTATTATTATTGTTTTTTTTTTTTTTTTTTTTTTTTTGGAAATTAAAATTTTTGTATTTATTTCTTTGCATATAATTTGAAATAATAATATTCTTTGTTGCATATGATTTAATAATTTATTTCCTTTAAATAAGAAAATTATTCTTTTAAAGACTCCTTTGCGTCGCTCGCCAGTAGGTTTGCAAATAGAGTCGTTTGTTTTCATTAGTCCTTATTTCTAACAAAATCCGAGAATATTTCGCTAACAAAACAATCTGTGGCTTTTAATGTTATTCTGTAAAAGATAATAGCTTGACCTTTAATTTTTTTTCCCTGTAAATTTTAATTTTTATAATTATTTTTGTATTGTATATAATTTAAAATAAATTTATTTTCGTTAAATCATAAAATTATTCTTATAAAGGCTCCTTTCGGTTGCTCTCAAGTAGATTTGCAAATAGAGTCGTTTGTTTTCATTTGTCTTTATTTATAGCACAATCCAAGATCACTTGCTAATAAAACAATCCACGACTTTTAAGGTTACCTTATAAAAAAAAAGAGTTTGTCCTGTTCTTTTTTTATTTATTTATTTTTTTTTTCGTAAATTTTAATTTGTATATTTATTTCTTGTTTACGTATTATTTAAAACAAATTTATTTCCCCTAAATAAGAGAATTATTCACAAAAAGGCTCATTTGGTCCTTATTTATAGAACAATCCGAGAATATTTCGCTAATAAAACAATCTGAAACGTTTAAGATTACCAGTTAAAAGAGAAATAATTATCCATTAATTCAAATAAATAATTCATTTGTCCATATTTATAGCATAATCCAAGAACATTTAGAATTTTTTAACAGAATATTGAATTTTTCATTTTCTTTCTTTTTTAAGTATGTTACGAAAATTTTACGATAGTATATTTTATTATCTGAAATATACTTACTAGTAATTTTTGACGCTTACATTTATCACAAAGTAAAATGACCTGGCTGTTTCTCCCTGTACTTTTTACATTAACCTATTTTTAAAAAGTATAAACTTAATCATTACATTTTATACTACTACTAATAAAATCGTATAATATGGATAACTAAATTTTATACTGTTAATAATTAAATTTTAGGGTGAGCAGAAGATCTACTTCCCCGTGGTGCGCCTGGTAACACTTTTTAGTGGCTAAAAGATCTGCAACTCGGCATTTTTGAACTCTGTTTCAGCATGTTTTGATGTATTATTTTGTTGTTGTTGTTGTATGTTGTATGTTGTATGTTTTTTTTTTTTTCGTTGTTCTTCTTTTGCTGTAACTGTTCATAATCTGCCATTGGAAATAAAAAAATAATTAAATTTTATAGTATAAATAGTTTAATTGACATTACTTTATGCCCAGTGACAAGTAGATTTGAAATTTGTATTTGTTCCCCTTTCTTCTTAATAACATAATATGCCACAAAGATTCAAAGTTATATTTTTTAATCATAAGTATCTATAATACACATATTTAATGAAGAAAATATCTTTCTTATTTTCAATATCCTATTTATTTAAATTAAAATGTATAACTTATAATAAAATTTATATCTTAAAATATTTGAAAATTATTCATTTAAAATATTTTTTCGTTCGCTCTCCTTTGAATTTACCAACAGAATTTGAGATAAAGTATACATTTTTATTTATTCTTAATTGTACTCAGAATACTCCAAATGTGTATTCCTTCATGAATGCATATGCAACATATTTACTCTAGAGAAACGTTAACTTATTTTATTTGATTAGCGTTAATATAAATTTATTTATTAAAACTTATACATAATTTACCGTAAATTTTACTTAAATCGTTATTAATTTAACGCTTTCGACATTTCTGCAAAGTAATGTCTATCAGTACTTTGAAATAATTAGATAAAATTCATAAAGTACTTTGAAAATAAATTAAGTTTCAACTCTGCATGTCGTTTGAAGATAAATATTTTAAATCATTTTTATTTATAATAAATTAATTTAAATATTTTTAATGAATTCAATTGATTTTCTTACATCTGCTCTCTCTCTTTTTTTTTTTTTTTTTTTTTTTTTTCTCTTAAAGTGATTTGTCAAAAATGAAGGATAACTTTTAAAATAACTTTAGAATTGGCATTTATTTCGCTAGATGAAATGATTCGGAAGAATAAAATTAATAAATTTTTTTTAAACAGAGTTAAGATAGAAACAAACCATCATTTTAAATATAATTCGTTAACAATTCATAAAAAGGAATTTAAGAAAATAAATGAAGTTGTTTATCTTCAAATGTCATTAAAAGTTTAACATGTCAAATCGTTTTTATTTATTCTAAAACGTTTAAATATTTTAAAAATTGATTTTGATATTTCTAAGTTCCCTTTTTTTGCATTGCAACGATTTGTCATAAATAATTTTTTAAATAATACTTCTGTTAGCATTTATTTATCTCTGTGAAATGTGTCGAAACGTAAACCCAATCTAATGCGGGTCACAGTGTTAACGTGCCACGAATTATGAAACTGTCGGAAGGACTCGGCTTTCCGAAGTATTCACCTAGCGTTCGGAAGGACTCGGCTTTCCGAAGAATTCTTCTAGCGTTCGGAATTATTCGGCTTTCCGAAGGATTCACTTAGCGTTCGGAAGGACTCGGCTTTCGGAAGAATTCACCTAGCGTTCGGAAGAACTCGGATTTTGAAGGCATCCAATTGCAGACACTGCTTTCAGAAACGTGGAGACTCATTTATTTGTGCGATTAAATACGGCGATTCTGATAAAGGGTATAAGCATATCTCTGGTCAGTTTATATGATGGAAGTGTTCTGAGTTTTCGCCCATACGAAACGCATATGCGGAAGTTATCCCAGAAGGACCTCGGCATATTGAATAGCCTCGAATTTCTCCTAGGCTATTTGTGTCATACATGAATACAAAACATTCATGAGCAGCGATGTACCATGAAATAAAATGCATTAGTTTTGTATATACCACCTAAGAGTTTATTATACATATGGTAAGAGTGCTTCCTCTTACATTCTACCAAGAGCACCTCCTGGGATGTTCAGGAGAAATGTTCAGTTGGCCGGGAGACTCTCACCCGAGAGGAAGTACAGCGGAACCTTCTCTGAGAAACGTTTAGTTTATAGTCTCTTATCCCGAGAGGCAATATATTTTACGTATCCTGCGCATAGCTGAGTATCCGGTTTTCGTCTTAGAAGTGGATTCCGTCCACGAATCTATAATTATTAGAGACACGCAATATTTAACACATTTAAAGGCATATGTTAAATATTGCGTGTCTCTAATTGTATATGTGTGGTGTTTCTGCGCGTGTCAGTAACGCTGTGAGTTCTTCAACTTGTGCCACAAGTATCTCAACCCAATCATACCCACTTACAATCAGGTTGGCCAACCTGCATACTACAGTATTAATATTTATAGTTTATTAGATATTTTAACAAAATACTAGAATAACTTGCGTGAGATTATTAGTTTATCAGTCAAACGAAATTGGGGTAAACTTTTACGATGTATGTGTACTATTGCATTCAAAAACAAAACCATCATTTTTCTAGCACAACGCATTCGGTTTCATTTATGAGTCATTTGATTGCTAGGATTAAACATTCGAAGGAATAATTTCAACTTTAAAAGCAATCACAAGCTATTATATTTTAGTAGATACCGAGTACTACTGAAATCCAGAAAATGAAGCACCTTGATTAAACACAGCGGCCACGTCAAATTGCTGTAGACCCTAAATAAGGAATTGATGAGAGTCAAAAGAAAAACACAATTTCTGGAATAAAAACCCATTAAATTTGACCTCGGGAGATTAAGTTTCAAATTATCTTTCGAGTAATGCAACCAGCTGCTAACCATTTAAGTTATGAAGACATAAAATATTGATAGAAACTATAAAACGGTACTGGTGACTCGTGTAAGATTTAGTTAAAAATTTCTGTATAATGTACAGTACATAAATATTCGATACATTCCTTAAATAATTTTCTAAGCATTTTTTATTGCGGTTTCGCATAAGGAAATGTAATTTTCATGTTGTTTCTGAGTGCTGTCTTTAATTGTAATTGGTTATAGAAGATGTTCAAATTTTAATGAGTGGCGTGAAAATTTAATAAAAGTTTGTTTCAATTGAATCTGGGTGTGGATTTTTTTTATAGAATATTACGTTAAAATGTATAATTTTTAATTATTGTTATTTATCTAAGAAGAAATTTCAGTTAAAAAAATTTTCATAAAACAACTATAAATGAAATCAAAATGTTTTTGAAATCATTCATATCTTAAATTAAAAGAATGGGGAAGAAATTTTTCTTTTTTTTTTGTTTGGTTTTTTTCAATACTAATACAAAAGATATTACAATAAATTTAAATATTAAATCCATTTTTATTACCGAATTATATGCAGTTAGCTACTACGAAAGAACAAAAACATCATTACACAATGTAAAAATAGCAAAATTAAAGTAGACATAAAAGTTAATTTATAAAAGAATTTCATTACATCTGTTGATTGCTCCAATAATTTCAAGAAAAATTAACTTCAAGAAAAGCTTCAATAGACTTAATTGATTTTCCATTTAACTACTACGAAAGAACAAAAACTTCCTTCACATTGTAAAGATAGCAAAAAAATAAAATAGACATAAAATTTAATTAATAATTTTAAATTGAAAACTCCTTCTAGTCAAGTGCCTAATATTGCAACATTGCAGAATTGAGTATTGTCAAAATTTCCCTTTATATTTTTATAAATAAAAAAAAAAAAAAACTTGCTAGTTATACTCTTATTTATTGTATGGTAATAAAGTATCATAAGCAAACACAAGCTATTCAAATGTAGGCAAACATGAAATTAAAATTTCCTCATAGTTTACCAACACGCATCACTGCAGATTAATCTGCCATCAAGAAAAAGGGGCACAGGACTGTCAAAGGATCTCATTATTACTGCTACTTGATATCTATGCCTCAATCATTTCGAGAGAAATTAACTTCAAGAAAAGCGTCAATTGACTTAGCTGATTTTGCTTACAACATATCCGGTTAACAACCAGAGAAAGAGCAAAAATATCTCACTTTGTATAACAGTGTGGATAAGGAGGAGAGAAAAAAAAATAATGTAGTAGACTGGCTGTCAATGAGACTAAATCACCTCGCGCGGCACATAATGACCGATCAAATTATAGCTTTCCTCTTATCCCAAGACCATTTTTACTCACTCTAAATACCCAGGTAATGGGATCCTATGCGTAGGTGTAGACCCCCAACCCCCACCCTACCTCAGTACCTTCCTAAGGGTTGCTAGATACATACTCGAAAGGATGGGGCTATGACGTCATGGTCTGGACATTGAGGTTATTAATTACTTGAAAATGACCGGCTTCGAGAGTCCCAATCAAACACGACGCTGTGAGAATTCAGTGCTATTTGGCAAAAGGTGGAAGAAAAAAAGAAAGAAATTTTTTTTTTTTTTTTTTTTTTTTTTTTTTTTTTTTTTGTAGTCGTTCATTTTAGAGAATGGGTTTTGTTAATCCTTTCTGCTCGTAAAAAAAGGGGCAATTTTATTCCAATTTGATGAAACCAAGAATGAAGGGGGATTAGGGGTGTAGGGGATTATTACTTATTTATTTATTTATATTTCCATTTCTGTTGAATATGCACCTTCGTTATTATTATTTCCTATGTACTTTATCTTTATTTTTTTGGTTAATGTCTTTTTTTTTCCTTGATTTGGTTGTGGTGTGTCCCTCTTGGTATAAGATAATTTTAATTCATGGATCAGTGATTTTAGTTACATATGGCGTGCATAAACTTCTTCGAATGAGAAAAAAAAAAAAAAAAAATGTTGTAAAAGGGAATCATACTACACTGAATGAAAACAGAGATAAAAGAGAAAAAATTCTGTTTTTTCTCCTTTTTATTATTAATATTATTATATCCGTTGAATTTCCAAGTAACATGAATTTTCATTGAGACTATGAAGTTATTCTCCAAACGCTTCTGTGTCCAACCTCTTGCAATATTCATGATATTTACTTGTTCGCTATGGTTTTCTGGGAAATGTTACGCTGTAGATTTGACTTTTATCACCTCTTTGTGCCATTGCTTTAATTCACGATGAGCAGGGATGTTGGAAGGAAGGGTAAAAAAACTATATTTTAGAACAGAGTTCATTGGAAAAGACAAAGAATATGAAATGCTTTGACGTGTTTTATTGTTTGTAAAATCCAGGTTTTAGTACTGCAATTTAAGCAATGCAATGGTCTATTAGATGTTAAATGTACATACTGATACCAATTTTCTTTTTCATAAAAGTGCTGCATTAATACATTTTTGGCATTAAAATAAAAGTTCATTTTCAATTCAAGACAAAAAATTAACGGAATTTTTTGGAAAAGGAGTTTTCATTTCAAGATCAAATTTTCTGAGATTTAAATAATGTTGTTATGTATCGTTTTGATATTATTTTATGTATGAATTAATAAAATCATTTGAAAAGTTATTTAATCATAATTTTTTTGTTCCATTTTCCAAAAAAAATTTTATTATTCGCATAACTTGTTCTTTTGTTTTATATTACCTCCGAAATTGTCAAAAAGTTTGCATAATTTTGTGATACAGAAATTCTATAAAAAAAGGATTTATTTATTAGTTTCGTCTTTTGATGTAATTCCTTAAACTTCAAATTCAGCATATCATCATCGAATTCTTTATAAGGAATTTATTTCAAAATCACTTAATGATTATAAAGATCATTATGATCTTTATCTACAAAATCCAATTATCATATACCATGAATTGATAATGGTAATTTATCATAACCTTTATCAATTTTAAGAGGAAACTTTTGAACACATTTGATTTTATTAATATCCTGGCAACAAATTTATAAAAATTTCTTATTTACAATAAGTTAATTTTTCAACTTTGTAACATTATATATATCTAACTTCATCTCTAAAATTCTTAACCAATTTCAAACTGATTCTTAGATATGATAACGTTTGTCTTAGAATAAAGTTAATAATTAATTTACAGTCTAAGACTTTTAATGAATAATTAATTTTGTATCCGAAGTTTTTGTAACATAAAAGAATCATTCTTGTAACTTTTTGTCCTCTTGGTGAATTAATTAAGTGACTTCAATCTAAAACATTTTATGTATAATTGTTCTTTAATAAGAAACCTTTAAAACTCGAAAATTAAAACTCTTACAGAGTAATAATAAAAAATAAAAAAAACTTAGTGAGCTACTTAATTGACTCGTCTGGAACTTTTTTGATGGCACAACATCGCCATGAATTCCTCCCAGAAAGAGGAAAAACTCTAACCTTCATTTAATAGGATTACCACTCGGTTTCAATCAACACCATAAATTACCTCCCCATGTTAAGAGAGAACCTGCAAGATAAGAGCACACGATAAGAAGGGGAAAGGCTATCTAAATTTTATGAGCTACTTTTTTTGCAGGCTTTACTGAATCTTTGGTAAAAAGTTCGTCGCCATGAAGGAAAACTATATAATAGGGGGGGGAAATACCCACGTGATTCCGCTGCTAAGTGTTGTGTGCTGATTGTTAATTTCTTAACGCGGATGATGACTTCTGCAGATACCAGGTCGAAAACATCGAGTGGATATTTTTTTAATGAAATTTGCAATCTCCTGTTTGACTTGCATATAAAGGACCCATTAGCCCACGCCAGGGTGTTTATTAAGGTTCCTTAATCGGGCAAATCTGTACATTTCTAGGTCTTCGTTAAAATTTTTTCATTTACTTTTTGTCACTTGAAATGAAGTGGTGGAAGAAAAAAAAAAAGAAAAAAGAAATTATTTTCAGACATGGTTAAGTCTGATTTCGAGCGAGTAAACACTTTTCGAGACAGATATTTGATGTGATATTGTCTGAATCACATTCCATTTATCGCTGTTATCTTGGACAGGTTGTAAATGAGTTATGCGGTCAGGTCAGCGGAATAACACGAGGGGAAATTAACGCTTCCTTTAAAAAACATAGTGCGATATTAAAAAAATGTTAGTGTATATTTATATAATAATAAACTTGAGAAAATTAAGTTAAAGTTATTTCCTACTGATAAAAACATAACATTTTTAGAATAGTTTCGTTGGACGATTTTTCTTTTGAATTATTATGAATTCTTTAGATATGTATCGTATAAATTTTTCTGTATATTAAATATAAATAAACAAAGTTTATTATTAGAGGGAAGTTTTTTTTTACAAACTGATTATATTTTTTTCTCGAAATCCCGTAAAAATCTATTAAATATTATAAGTAAATAAAATTTAATATACTTTTTTCAATGGATTAATTTCTTCTTCATTAGCGCAACAACTCCATGGTAGGCCAAGGCCATCTACCTGTTGGCAAATTTGGAAACATGAGATGTTTCCTTTTTAAGGGGTAAGGTTGTCAATGTGAGGTTGTAAGTTCAACGCTCTACGGTCATATTAGACCAGGATCTAACGTTTAAAGAGGTTTCTGAGTCACTTCAAACATCCATGGAACAGCCGGGACTCAGACACGAAACCTGTGATACAGAGCACCATATCACTAGTCATTTAGCATCAGGCCACATGGATTAATTTATTGGAGTAAAAACATTTGAAAATTTTTTTGCACAATGCAAATCAAAATATCAATGCACAAGTTATTAGAAATAAAGTTAGAAATATTATATATATTTTCATGAACATTTTCTAAATTTAGAGATTTTTGAGATTATATATATATTTCTTTTTCAAGAAATTTAATTGTTCTGATTTTTCAATTACAAATAAAAGACAAAATCTTATTCTTATTCCACTTCACATACACAAAACTAATCAATTCTAAAATTCATCGTCCACCCAAAAACTAATAACATATATTTTTTTTTTGTTATATACCTAAACCCAATCCATCAACTGAATCATAAGATTGATCATGAAACCGTCATCAACACGTTAAAGCAACAAAGGCAACTTCCCACTAATCCTACGAGTTTCTTCAAAAAAAGCTCTTACACAAAACAAAGGACTTAACTTTTTAATACCCCACAAAAACAACAAAACAAAGAAGCAACTGAACAAAGTTTCAGAAAAGGAAAAGAGCAGAAATGAAATCAAAAGAAACCGGCCCGAATCCGAACGTTGCCACCTACTGCTCAGCATAATGGGACATAAAGGAGTGGGGGCGTGGTAACAAAAGCACGAAAACTTGCAAAAAAGCAACAACAACAACAAAGTCGCTACGAAATCCGCATACGGAGAGACTTTTGCATGCTGACTGAGACCTACAGGTGGGTGCGTTGACACCAAAACTGCTGAAATCCAGAGCGATCTTGCTGGCAGATAGATTGACTGGCTTGATGCAGTGCCGGAATCTTTCTGAAGTTTCTCTGTGTGTATCCGGCTCACCTCGTCCAAGAGTTCACGCTCCTAAATGCGGGGTCCAGATCCATTAAGCCTCTCGGTAATGAATCCACCATGGGAAGTTTTTATACGGTGTTATATGGAAGTTATTCTTTCTTCAGAGAGCTAATGTCCCGCCGATAATTGGGGGGTAGTTTTCAGAGAGAGGCCAAGAGCTCTTGGAGCACATCAGAGGAAACCTGATATTGGAATGAAAGGGAAAGATGAAGACATTCAGAGTCGTGGTCATCTAGTTTGTGGATGTGGTTCCTAAATGGTTCTGGCATCTATTTCGTTTTATTTGAGGTCCTGGTTTAGTTAATGTCTTGTTAAGTCTGATGTGAAACAAAATGATGCATGGTTTCAATTGTTTGAGTAAATGAGTAATTTAATAGATTCTGGTAAAGCCATGCTGATTTTGTTACAATTAATTGATTTAAGTATGTAGATAGTTATAAAAATTGTCTTGGTTTTTATATTATATAATTAGTAACTTCTGTATTTGAACAAAATTGTTTATTTATTGTCGACAATTATAAGACATTGACGTCTCGTGGCCCAGTGGTAGCTGGCATATAGTAAGAATGAGGATCAATTCCACTTTAAATACGTAACAAAAGCATATACCCTGTGGGGCAATGTATGTCGTACATTACAAATACTTTCTTCTTTGACCATCAGTGGTTGATTGTGGTATACATAAGCCGTTATTGACGTATGAACAAAGCCCACCAATGTTCTAATAAAAAAAGTTTTTTCTGAGAAACTTGACTATTTCAGGCGACAAACTAAAAATACTGGTTGTCTCATTTTAATCAGCTAGTTCAACAAGAATTTCTACATTTTTTTTTTCCAAGTAAATTTCTCAGGAAATAAAATATTATTAAATTGAATTTGTTAAGCTGTAACTTCTTCATTGGCGCAACATCCTCATGGTAAACCAAGACCATCTACCTATTTTCGAGACTGGCGATGTTTTTTATGGGGTAGGGTTGCCACCCCTACGCTCAACTCTTTACAATCATATTAGAGAGAGAGACCTATGGTTTAAAGTGGATTCCGATTATATGAAAAAACATTCTCATCTGTTAGTATAATTTTTCCCCAGTATATGAAGCAAAATTTGGAAGGAAAAAAAATGACACAATTTTTTTTCCTTAATATAACAGTTATTTGAAAAAAGTCATGAAATAAAATTAAAGAAATTGTTTTAATTTTTCCAGATTTCCAGAAAACAATAAATAAATGAGAATTACATGAATTAAAGAAACTAACAGATTTAGTCCAAACTATAAGCATTCTGCATTATTATTATTATTACAGTATTTAGAACAAAGGATAAAAGATGCGCAATCACCTATTTTCTCATTAATCCAAAAATTAATCCGGATATTGCACACAATAGCGGTTGAAAGCAACGAGCAAAACAAGCCAGCAGGCGGCATCAAACAGCAACAATTCCGCATCAGAAAATAGATCTCAAAAAATAACTCGTCGATAGTCATCTAAACTGGAAATTTTCATCTAGATAAGATGAGAATAAGCTATATTAAAGAGTGAAAAATGTTGGTCATTAAAATAATTGTGCACGAATTATGCCTATCCTCCAGCTATCATATATTTCCTTTTGTAAGATAAAAAAGCCGACATGTGTTCTTGCGCTAAGTTTTTATTCAAAGAAACAAACGTAATTATGCCAGTTCATTGAACAACCACGATATTCTCTCAAAAAATAAGTAAAACTTTAACCTCACATCAATTTAAATCCTAATTCTTTTTTTGTGATTTATAAAGTATATAAATCGTTTTTTTTTTTAAATAACTGAATTATGAAGAATATAAATCGATTTTTAAATAACTGAGATGACAAAATAAATCGAATTTTCGTCTAATATCTCTGCATAATCCATACATCGGAATGTTTTGCCGGAAAATAATTTAATTGGTTCTAAAGATTGGTGACTTGGGAGTTAGTTACAAGATACTAAAGTTAATTTCTCAAGTTCAACCTGTTACTTTTACAAGTATAATCATATAAACACTAAAGAAGGGGTAAATATGATTTAAACTATTTACCATTAATTCCGCCTGATGCCCGAGTGACTGGCTCTCGGTGCTACAATTTTATCTGATTTCATGGATGCTTGTAGTGGTTCGGAATCGGCCTTAAATCGTAGGTCCCGGTCCAATATGACTGCAGAGCGTTGGGCTGACAACTCTTCCCCGTGAAAAGGAAACATCTGTCTTGAAATCTGCTAGTAGGCAGACAGTTTTGGCACACCATAAAAAATGCGCAAGAAGTTTAGTTTATCGATCTATGATAATTTTGTGCAATTAAAACCAGGACCTACAGTTTAACGCGGATTCCGAGCCACTACAAGCATCCATGCCACAGCTAGGATTCAACCTGAAGCCTGTGGTACCAAAGACCAGAGCGCTAGCCAATTGGCCATCAGGCCACACACCAATCAAGAAGAAGTGTAGCTTGGAAATGTAATATATTCAGCTTGGGTATACAGGAACAATAACAGGAAACGTTAAACTACTTAATCGCCGTAACATCGTTTGATGTTTTTTCAGCTATCATAGAATGATATTCAAAATCACTTTTAGAGTTGTTTATGACATATAAACTGTTAATTATAATATACATGCACAGCCGTAACGTGTATTGGGATGTATAAATACTTTTTATCTCTATATTAACCACAAATCTCTCAACTCCAATTTCTTTCATCTACTTAGAATCATACCTTATTTTGGTTTGAATTTTATATAAGCATTTAATGTGATCTATAAGTAACACTTGGTGCCACTTGACTAAGCCTATTTAGAACACAAGTTTAACTTATCAATCGGTTATATTTACACTTGCTACCAAATACCATTTGAAAAAAACGATTTATTTAAATTCAAAACACGATTACAACTTTATGGCGTATATTTATTTTTCCCCTCATATACTCGATCCTGGTCTAAATTTTGGATTATTCCAGGATTTAACTTCTTAAACGCTTTCGTCTTCTTAACAACTTTTTTTTGGGGTCGGCATCTTTTTTAAGAATATATATAGAGGGAGAGAGAGGGATAAAGAAATTTTTAGTCGATTTTTTTTTCCAACAGAGGCTGGCAAGTTTTTATTCACCTTAAAATCTTTATCGACCTGAATTCATAAACTTCCTTCTTTTTTCTTTCTCTTTGTAACACCGAACACACTTTTATGGTATTACCGGCTAAACAGTAATCCTGTTACATAACACAGTCCTACGCTGTGAAATCGTCCGCCTGTAAAATCAAAAGGCTGTCACTTAAAAAGTGTAAGGGAAAGAAGAGAACAGTTATACATTTATATTTTTTTTTTCACAACTCTCTCTTTCTATACACATTCCCGCTTCTTAGATACCCCCTTTCGCTTTAAGCGCTGTATGGATTTATTTAAAGCGGTGTTGAGAAGCTGAAATATTACGTTTTTGTAACGTGATTTGCATGTCTAAATGCATTGTACCCGTGAGCTTAACCGGTTCTCGATCGATGTAAACTGAATTTCTAAGGCTCTTGTGGTGCAGTTCGCAAATTCGGGAAGAAAGTCGTGAATGCGAAGTAAATCAATTGGTGCGTACATTTTTATTATGATTTTTTTTTTTTTTTTTTTTTTATCATTCTTTATTCTCAATTCCATTTTTATCTTTTTTGTTTTCTCACTAGATTTAATATGGATTCCGTCGAACGGAATTTAACGGGAAGGAATAGATGTGGCGTATTTTTACTTTGTGCCATCCCGAAGATCAATGGCTTGTTTGTTTAAAGACATGACGAGGTGTGAACGGTTAGTTGAACAATTGCAGGTGGAAACGGAAACGCTGCTAACAAGTATCTATGTTTTTAGCATGAGATAAAAATAAAATAAAAAACACTTTTGTCGTCTTTGGATCGTTTTAAATACTTGATGCCAAATGAAGTGTCGCCAAATTGAAGAAAGTTGTAAATTCGCCCCGGTTAATAAATAAAAATCGAATTAGTTTCGGATTTAAATATCATGTAAATCATGCTGAACTTTTGGAAATATTCAATAGATCGTTCTTTGGATCTTCATTGTCATATATTTTTTAAATTGGATGTCAAAAGCCCTGACAACAAGACGTTTCAAGATTATTCGATTTATGTAACTTTAATAAATGAAAATTATTGGGTTTATCATCTTATTATTATACTTTGTTAAGAATTATTTATTGTAATGGACATTAGTATTACAATAACCTAATTATAAAAATATCTGCTAGCAGGCAGATGGCCTTGGACCACCATGGAGCTGTTTCTCCTATGTAGAATTATAAAAATGTATTAAATTGTTAAAAAGATTTAATCTCAAAAATGTCACAATGATTATTCATAACTATTAATTAATTCATAACTAATTATTCAACAAATATGAGACATTTTTTCTTAACATGTATTTTCGTATTGGAAATGCCAGTAGTGGTTTATATCACTTAAGATATTGTACGGTAAAACTTTCTAAAAGAACATGTAAAATCACTTGTATATTATTCCACAGAAACCTAGAAAACTCTAACCAGGTAGTCAGTCAACTGTTGACAGTCACATAGAATATTTTCTTTTTTTAAAGTAAATTTTGCAAAAATTCAAATTTTGATCCTCATTTTAGATATCTAACGAGTACTGCTATTGTACCACAAGTGGACCAGTACTAAAACAAAAGTACAGCGAGGAAAAGGACAATATAATAGATATTTAAAGACATCCAGCATCAATGAAAGACAAACCAGTACAATAAATTCGTGTCGAAAATGAAATAGCTTCAACATAAAGGGTCCATTTATACCAAAAGAGAAAGCATTTTCCCTTTCTCTGAAATCGAGTTAGTTTTATAGCACACAATATTTCTACAACACCATGAACCCAGTTGGCATTTTCACACGGTCAACAGAATTTAATATTTCCTCTTTGACTTAAATGAAAATGAAAAAAAATATATATATATATAAAAAGAATCGTCCTAACCACCTTCAAAGCATTCTAGGAAAACAGACTGATCAACGGTTAAGAAAACGGTTATCGAAGTAAATATCCCTCAGAAGCAGACTCGCTCAGGTGTTTATGGGCGTCTGGAGATGAGCTAGACAATGGGAATTGTGGAAAACAAATAGACACACGAATTACCTCGAAATAAATGACTGAATTATGACGTTTCGCTCGGTCAGCGTAGCATCCAAGAGTGGCTCGACGCCTCCTTCGGGTATCAAGTAACAGTTGAAACAAAAGACCTTCTTGGAAAAAAAGGGAGGCTGGCTCGGCTAATACTGGTGGACAAAACGATTTTTTTGGGGCTATTTGCATCTAAAAAGAGGTGGAATTGGTGTTGCATTTAATTCTTTGTGTCTTTGCTGTTTAAATGCTGATTGCCTTCCAGAGAGAAGGTTTCGGTTAGTAGGCATCATATTTTTTTATTATTATTATTTCTGCTTCTCCAAGAATTATTGGGTTTCCTACATAGTTTTTAATAAATTTAAAATGTTACTGTGTTTCTTGCTTGAGAGCTGTTAAATTATTATTATTGTTATTATTTAGATCTATTACTTTAAGATTAAATGATAACGAAACATTTCAAATTGTTTAAAAAGTATTTAACTTTCCATTGAAATTTTATAGACACATTTTAAAAATAATCACTGGAATTGAAAACTGTATCCGGCAAAATCAAATGGCTTTTTAAAGATTTTAACTTATTTAAATCACAAAAAAAAAATCAATATTTAAAGCATCTTAAACCAAACGAAACATAATTATAAATTATATTTTGAATATTAACAAAGTTGCCAAGATATACACGATAACAAGTAGCAGTTGAAATAACAAGTAACAGTTGAGCAACCCCTAAGCAATCTACTAACGGACAAGATATATCCTTGTTCGTTAGTAAATTGTTTAGGGGAACAAATAACAATACATTGTTTCAAGATGAAATTGAATTGATTGAAAATATTAGCGTATACATAAAGTATAATGCATTGACAGTAAAGTCAGTAAAAAAAAATATATTTAAAATATTTTTTTTCCACATAAAATTACTTTGAAAGTTAACAGAGAAATACTAAGTAAAAGATATCGTATTAGAAACTTCGCAATTTAATAATATATATATATATATATATATATAAATTCAGCGTATTTATTTAATCCATTACCAGTATGCTTGTAAAATAATTGCCAAATCTCTCTCCAGAAACACGATTCTTTTGAAAATATCCACCATAACTACAATCATAATCTTTAAAACATAATTATCCACCTCACTTCATCAAATCCCTCGTCATCCACGAAACAATAACTTTAATCAACGCTTCCATAATGAATCCACGGGGTCATCTTATTAAGTCATCATAATTATCAAAAGAATATAATCCCATCCCCCTGTAGGGCAGAGGAGAGCGCTGATGATTTTTCCGATGATTCTCACTTTTCTACCATTTGTCATACTTTAAGGAAACAAATAGATATATACATACATAAAAGAGAAGAAGTGAAATAATACCGCGTATAATGCTCAGACCAGTCATCATGGGGATAAGATTTCATGCTGATCACCTCGTTATAAGGTAGGCATTTTTTTTTACTTTTACTTCCTTTATTCCTTTTTTTACTTCCTCTCCTGCAACCTCTACTCTCTGTGCTGATGATATTTTTCTCCCCTTCTTCTAAGAACAAAGGGAAATGATATAAGGCTGCTATGGTAATTTTTCCGGCCATTTCTGGAGGAAGAATCGATGCCAAATCTCTTCAGGGTAATTTAGGGGTGGTCTTCGGGTTTCCTGGAAAAAGAACTAAGAGGGATCTTTTCTTCCGATCCAGGGCCCTTGCTAAATACTCGATGAATTCTTGTCGATTCTGGTAAAATGTGCAAGGATAATTGAGATTACAGGAACATAAATATCGTGTTCGCTTGTCTTTATTTTATTTTATTTTTTTTTTTATTTTAGCTTCGGTTGTTTGAATTGGAAGCTGTAATTTGCCATCTGTTTTCTCATGGCAATTTAAATTGGATATTGCTTAAACTATGAGTTTGTCTAGCGGCTGATTAGCATGCTGATCTGCAATCGGATACTACCTTTTTTTTACGATATGGTAACATTTACATTATTTCATCATTCGTTCATGAAAATGTGTCGATATTTTGAATACTTTATTGTGGAAATATCATTATAAGGTGTCAGAATTATTCCCCTTGAAAAATGGGTTGATGTTTCCTCAGGAGAATTTCATGGGTAACAATTTCCTATTTATATTTATGTAGAGAAACTTTCACCACACAAAACCAAAGTGGCCAGAATTATTCCTTTTGAAAGAGGGACTAATGTCTTTCTGAAAGAATTCCAAGTAACTACTTCCTATTTGTATATTATTTTGCTGATATTCAAAAAAAATTTCATCCAATAGAAACAATATAGGTGCCTGATGGCCAAGTGACTAGCTCTGACTATAGGTGCCTAATGGCCAAGTGACTAGCCATGAATGTTTGTAGTGGTTACTAATCCACTTTAAATCTTAGGTCCTGATCTAATATGGCTGTAGAGCGTTTAGAGCAGGGCTGACAACCCTATCCCATAAAAAGAACATATCTGTTATTCCAAAATATGCCATTATGTAGACGGCCTTGGCCCACTATAGGGCTGTTGCGCAAAAGAAGAAGAAGCAGAAGAACCAATATGGTACATTTATCATCTCTAAAAAGAGACGGAAAAATAAAGCTTATATGAAGAACATCCAGGATTAATAACCACGCGTTTACATATCAACCATATTGAAAGAAAAATCTTAAAATTCTTTTACACGTCAGATCCTATGCAAGAAATTGTGATTTTTTTGTCAATTCTACTTAATTTCCAAAGAAATTACGCAGCAGTTTAAGTAGGAAGTAAATACAAAGTTTCGATGCAATTTTATATTTAATGGTATATTTTCTTAAACTTCTTGTTTTTATTACGGCGGTTTTTAAACACTATCATTATTTTATTAATAGTATTCATTAATAGAAATCCATTGTAGATTCAACTTACATCATAAATATTATCATATATATTCTTTGAATACACTCTTTCTGCTTATAGGCGACAAGTTGCAATTATCATAGCCAATAATAATAATTACATGTGAAGATTTAATTTGAGAGTTTTAAGACTTTTAAAGACCTCAACGCTTTCCTCATACTAATACACACTCCAAAGATCGACTCCCTGCTTCAAACCAACCAAAGTTGTCTTTCATGAATTGAATAAAAATATTAATATAAACTGCAGAGGCCTCGTGAAGTTGCATTTTGACACCGAATAGTAAAGTTAATGGCTTTCTGATGCAGATTTTGGCGATTAAGAGCGGTTAACGTGAACATCACGCCTTGCGTTGGTGGACGAGGCAGATAGTCCCTATATGGCATTAGATGGCTTCCATTAAGTCAAATCGAAAAACAGTCGTTTCTTAATTGAAAAGCTACACGTGTAAATCATATAGTTTGGCTAAAGCGTGGGGTAAAAAAGTAAGGTTTTAGTGCAAATGCGCATGTATCCCACGTCTTCCCGTTATTGAATTATACTTAAAATGCAACTGATTTCAGTGTCATAAATATGTCACATAATTTTTATAACTCGATATTTAAAGTTGACAGTCAAATATTTCATAACGAATTCTCATTAAGAAATGTTCTTCATGACATAAAACTGTTTGTTGTTGTTGTTGTTAATGCAGCTGGCAATACGGAGACAGTTAATCTTTATGCCATAAGCAAGGGCTGCACCGCTATTACTCATTTAGCACTACCCAAGAGGCACGTGTAGCTTTAAGATATGCTACGGACGCGAGTAACACTTAACAGGAACATTTAAATAATCATTCATCTTAATGTACCAAACAATACCAATGTGTCAGCAAGCCGCTTTTAAACCAAGAAATTCTCACAGAAAAAAATCCAAATCCCATTCCGAGTTCGAAATGTTCCAAAGCGCATTCCAATCAAACATCGTTGCCAAAACTACTCTTGTAAAAACAAGCCCTGGTTTATTCTTTTTCTTTTATTTAGTTAATTGACTCCAAATAAGTAATATTAATTAGGAACTTTTTCCTCATATTTTGTTTCGAAATGTGTTTGCTGGCATTATTTAAAAAAAAAGAACTTTACACATGCGCACATCTTTAAAAAAATATATACTTTCAAAAATCATCTCAGTTGTGGAACCAAACAATATCAGTGTGTCAGCGAGCCACTTCTGAACCAAGGCACTCCCACAGAAAAAAAAAATTCCATTCCGAGTTCGAAATGTTCCAAAGCGCATTCCAATCAAACATCGTTTGCTTTGTAGCCAAAATCAATCTTGTAAAAACAAGCCCTGGTTAATTCTTTTCCTTTTATTAATAATATTTAGCGCATTATAAATGTAATTCCAAAATTAACAAACCTCTAAATAGTTAATAGACTCCAAATAAGTAATATTATTTAGTTGATAGACTTCAAATAAGTAATATTAATTAGTTAATAGACTTCAAATAAGTAATATTAATTTGGAACTTTTTCCTGATATTTTGCTTCGAAATACGTTGTCCGGAATTATTTTAAAAACTTATTATGAGAAATCTAGCAACCAATATTTCTTAATTTTGACTTTTTCTATTTATTAGAAAAAGAACTTCACACACACTTTTAAAAAAATATATATATTCCTTCAATAATCGCCATTACTTCAATATCACTTGTGGAACCAAACAATCAGTGTGTCAGCGAGCCACTTCTGAGCCAAGACATTCCCACAGAAAGAAAAAAAAAATTCCATTCCGAGTTCGAAACGTTCCAAAGCGCATTCCAATCAAGCATCGTTTGCTTTGTTGCCAAAACCGCTCTTGTAAAAACAAGCTCTGGTTAATTCTTTTGGCCCCAATGCGTCGGTGAAGCGAGCGCATGTCATTAGCCCCCGTAAACACAGGTCGGACACGTGATTAGAGACCTTTGGCCTCGCACATTACGCGCGAAAGGACAGTGAAAAAAAGAAAAATAAATAAATAAAAATAAAAAAATCGGCAAAGAGAAAACAAAGAAAGAAAGGATTTCTCGTTCGACTGTGCCCGCTACTCGCACGCGCGTCGACGTCACAGCAGACGATGCATGAAAAAAAAGGGACAGACGACAAACTAAAGGCTGCTTCGATTTCGAGCCTTGAATATCGTCTGCGGTTCAAAAGATTTAAAGCGTAACATCTGTTTCTGTCTGTGTTTGTATTAATTATTTTTCTGTACTGTAATACAATTGGCTACTAATTATCTATTTATATAATTATGCTATGTTATGAATCATTTTATTAAAAGCTATTATCGTTATGGAGACTTTATAATACTATTTTTAGTAAATAAATAATTAAAAATTCGAATTAATATGTAATTAAAATCGAATTTAAATAAAGAATCGAATATAATGTTTTGACGGGTACTTTTTAAGAATATTTTTTACAAAAAATATACTAAATTTACAATAATATATATATTTTTTAATTTATTCTTTTGATCTCAAAGTTTAATTTTTCCATAGCTGTAGTTGTTGAGAAATTTTATTTTTAAAATATCACATTAATTATTTAAAATTTTTCTTTCTTTATTCAAAAATACATCGTTACATCACGAAATTTATATACATTAAAGTCTTTCGTAAACCTATTCCCATTTTCTATCAAGAATATGAGAATTTGAATTGCAAATACGAAATTTAAAAAGCAATAATTTACTACTATTAAATGAATGCTTATTTAGTATAACCTGAGTATATCAGGTAATATAAAATAATGATATTAAATATTGGCAGGATACTGTATTATTCATCAAACAATATGTTAAATTATTGTGTTTAATACAATTTTAATGCTGATGTTATCTCTAGGATTAAGTGCAAAAGAGTTGTAATTGTCTTAATCTGTGTGGAACTTCTTAAAACGATCGTACCAGGGTCGATATCAGGTTAAACGCACTACCTCAGAATTTCTTTAACACAAAGAAATGATTTTCCAGCCCATAGATTTATCGAGATTATCCCCGACATAGATTCTATTCTTCATCGGTTGTGAGGTTTCGAGTAGAGATCAACTCGCAACCCAAAGTGCTTTTTACTAGACATTAAATTTCATTATAAATATATATAATATCATCAGTGGCGCAAAAGCCCCATGGTGGGCTAAGTCCGTCTGTCTGTTGGTGGTAGATTTCTAGACAGGAGATGTTTTCTTTTTACCGGGTAGGGCTGTCAAGATCTCGACGTAGGCCCAACGCTCTTACAGCCATATTAGACCGGGACCTACGGTTTAAAGCGGATTCCAAACCACTACAAACATCCATAGCACCTCCGAGATTCGAACGCCAAAGATATAAAATATATAATATTTTAATCATTTGCCTTAATTATTATACATCACAGGATTTTAGTAGACTAGTATTGTTTATTTACCTTAAGATAATAGATTGGGGACCTATAAACTGTGTGCAATTTGTGGACGGTCCCCTTTTGGGGTTAGTAGCCGGTGGGAGGAATATGAGGAATCGAAACCTGGCAGGTGAACCCGTAGGACTCTCTTCACGATCAAGGTGAACAAGGGGGTGGAAATCCACTTTAAAGAACGTATCCTTTTCCTACCCTCGCTTTTCAAAAAAGCGAACAGTTTGGCTTCTTTTCTTTTCATTTTCTCTTTTCTTTTTTCTCTCTCTCTCTCTTTCTTGTGCTTTACCGGTGCTTTTCCTTAAATCTTTGGCGATTTTTACCGTGGGAAAAAAGTTAAAGGGGAAAAAAAATGAAGGCATGGGTTTTTAAGTTGGAAGAACTTTAGAAAGTAATGCATCGGGGAAAAAAATATATTGAGGAAGAAAAATAATAATAAAGAGTGGAAGAAATTCGGTAAGTGGAAATGCTTAACTGCTCTGTGTGTGGTACGCATTTGATGCGGAAGATATCTGGTTTACTTTGTTACTCTTTGAGATTAAACCCACGTGCTTCAGGTTTTTTTGTTTGTTTGTGTTGTTTCTGGCGACAGTCTATGTCATATAATTGATTTGCGGTGAGTTAAAAGATCACAATCTTAAGGGTTGATGGATCTGGCTCTTAAATTGATGAATCATGTTCAATCTTTTATTATTGTCTAAAGTTTTCCGGTAGGGTAAATGTTATAAAATTATCTAATATAGAAAAATATTTTTATTTACACTCTTGTAAAGAAAAATTAATTAATAGAATTGGTTCTGAATACACTTTAAACTTTTATTATTGTTGGACGTAGAGCTGACATCGAAATCTGCCTGTACGCAAACAGCCATGGTACTTGGCCATTAGGCTGTTGCGCCAATGAAGAAGAGAAGATACTTTGAAAATTCAGTACTTAGGTGGCAAAATTATTGCTAATATAGAAAACACTTTAAACTGTAGATCCTGGTTTATCACTGTTGGACGTAGAGCTGACATCGAAATCTGCCTGTACGCAAACAGCCAAGCCAAGGCTGTTTATACTTTGAAAGCCTGGATTCAGTACTATAGGTGGCACGCTCTTTGCTTTGAAAAGGGAGTAGATTCGGTGACAATTCTGACATGGAAGCATGTAGTGGTTCTGAATACACTTTAAACTGTAGATCCTGGTATAATATCACTGTTGGACGTAGAGCTGACATCGAAATCTGCCTGTACGCAAACAGCCATGGTACTTGGCCATTAGGCTGTTGCGCCAATGAAGAAGAGAAGATACTTTGAAAGCCTGGATTCAGTACTATAGGTGGCACGCTCTACAATTATTGCTTTGAAAAGGGAGTAGATTCGGTGACAATTCTGACATGGAAGCTTGTAGTGGTTCTGAATACACTTTAAACTGTAGGACCTGGTCTAACATGATTGTTGGGCGTAGGCTAACATCAAAATATGCCTGTAGGCAAACGGCCTTCGGCCTTGACCATTGGGCTGTAAGGCCAATGAAGAAGAGAGGATACTGTGACATCCTAGATTCAATTTGATAGGTGACATGCTCAATAATTATCGCTTTGAAAAACGAGTAGATTCGGTGATAATTCTAACAGAGAATTTTGCATTTTTAGGGAAACCCACCCCGTCCTTCGAATGAATAAAATTACATTTGCAAGAAGACATTTTGCATTGAATTGCCTTAAGGCCAGTAAGTTGTTGAGACAGTTTAACCGTAAAGAAAAATTCGAAATATATATAAATTTGAAAAAATTCATTAAAAAAAAAATTCCATTATTCTAATAGAACTATTAATGATGGTGAAATAAGTACTTTCTTGAAAGAAAACATATCAGATGGTTAAACTTTTTTCCTCTTACCAGCAAGAAACGAAAACTATTTATGTGAGCTAATGTATAATTTGAGAATGTTACATACTGTCTAAAAACGACAATTTGTGACAGAAGACACTCAATTAAGACTTTCTGCCAAGGTTACTCGTCATCAATTGGTCACCCAGGGGTTCACTGGGACCGCTCAGGCGTTAAATAAACCCATTTTTCTAGCCAATGGGCGCGCGGGCTTATTCATGGGTGAATAAGTAATTTTAGTGTATTCGCACGAAATCGCGGCGAAACTTAGAATTCTTATTTGATATAATCGGTGACGTAAGTGGCAGCCAATATTGCGCCAAAGCCTTTACAATTACAATGTAGCCTCAAGAAGCAGATAAAAAAAATGTATAACCTTCACAAACAATCTTTACGAGGGACGATTAAACTACTCAAGAAGCAGTGTAGCGTGCTACATTTTGGGGAGATTATCACTGCCTGAGATCTTCTTGATAATACATGCTCAGACGAAAAGCGATCAATTTCAATGTGGCATCTGATTCGTGGTGTCCAGAAAAGTTTGTTTACCTCTTGCTTTCTCGTAATTCGCGAGAATCAGCGTGATTTCTTAAAAAAAAAGAATTATATGCTGTGGGTTTTGTTTGTGTTGGAACAGAAAAGTTGATTTTGGTGGATAACATTTAACCCATAATACATATATCCCTCATTGAAACAGGTGTGTTATCTTCCATCGTGTTTTCGTGAAGATGGAATTTCTTTTCATTTTTTTTAATATGTTGAATGCTTTCCTATAAATTTGAAATCCCCATTGTATTCAACATGTTTGATCATAAATAATATGAAAGTAATTAACATTGAGTTCAATATTTTACTTCTCGTTTGGTTAGTCTTAGGCAAGAAATAATATTCACGATTTTTTTTTTTTTTTAAGAAATTTTTTTTTCCTTTCTACCACTCGAAAGAATAATATTGAACCAACAAATGCGAAAAAATTGGGATAAAAAATCTTTAAAACTCTACGTAGATTACTTTTCACCAAAATGTCAGGAAGACATAATTTTTTCTTTATTATTATAATTTTATATCATTCGATTTAATACTAGATATAACTGGAATACCTCTTTGTAAACCTAAATTATTTTGTGCCAAAAACTATGTTTATTTGACTAGATATGTTTGAACCTAAAGGTATATCATGCCCAGTAATTGGGGGAGCTAAATAGCGTAATTCAATCATTGTTAGTGACACTCTTTTACTGTCATGGCTTTGTAAAATCTTTAATTGCAGTATAAATTCTAATGTCTGCATAGTTGGAACTTTCTGTATATTTTCCAATATAAAAATTGTAGAGCAGTAAAGTATCCCCGGAAGACCTTATTTTATTTTACCATCGTAGAGTACAATATTGAACTAACAAATACGGAAAAAAAAGTGGGGGAGGGAAGGGGGCTTAAAAACTTAACGTACATTACTTTTTACCAAAATTTCTGGAAAATATCATTTTCCTTCATTATTAAAATTTAATATCCTTCAATTTAATACTAGATATTATTAGAATTCATCTTTGTAAACCTAAATTATTTTGGACCAAAAACTACGTTTTTTTTACTAGACCTAAAGGTACACCGTGTCCTAGTGATTGGGTGAAATAAATATCGTAACTCAATCATCGTTTGTGACATTCTTTTACAGTCATTGCTTTCTAATACTAGATATTATAGGAATGCATCTTCGTAAACCTAAATATTTCCTGTTTAATATCCATGGACACGAATATTCTAACAATTAACATTTTTAATAACAAACAGAATAATTGCAAATATTTTGGTACATGCAAAACGGATTTCTTAAAAGAGTAATTTTATGTAATTTAACAAAATTAAATGTAATTCAAATTTTGTTTCTATTCGACAAAAAAATAAATAAATATAAAACTCCGCATGCATTTCAATATATAATTTTCATAAAGTATCAGCTATATAAAAATCTAAAAACCTGACTTAAAATTTATTATTTTCCTAAAAATTGCTCCTATTGACGGACAGAAAAAGTAGCTTTAAATTAGCTTTAGAGAACAGAACTTTTATATTAAAATTCCAAACTACTTAAAGCCGATATCGCAAACATTTCGCATATTGGTCTACTGCCAAACTCGTGCCATCCACAAGACAGGAGAAACTCGCCATTTGGAAATATAAACATTTTACCCCTGTCAGAATCTTGTTGAAAGTTTTGAGAAATATTTCACAGAAAAATACACTGAAGTGACAAAAGTCATGGGATAGCAATATGCAAATTTTCAGATGGCAGTAGCATCGCGTAGAACAGGTATAAATGCACAGTGCTTTCGCAGAGCTTTCATTTCTGTTCAAGTTATTCATGTGAAGAGGTTTTGACGTGATGAGGACCGCACGACGGGAATTAACAGACTTTGAACGCGGAATGTTAGTTGGAGCTAGACGCATGGGTCATGCCATTTCGGAAATCGTTAGGAAATTCAACATTTCCAGATCCACTGTGTCAAGAGTGTGCCGAGAGTATGAAATTTCAGGCATAACATCCCACCATGGACAGCGCAGTGGTCGACCGCCTGCACTTAACGACCGAGACCGGCGACGTCTGCAAAGAGTCGTAAATTCTAACAGACAAGCAAAACTGCGTCAAATAACCACAGAAATCAATGTGGGACGTTCAAGGGACTTGTCTGTTAGAACTGTGCGGAGAAATTTGGCTTTCTTGGGCTATTCCAGCAGAAGACCGACTCGAGTGCCTTTACTGACAGAACGACATCGCTTGCAGCGACTCTCGTGGGCACGTGAGCATATCGTTTGGTCCCTAGATGAATGGAAAACCGTGGCCTGGTCCGATGAGTCACGATTTCAGTTGGTAAGAGCTGATGGTAGGGTTCGAGTGTGGCGCAGACCCCACGAAGCCATGGATCCAAACTGTCAGCAAGGCACTTTTCAAGCTGGTGATGGCTCCATAATGGTGTGGGCTGTTTTTTCATGGCATGGACTTGGTTCTGTGGTGCGACTGGACCGAACATTGACTGGAAATGCTTATGTTCAGCTACTTGGAGATCACTTGCAGCCATTCATGGACTTCATGTACCCAAACAACGATGGGATTTTTATTTATGACAATGCGCAATGTCACCGGGCCACAACTGTTCGCGATTGGTTTGAAGAACATTCTGGACAATTCCAACGAATGATCTGGCCACCTAGATCGCCCGACATGAATCCCATCGAGCATTTATGGGACATCATCGAGAGGTCTGTTCGTGCCCAAAATCCTGTACCATCAACGCTTTCACAATTATGGACGTCTATCGAGACAGCATGGCTCAATATTCCTGCAGAAGACTTCCAACGACTTGTTGAGTCCATGCCACGTCGAGTTTTCTGCACTTCGCCGGGCGAAAGGAGGGCTGACACGATATTAAGAGGTATCCCATGACTTTTGTCACTTCAGTGTATTTCATTTATCGTGCAATGAGGCATTGGAAGTAAATACGAATGAGTTTTGACAACTCTCCAGCTATATTTTTTTTAAAACCATAGTTATGCATATTGTGTGTATTATTTATCATATTTAATCGTGTATTTAAAATACTTGCGATACCTTACTAGCAAAATAATATCGAAATAGCCTGTAAATTCTTGTTGCTGTCAAAACCATATAAATTGATAATCATTTAATTCCCGGAAAAATAGCAAAGCTGTTTTAAATTATGGTGATTGATTATTGTATTTTGATTTAAATTTTGTTATGGACACCAAAAAGTGTTTGAAATCCATTATTTTAAAAAAAAAGTTTCAATAAGAATTCAGATGTAACAAAACATGAGAAGGAATGAAATATATGTAACATAAACATTAAAGTGAACGTAAAAGTATTTTAAATTATAACTATTGGATAGATCAAATAATCTCTCTATTAAATAGACTGTTTTATATTTTATATATATATATATATATATATATAGCCTGTATTCAAAAGCTTAAAACGAGCAATATTCAAGACTATTCAATAACTAACTATTCTTTATGAATGACATAATGACTATTCTTTATGAATTAAATATTTTCTGAAGTATAAATGTAAAAAAACAAATTCAAACAGATTATCTATTTGTTAAATTATATAAAAAAAATATTTAAAAGCATTAAAGAAAGAAAAGGTACCTTAAATTATAACTATTGAATAAAAATCTAGTATTGAATAGTTTTGCCCATTAAATAAATTATTTTATATTATATATATAAAACCTGTATTCAAAAGCTTAAAACGAGCAATTTTCAAGACTATTCAATGACTATTCTTTATGAATGATGCAATAACTATTCTTCATGGATTGAATATTTTATGAAGTATAAATTTAAAAAAAAAAAATTCAAACAGATTATCTATTTGTTAAATTATAAAAAATGTTAATTAATATAACGTTTCAAATCCAGTTCAAATTTATTAAAACGTATCTTTTTGCCCTCATAAAACATTAGTTATCTACAAAGATACAGTGTTCCATTAACAAATTGACAAAGAATGTTATGGTTAACAAGAGGCTACTTAGAAGACGACAGGAAATTACCTATACCATGCGGATCAATACTAATAGAGCCGCCATTAAATCAATAATTCAATTTTTTTTTTCACCTCTTGCATATATCAAATCAAATTTGGCTTCTCTTTAGCAAAGTCAAGGTTGGCGACCTTGTACACAATGGATCCTAACACCTTCCCCCGGAAATTGTGACGTTTAGCAGCAGCGGACACCATGTTAACCCATTGTTTCCGTTCGTTCGATGAATAAGTGTGGCGGAGCGAGACGCCCTTGTGTGCACTTTGCTTTGCATTCCTCACAAAAATAAGGATGTAATTTCATTAATAATTCCCGCTAATAATACGACGCGTGAATAAATTCCACGAGCCGCCGATCTTCAATAGGATGTTTTGGGATTGGAAATGGCCGCCAAAAGAGCTGCCACTGAGACTAATGATTTAAAATATATTTGTTGTGTGTGTATGTATGTATATGTGTGCATTTCATAAATTGTACTTTTTGAAACTTTTTTGGTTATTCAATTTAAATTTGTTTAATATGAAAATTAACTGAATAAAAATTATAATGGTTTTAATAAAATCATCAACAGAAGGTTTGGGGTTTGTAAATGATCACCAAACAGAACTGTGACAGGGACTCGTTTTTTTAAAAATATTGTTTTAAAATTTTCAGAAGTTAAAAAGTTTTAAAATTTTTCAAACTTTCAGTGGATTTAATAAGATGTTTACTGATTGTAACTAACAACAATACTATGATTAAGGCTAAATAAAGTATAAATAAATTCGACTGTTCGATTTCGAGTAAATAGTAATATGGGGGTGTTTTAAACTTACTCAAGTTGAAGGAATTCAATATATATATATATATGTGTGTGTGTGTGTGTGTGTGTGTGTGTGCATAAATAAATGTTAAATTAAAAATATGAATATTCAATAGGTATATATTTTTTTGTACAATATTAATTTTTGATATATTTTAAAACTCAAAATTTGGGTGGGTTGTTTTGATAAAAAAAAAACCCTTTTTATGTATATATAAAATGTTAAATTTTATTAAAACAGATAAAAATGCGTTAATATATATTTATATTATATTTTTAAAAAATTATTTCAAATAATTGTATTGGAAAAAAGATGTTGAAAATGATTGTTAAATGTTAAAAATGTTTATATTTTGTTGTTAAAAATATTTTGAAATAATTTGTATTGTAGAAGTGCATTGTGATAATCTATTCATTAAATAGTTGTAATATCTGTTTATTAATACTGCTACTTTGATTATTATAATTTTAAAGGCTATTAGTTTTTGAAAAATTGCATTTGAAAAACTGTTAAAATAAATATAAAAATGCTAAATTCTAATCTAATCTAGCTTTTTTATTTAAAGCATACTTAGAAGTATAAATTTTTATTTATTCAAGAATTGAAAAGTAATTTCAAAATTTTAATGATTTTTTTTTTTTTTTGTAATTAACAAGTCATAAAATGTGCATAAATATATATATATAATACTGAACTTAATTTGTTCTTTTTCATAAAATTTAATTACACTTATATCCCACATAAAGAGATAATTATATATACTTAATTTAACAAGTAAACATTCAAAGATTTACAAATTGCATTTTGTTTAATTATTCTGCATTACCTATAAAGCATTGTACTACATCAGAAAAGTTATATATTTCACAAACCTTATTTCAAAATCTAACTCTAATTGTACATAAAAGGTTTCGAAAAATTATGCCATATTATCGGTTATATGACTTCGGAATTTATTTGTACAGCGTTTTAATGAAAAACAAACGTTCGTTCAGATCGCAAGGAAAAAATAAATAAATAAAAATATTTATTTTCCATTCGCTGTTTTCGTCCGAATGAACATCTGCCGCTAGAAAATTTTAATCAGAAAAAGGTTTTAATTTGTTTTTATTGCATTTAAACATGGTTAACTGCTTTCAAATAAATATATGAAAAGCAAAATGTATGAAGAATAAAATATTTTCTTTTTTTCCTCCCTTTTGGTATGTACGAAGAACATCTCTGTTTAAATAAAGACGTTTTGAGTTAAAAAAATTTTGTAACACATTTGAAAATAAAAACGAAAACGTGATTTAAATTTCCAATAAATTGTTTTTATCTGCAAAATAATAATATTTTGCTGCTAAAATTCATGTAAAAATATATAAATATGAATGAAATATCGAAATATTTAAATAAATATGTAGATAAAATAACCTCATAAAGTATGATTATTGAAATTTAAAACCAATTTAACATAAATTTAGAAAAAAAAAAATAATTACTCAAATTTTATTTATGAGCAAATGTAAATAAATAAAAATAAATATTGTATATAAATACATAATATATATACATAATAAATTTAATAAATGAATACATTTTAATGCATATATATATATTTAACAAATGTAAATAAATAAACATAAATCAAATAGTTTACTAACAAAATTATAGTTTAGTAATAGTTTATTACAAATTTATTATTAATATATTTTTAGAATTTTAATTCTTTTTTAACAGAAATTTGTAATTGTTTATTTTAAAAATATTTCAAAAATATTTTTAGTTCAGAAACAAGATCTACTGGTTAAAAAAAAGATCGATTTATAGGAATATTTTTTTAAATGTTTCAACCTGGATTCATTTTAAAATTTGTTCAAGAAATTTATAAATAGATAAAAATTATATATATTTTTTAAATAGGAATATTCGTAAACAATTAAGTTTTAAATAAATCGCTATTAATAATTTCTAAAAAACGTTGCATTTGTATTCATAAAATTATATTTTTTTTCTCTAAACGCAAGTAATATTTATGATTGTATTTATGGTATTATTGCACGAGATTTTCAAAGAAGCCAACCTAGCGTGAGTAAGTAAAATTTAATCGAAATTTACGCATAGTTCTTTATTCATTATTTCTAGATGCTTTCGAAATAGCATAGAGAACTTGCATACAAATTATTTATAATATTTTTTAAACCAACGCTCATTTAGACATAGCGATAAAATGCTCTAAATTATGGATATATTAACTTAATCAGCCATTAAAATTTTCATGAAAACCTAATATGAATTATTTAATTAATGCATTAATTTTTAATTTCTCTGAAATTTGTATAAAATTAATTACATTCGTAATTTATTTCATTACAAATAAATTGTATCATCCTTCAATTAATTCATACTTTTGAAAAAGCTGAAAAAAATTAAATAAGTTATTATTTGTTTATTTATAAAGATATTAGAAAATAAAATAAATTTAAAAATCATTAGATAAATCATCGCTTATTCTTTAAAAAAAAATCAGCAAAAAAATTTAAATAATAAGGCATTTTTAATAAATAAGGCACGTTTAATAATAAGGACTCATTTAAATAATAAAGCACTTTTTTTGCAATATAAAGAAAGAAATGGAAATATATTTTCGCAAAGTAAATTGGGCTTTACCGGCAATTTTTGTCAAAATACAACAAAACCCAAATTTTCAAATTTCTCTGAAATCTGAATAAAATTAATCACATTTGCAATTTATTTTATGGTAATTAAAATGTATCGTCATTCAATGAATTCATACTTTTGAAAAAGATAAAATAAATATATATAATTGGATTTTTTTTAAATAATAAGTTATTATTATTTGGGTTTTTTTATAAAAATATTAGAAAATAAAATAAATTTAAAAATCATTAGATAAATAATCGCTTATTCTTTAAAAAAAATCAGTAAACAAATCTAAATAATAAACCTTTTTTTTTCGATGTAAGTAAGGAAAGGAATGAAAAGATGTTTTTACAAAGTAAACCGAGCTTTACCGGCTATTTGTATGCAAAATACAACAAAACCCAAATTTTCAAAGATATTTATCATTATGTTTTATTCAAAAAAAAAAATCTAAATTATGATTTCGAAGCGAAAACATTTTGAATTTTTCTTTGAAAATAAAACTAAATAATTATTCTTTTAAGTGACCAATCGCAAATTCAAAATAACTCTTTTCAACCAGCGAGACAACTATCCAAAATTACACAAAAAGGAATACAAAAAAAAAAATTGTATTCGCACATCATTGATTGTTTTACCATCAAAATCGAAAGTGTAGCTTTCTTCATAAGTAAAAAAATATTTTTTTTTCACACCGAACATTCTCTTTCTTCTTTTTTTTTTTTTTTTTTTCTGTTTAGAGAAAGCTGTGAAAACCATCTGCAGCGTAAGAAAAAAAAAAAACGTAAGTAAATAAACAAAACAAATAGAATTATACTCTGAAACAACATTAAAATAAGTTGTTTGCATTTTCGAAAACTGAGTAACTGTTGAACCATGGAAAAGCAAAAGGGGAAGAGGGGAGAAACAAAATCTAGTTATTAGCTTTCGTTTTATGTGTGTGTGTGTTTTTACCTGGATCCCCCCTAGATACCAAAGTTATTTATAAATAATAATAATAAAAAAATAAATAAAAAACAAAAAATGGCGATGGTTAGGAGGAGCAAGAATTTTCACCAAAACATCTTTTTCTGCATGAGAACACAAAAATCACACAAGTATGAAAAAGGAGAAGAAAACCAGATAAATAAAATGAAATAAACACGTAAAAAGTAATGGGGGGGCGTAGGGAACAGAAAAAATAATAATAAATAAGATATAGAATTAAATCTTTAGCTTTCAGTGTTCGAAAGGGAACAAAGAATTTTTTGACTTGTCCACCGACAAATTATTGATATTTTTTTTTGTGTGTGTGTGTGGGGGGGGTGACTTGCAAACGCACAGGAAAAAAATAATAATAATAAATGAAAAGGAATATAGTTCTGGGAAATGTAATAAACCGTGCGTACGATTTTTTTCTTTTTTCTTTCTCCCTTAATGTTAGCTTTAACACGCCATGCTTACGTAACAAAAATTATCCATCAAGAACTTTAAATCATCCTTTTTTACTATAAAGAAGGACACCAGTCAAGTGTGGAAATTAAAAGCTCAAATGGTCCGTGATTGGAGTTGAAATTTTTTGGTCATTTAGAGCTGTAAATATCGCCATTCTTGTTTTTATTTTCTGTTTCAATTTTTGTTTCTTAGAAGTTTTAAGGTAATGGTTTAATTTTGTTGTGGAAAATATGACTTTGTCTGAAAAATATCATTGGTATTGTTGTAGAAGAAAAATACAGTTTCAAATCTACTATAACTTGACTTTGATATTTATGCTCGCGCCAGTTGCTTATTGATTATCTGTAACATTGCAAATATTTGACTTAAATTTAATGCTACCGGCATATTGAAATATTCTTAAATAATGTAATCTTTGAGGTCAAAATATAAAGTTAAACATTGTATTTATTACACATTATACATTTATAAATATAATAATTACAATGTAGTAACATTATGTCAGACATATAGCGTTATATCACTTAGAAGTGACGTTAGAAATTGAACGCTATATCGCTGGACCGCTGAACAAAGTATTTGGTGTCCTTCAAACAATTAATAGTCAGTGCCTTCCGGGAGTAATTTTAGGGAAAACTACCCCACATTTGCTTGTCGTATGGAAGAAAACTTGGAAAACTCCTACCAGAGAGTCCGACTAACTGAGGGAAGACGCTGAGCATCATAACTGCCGTCGAATCTCCACTATTTCCAAAGCCACCAGAGGATTGCTCACCAGCTGCCAGTGCACCACGAATCGGGCATAAAACCAGTGAACTACAGCAATGCCACCTGCGGATACGAACCTCGTGCCTCCTGTTCGCTAGCTGAACCCACTGTCATTGAGTAGGGTTAATATTGATATTCAGGCTACCTAGAGGGAGGTTTCAATATTTTTATATGACACAAAAAGGTGGGCAGTTACCTTAAACCTTAAAAGTCTTAACTGAAGGCTCTACACTGTCTTCATCAACAGTCTAAGTCAGGGATGGGCAAATTAAAGCCCGCGGGCCAACTCCGGCTCGTCGGAAGGTTCTATCCGGCCAGCGGATAGAATTTTAATTTGGCGGTCCGAGGCAAATTAAAAGAAATATATATTATATATCCATTTCCTTTTCTACTTTGATTAAATATTATGTTTACAAATCATTATCAAAAGCAACTTTCCCAAATTTAATATCTCGCGCCGAGAAAATCTGTGCTATGTTTGCTTCATCTTATATATGTGAACAAATGTTTTCAACTATGAACCATAGAAAAAATTATTTCAGAAGTAGACTGACAGATGAGCATTTAGCCTCGTTCTGTAGAATCAGTGCATCTCACTTCAAACCTCAATATAAGGAACTTTTAAAAATGCAATCGCAATTTCATTCATCTCATTAACATATTTAAATTGTAATACTTGTATATTGTTTTTAAAATTGATCTTGGCCCACCAAACTTTTTTTTTTTTCGATTTTTGGCCCGCGACCGAAAATGTTTGCCTATCCCTGGTCTAAGTGGAACACGAGGTCACCTATGCACAACAAAATGAAAAATTTTATCAATAAATCTTTAAGTGATTTGAATCAGTTTTAATTGCGTTTTTCTTTATTTATTATTGTTCTGTCTTCAAAACAGACAATGATCAATTATTTATTACAGTGAAGAAGTCAAATTACTTGCAAACTAAAAAATTGCCCATGATTGAAAACGCCATTAAATCTATTACGAGAAATTCCAAGTATGTTTTCTAGGTATAATACTTATAATTCATATGAACATCACATTTTAATTATAAGATATATTAATTCTTATAAATAGTTTTTCATTCTGTCAGGAGACCTAATTAATTAATGAAAGAATGACCTTGAATACTTTTTTGATTGTCCATTCAAGGAGACAGCAACTTCGACATCAATCCTAATCAGAAGAAACCAGCGTCTCGTTACAACTTAATTATCTTTTTTTTCTCTCTTCCTCGTAATTGCATTGCATCAATTCAAATTAAAATTTATTTATAGGCTTTTAAAAAAGTAGTGACACACGTGCTTCAAACTATTTTTTTTTTTTATCATGGGGATATATATTAGTTTTAATGTTCTTTTCCAGACTAGTTTAAAAGTCTACTCTAATTATTATTATTTTTTTATTTGTCTCAATGACTTAAATGATCACTTCGGACTAATCACTAAACTGGAGCCGTTTATTTTAGACAACTTTTAAATAATTATGTCTAATTTGTGTTTTTAATTTCATTTCATTTAACGGTAAGCAAATAGTTCGGAAATTTGTGACACATACACCTCCATAAGCGATTGTACTGAAATCAAAATAAAAGATGTTTTTTTCCAATGCTAGAAGGGAAAAGGGGTAGTGTTATTCGCGTCCGTAGCATATCTTCAAGCTACACGTGCTCCCTGGGTAGTGCTAAATGAGTAACAACAGTGCAGTCCTTGCTTATGGCATAAAAATTAAATGTCTCTGTATTGTTAGCTGCTTTAGAACAACAATAATATATATATATATATAACCACAATTTCTGTGCCATGTAAAATTTTAATAACAAGCAGAATAATTAGGGCCTGATACCAGAGGGACTAGTGCTCGGTGTCCCATGTTTCGGGTTTGGTGGTGCCATGGATGATTTTAGTGACTCAGAATACACTTTAAACCGTAGTTCCCAGTCTAATATGACTGTTGGGAGTAAGACTGACACCCATACTCCGTAAAAAGGCAGCGTCACGGAGCCAAGGCAGCCTTCTACCTACGGGCGCTCCATCACAACAAAAGCTGCTCGCTACCCTTTCGCTCCTTCCATAAGTCCACATGAGTTCTTGAACTCATTCTACATGTTTTTGTCTACCAAGTGAGATAAGAAACAACAACAATGGATATACAGCAGATTCAGCATTACTAAGGGTGCGTAACAAAGAGAATTTGCTTCACTGCATGCACAGTTTACCACCTTAATTTTGAATGACTCTCACCCGAAAGGGCATCTGGGGGTTGTAATCTTCTCTCCAGAGGATATTAAAGTTTATGGTGTCTAACCTCGGTACAGAAACAAAAGTTTTTGGTTAGGCTTCGCTTATCGGGGTTCGAACCCGGTTCCTCAAAAACTTGAAAAATTAATCTCTCCGGCCTCATATAAAAAGTTTATTCAATGTGATAGAATTTCATGGACAATTATTATTATTATTGTAATATTTTTGAATAATTTTTAAAAATCATGAATTATAATTTAAAAAAAATCAGTGATTATGCAATTAAAATCATTTTAAAAAATACATTAGATTACATTTTATAGTAGGATCTGCTAATATATATTTTGTATTAGGTGAATAACTATCAGTGCAAGGCATTATGATCTCTACGTTCGATCATAATAAGACGGATGACCCAAATTAGTCGTCTGCTCTATTCCATCCCCACCCCACTCCCCATCGAAAATCCCACTCATCACTTCCTTCCATTAGTTTATTCTTATCATTATTATTTTATTTATTATTTTTTTCGCTTTTTTTTGTAAGGTAAAGAACAGCATGGCATATGCTTATTTTTCATCATCCATCCCACCACCCACCCCTTCCCAGGATTCTCCACTAATTTTTTTTTTTTTTTTCTGACCAAATACTGACCAAAACGGGGGTGGGGGATGAAGAAGGGGAGGGGGAGGGATGGAATGAGAGTCTTAACCAATGAGGCACAAAGATCTTCCTCTTCCTAGCGGTTTCACCCTCGCAGATGAAGGGGGGTGATAAAAAAAAATCCTATTGCTTACTAGAAGAAGAAGGAAGAAAAAAAAAATTATTTTTTTGGTTATTACGCCGCTGTTGTTCTTTTAGCGGAAAGTGTGTGCGAAGAGAAGGGGGGGTTGCTATCATAATCGGGTTACCATGACAACGGTGTGACGGGGTGTTCCATCATTTCCCCCGGATTATGATTCATCACGTGACGCATTATCCAGAACAGAAGATGAAAAGATGCTGAATGGACAGTGTGCTGTCTGGAGGAATTCGCACTCTCGTGTTTACAAACGAATTAGTAAAACGAATGCAATCAGCACGTATGGGTTTCGATTACGATTACGATTATTATATTGAATATTTGGATAAGCATATCGATTATTGAATATTTGGATCTTCGTTCCATGCGTGTGAAAATCAAGTGAGGGAAAAAATTAGCATATTGCTAAATATAATATAAACTTATTATTATTAATTGTTCTCTTAAATATTTCGTTAGAAAGTTCATTAGAAATTATCAAATAATGGATAACATTCAATTATTAGGGAGTATCATATCAATATAAATCCCAATATCTGACTTTCAAATGCTGTCTTGTTTGACTAAAACACTATATATGCAGTGGATTCAGCCTTATCTAGGATACACAACAAGAATTAATTACTTAATTACTTAGTTATTGCTTGCTTAATTATGCAAAAAATTTTATTATTTATAAGCAAATTTTTTAGGAAAATTAATAAAAAAAGCATGAATTAAAGTTACTCTTGTCAATTGATTTCTTGTTTTTCTTTAACATTTAAAATTTTACTACTTTGCTAAACAAAATTGCTGGGTTGTATATTCAACTTAAGATATTAACAATAGCTCACTTATAAAAAATATCCGTATATTCAAATTAAGAATTAATGATGTTTATTAAATTTAAAAGTAAAATTTCATACGGATAAATGAACAAAATGTTTCAAAATTAATTTTTGATTTTGGTAAAATGTAGTTGAAAAAGTATTTACTCTTCGATTTTATTTATAATGATTTAAAAACTATGTATAAATCAAATTTCTTTTAATTTAGGAACAATATTGAAATTTTAGCACTAATTTTAAATAAATTGTGAAAATTAAATGCTTCTTTATTAAAATTGGTACATTATTAAAATCACTGGTTACATGTTATTTTAATTTTCCACTAGCAAATTTTATGCAAAAAACTAGCATATTTTATACAAAAAAAACTAGCATATTTTATATAAAAAACTAGCATATTTTATATAAAAAACTAGCCTATTTTATATAAAAAACTAGCATATTTTATATAAAAAACTAGCCTATTTTATATGAAAAACTAGCTTATTTTATATAAAAAAACAAGCATTTTTTTTTAATGATTTCAGAAAATAATACCTTAAAAATTCTCAAAAGCATATAGCTTACAAATTATACTCAAATTGATATATAAAAACAAAAACGAAATATCATTTCCGTCAAAAAATAAAAAAAAATTAAGAAAACTTTTTGTTTCTGTCTCCCCCATTTCTTAAAGAGACCACAAGTGTCAAAATTGATTAAAAGCAATTCCCTTTATTACACAATTTTATGCTCAACGGGAGTAATTTCCAAGGCTTTGACTTAAATACCATCTAAATGAGGCATTCATTACAAAAATAGAAAAAAACCCCAAAAGTTACTTCTTAAAACTAAATAAAAAAGAAAGCATTCATACCGGAGCATTATTATTTTTTTTCCAATTTTTTTTTTATACTGTTCCTTTTTTTCCAGCTGATTTGAATATACATGCAACTGCCACACAAGCAAACGTAACTTATTCCGAGCATTTTTCCCCTTTTTTTTTTACCCTGAGGAGGGAAAAATGAAACAGATTAATCATTAAAAGGGGGGGGAAGGGAACTCCAAATGGGCTTGAGAGTCTGTCATCCTTTACTGACTGTTTCGCTATTCTCTTTTATCTATGGAAGACCATATTTTAAAACCATTGTAACATCTTCCTCGATCTGAGATGCTTTATGATATTTTATGTCCTTCCCTCTACCGCCATTTTTATATATTTTTTTTTTATTTTTTCCCCTCCCTTCTCTTTTTAGGAGTACAACAAAAAGTGGATCAACATTTTTTTTTTTTTTTTTTTTTCCCTCACTGCTATTCGTTCGTCTGCAAAATGGCTCATTTCTCTCTTTCTCCTTTTCTGGGGTAGTTTTTATTTATTTATTTTTTTACCCAGTTCATTTTATTATTATTATTTTTTTTGTTATTTTCTTTTTCTCGTTTTTATTAACATGAATTCTTTATAATACAAGACGAATAAAATAAAAAAAAATAAAAAAAATCATTCTCCAAGGGTTTTGAAAATGAGTCGCGAAATGTATGTTTATCTAGTGACTACGTCTGGTGGAACTAAGTAAATAATAGAACCAAAAAAAACTAGTTCAAAATGAAGCGCTAGGGTTTTTTATTATTTATTTTTTATTCGAGATGGGTATTTAAGGAGCTAGCCGCAAAGTGCAGCAAAAGCTAGCTACATCAAACATCTTCGCGTTGGTAAATAGTAGAACAGAGCGAGCAAATATTGACATCGTAGAGTACAGTATCATTTTAAAGCAAGTTTATGTAATGTTGTAGCAATTATGAGAAGTGAATTTTAAGCTGATTAGCCCCTTGAAAACAATTAGTTAACGTCTACATTTATTAGTATAATTACAATAGCGTTATTTAAGCCGGAGTACTTAACAAAATAAAGCTCAATAGGTCATACTGAAATATAAATAATAGAAAAGGTATCCGAAATCAAAATTAAATAACTATCATCATAAATTAAATAATTACAAAAATTTAATATTTATCATAAATAAATAATCGATTACGTCGTTGACACTGAAAAGATTCATAAAATATTAAATATATTTTTTTCTTCTAATGCAGCTGGCAAACACTTAGACAGCTGTCTTTGGTGACTTAAGGCAGGCGTTGAACTGATGTTACTCACTTAACATTACCCAGGGGGTGCGTGTAGCTTGAAGATAAGCTACGGACGCGGAGTAACAATACCCCCGCAACTCTCTACGATCATGTTAGACCGGGACCTACGGTTTCAATGGGATTCTGAACCACTACAAACATCCATGGCACCGCCGGGATTCGAACCCGAAACCTCTGGTACCGAGGGTCAGAGCGCCACTCGGCGCTTAAGACCCCAGAATATTAAATATTTAACAAAATAAATTGAATCTGGGTGTGAAGGGACAATAAGTTCGCATAAGCGCCCACATTTCAGTTATGGGCTTGAGGAAGGGGGCTCAAACCCGCCAGCCACTTCTTGAGTGCTCGTCTGGACTTATTAGTGTTACATATCAATTTAAAATATGTATGTATATTATTTAGATAATATTTTTACTTCTATATTTTATTTCATCAGACTAATTATTATAAATTTTTTATTTTATATTTTATAATAAAAAGTTTATCATAATTAGTCTGATGAAATAAAAAAAAAGCGCCTTTTCTAAAAATTTTCAAAAGTATCGGTTAATTCCATTTTGAACCTCAAACGCGTCAAATCTCGATTGGTACCGAAAACACTGAATGGGCCAGCTCACACTGCATTGATTCTTCGTGACTTTCTCGCCAAAAATGAAACTCATAACGTTCCACGACCATCGTATTTACACCTTGCAACTTCCGGCTATTCCTTAAACTCAATAGATCATTCCGAGGACACCGTTTTGAGACGGCTGAAGAGATTCAATGTGAATCGGTGAGCGCATTGAAGGCCATCCCTACCGATGACTTTTTAAAATGCATTCAGGATTGGAAAAAAAGTTGGCACAAGTGCATTGTGCCCGGAAGGGCTTACTTTGAAGGCGATGAAATAAATCTGGAAGAATAAATAAAGAGTTTTTGAAAAAAAAAATTGATCTTACTTTTTGGACACAGTAGTACATTAATTTCAAAATGAATTAAGGCAATGTAAATATGATATATCTTTAAATATTCTATTGTTTAAAGAATTTCATTATTGTAGGCGTTGTTATTGTCTGGTATGGTAATTATAAAGATGGCATCATAAAAGAACAAGATAAGCCTCTATAAAATACCAAAGATTCACCTTACACATTCACGTACGTAAGCAAATTCACCTTATATACCAAGAAACATGTTATTTAAGATTGTGTTTATCATTAGCTGATGTAACAACTTTTTTTAATAAATATAGGGAAACACTAATTAACAGAAGACCGAGACATTGTGATCAGATAATCGATACTTCAATAACATAAAGATAAAAATAACTTCAAAGAACCACGCGCTCTAGTTGAGAGAGTGGCTCTCAAGATCTGCAACTAAGCAAATTTAGTTTGAACTGAAGGGCCTTTGTTTTGGAAGTAACCGAGTCAAAAAACAACACAGCAACGAACTTGATGAGTTAGCATAATATCAAATTAGTAGACAACAATTCAGAGTGATAAAAATTATTTTCTAAAAGGTTACGTATAAGTGCATTGGAAAATTTATAAAAATATGAAGGAACTATCTCATTCAGTTCAAGTTGGTACTAAAGCATTATATTTTTCTTAAAATAGATCCTCTTACTGAAAAATAAAATCAACAATTTATTTTTGATTATGTCTGCAACTCACTAGATTTTCGTTTAATCAATTGTTTCAGTCGATTATTATACTATTTTTTTTTTATTATTCTAAGATAAAAATCCTTAGAAGATAGTATTCTGGAATTCTTTAAATTCTAAAAACAAGATTTCAAACATTATTGGGTAAGAAGATTGTTGATTTGTTTTGGAAGTAACTGAGTAAAAAAACTAGACAACAGCTAACATGATGAGTTAGCATAATATCAAATTAATAGACAACAATTCAGTGTGATAAAAACTATTTTCCAAAAGGTTACGTATAAGTGCATCGGAAAATTTATAAAAATATGAAGGAACTATCCCATTCAGTTTGGTGCTAAAGCATTATATTTTTCTTAAAATAGATTCTCTTATTGAAAAATTAAAATCAACAATTTATTTTTGATTATGTCTGCAACTCACTAGATTTTCGTTTAATCAATTGTTTCAGTCGATTATTATACTATTTTTTTTTTTATTCTAAGATAAAAATCATTAGAAGATAGTTTAAGATTCTGGAATTCTTTAAATTGTAAAAACAAGATTCCAAGCACTATTGGGTAAAGAAGATTTCATTAACTTGTTATGGCATTTGATTTTGTTGATTTTGTTACTGGTTTCGAGTTTATTCTTAAATTCAATTTTGCTTATGTCTTTTTTGTTAGAAGATTCGTTATTTAGAACAAAATATCACATATTTTCTTTTACAGCTAACGTGTGTGTGCAAATCCTATACGTTGTGTATGCATTCTATACACTTGTAGAAACATGCTATAATGGTGATTTTAGTGGCAACAATTTAGATTTGGGTATTGATATGGAATTCTTTGAGTTCGATATCCTCGTTTTTATTTTAGATAAAAGGATGTTTAGGCATTCCATGAAAAGAAGAATGCTACTAAACTAATTGAATTTCAAAAAAATCAAGCACAAAATAAACGCCTTAAATGTTTTTAAATTTGAATAAATCGGTCGTAACTTGTTTAAAAGAGGTAAGTATTTTTCGAGAAGTAATTCATACTGTGGTACATAAGTTCTGCACTGATTAATGAAAATTTGTATATGCAACTATGTTATAAATATACGTTCATAAAAATTTTAGTGACTTGGTTGGTTTTAATACCAAATTTTATGATTTAAATTCAAGCTATCATTTATGCTGCTGATTTTATTTAGTACACACTTATTGAATTCCATTTGTTTTGAAGACTGCAAGTTGAATTGAAAATTGTGTATACGTTGTATATGTATACTATAGATTACTTTGTAAAAACATTTTATAACGATATTATCTTATATCGATAACATCTTATATATTTTGAACAGCTTTAAAATGTGAAAAACAGCTTCCTGGCTCGGAAGATATTAATTCTAAACAAGTAATATATAAAAAAAAAATTTCAAGTCAATTCCTATTTTTTTTCACTATATTGCATAAAAGTCCTTTACAAATAAAGTTGAAATTGTCCTCTTACATCTGGCGCCATCTATTTTTAGATACATGCAACTTAAATCTAAAAAAAACTAAAATTAATTAATTAAATTTAATTATTGAATTAATATTTGAAAAAAACTGTATTAACGTCAAGTGTCATCCACTATAAGTTAAAAAAAAAAGGTCTTTGAACTTGAGTGGATGAATAAAAAATATTTTATTAATGACTGAAAATTTGAACAAGATATATATAGGGAGAGTGTGAACTAATGGTAGGAATTGAAAAATATGACTCATTTTGTGAAATGAAGCCAATTTTTTTTTTTTACCACAAAATAACTAATTTGATGAAATTTTATAATCCACTGACGAAATAACAGACTTCCCGTGTGAAAGCGGCTCAAGAAAAATTTCTCAATTCACTTTAAAAAAAAAATACCCAAACCAAATAAAGAACTAAAACCCAAAGTTAAAAAGAGTTCTTTATTTATTTCGTTAGTTCTTTTCCATCATCGAAGACGAGTTCAATTAAAATCCAGTTTCGAAAATCTCATATCACACACGATTCTACTATCTTCCATATCTGGACACAAGTTCAAATTATCCAACCTAGAAAAAAACCCCAATTTCTAAAAAAGCTGTATCTCCCTTTACCCCCTTCCAAAAAAAAAAAAAAAAAAAAAAAAAAAAAAAAAAAAAAAGAATCCCCTTTTATTTCCCATTTCATGACTTATCTTAACAATTTTACCAAGAAGGCATTCTTTAAAGAAAAGGATAACTTTTTTTTTTTACAAAAGGTAAAAGAATTTCATTGTTGTTGGCGTCGTTATCATCCGGTATGGTATTTATAAAGATCAGATCAGATCATAAAGAAACAAGATGTTACATACGTAACAGATAAGTCTCTATTAAATGCCAGATTCAACATTGCCGGATATTATCCGGTAATTTACCTACATAAAAAAAAAACAGTTCGTAAACCGTTGTTGTAATTTCTTTTTTAAATGACTCGGGATAATTAACTCGGCCAATTCATCATCGTTCATCAAGACCTCGGACAACAAGCTTTTAGAACCTTATCTTGGAGCTGCATCGTGGAACTTTAATTTACACACTTTTACAATGTCTGCGGTGTTGAAAATGTTTTTTACTTATTTTATTTACTTTTTTTTACACTTAAAAATTTCGTTCGTCTCTTACATCTTCATGACTCGTGCTTTGTTATACTAAAAAAGATGTGAAAAATTTCGTGATACGAACTTTCAAAAATGTATCTTGCACATTAAATGCTATTTCACGCATAGAATCAATCTTTATCTGTCCACAAAACTTCAAGGAAATTTTAGTGTGGATATGAGTTTTAGCATTCAATGCAATTACAGCATGGAATTGAAAATGTTAACATTTTTTTAGGCTGTGTTGATGAACAATGGTTTGAATAAATTCGTTGACCCCAATATGAAAGTTAAAGGTAAGATTACAATACAGTAACACCTTCAGTATATTGCCCTCCTTAAAATACAATAGAATTTGTACACCTAAACACCTATTTAACCCGACTCATAGCTCATTGACAACATGAGCAGCTAACATGTAGAAGGGGTAAGATACGAATCTGCTGGTGGCGTTCATCGCAGTAATTACTTGAAAAAAAAAAGACTTATTGATGATTGTAAGAGTTTTTGTAATCGTCTAGTCCTAAAAGTCCTCTTTTCATCATTCGTTGATGGTCTGATCATGATACACTTAAGTTTTAACATGATACAGCAGATTCATAACCATTTAAGACCCGACATCATTTTATATTTAAATTTTACTTTTTTAAAATTTTTAGTTGGAATTTGTTCTAATGATACTAAAAAAAATAATTAAAATAATCCATGTCTTCTCCTGAGGCAGGGGGGTAATGTTGTACTAATTAATCGTTTATTAAAAAAACAATGTTTATTTAATGATACTTTTTTGTTTTTTATATTAAACAATTTTAATACATTTTAAAAAAAAGCTAGAATTAAAACAATTTTATGTATAAGTTACAAATTTAATTTAAAGTAATTGAAATACGATATTTGAAACACAAAATGGCAAAGTGCAATAATTTCTACTACATTTCAAAGACTGCATAGGAAAAAAACAAACTCATAAAAAACTATAAGACAAAAGGTTGACTGTGGGAAACAAGATGCTTATACAGAGGCAATTCAAGTACATAGAAAAAAGGGAAATCTTTAATTTATTCCCTATTTCAAAACGATCTATGCAAAAAAAGGAAAAAAAACAAACTCATAAAAAACTATAAGACAAATGAGGTTGACTGTGGTACTTTAGAAACAAGATGCTTATACAGAGGCAATTCAAGTACATAGAAAAAAGGGAAATCTTTAATTTATTCCCTATTTCAAAACGATCTATGCAAAAAAAGGAAAAAAAACAAACTCATAAAAAACTATAAGACAAATGAGGTTGACTGTGGTACTTTAGAAACAAGATGCTTATACAAGCAATTGTACATAGAAAAAGGGAAATTTTAATTTATTCCCTATTTCAAAACGATCTATGCAAAAAAAAAAAGGAAAAAACAAACTCATAAAAAACTATAAGACAAATGAGGTTGACTGTGGTAAGAAACAAGGAACAGAGGCAATTCAAGTACATAGAAAAAAGGGAAATCTTTAATTTATTCCCTATTTCAAAACGATCTATGCAAAAAAAGGAAAAAAAACAAACTCATAAAAAACTATAAGACAAATGAGGTTGACTGTGGTACTCTAGAAACAAGATGCTTTTATACGCTGATGAGAGACAGAGAAGGGAATGATATGTTATGTAGATAAAAAAGAATAATCATCAGAAAAAACTCTCCACTCGATTTTTTTTTTTTTTTCATTCGAAAAAAAGCATGCATTTCTTACATTCTTTCCACCCCCACCCCTTCTCCTACCCTTTTGCAAGCCCAGTTCGTCCAATTTCTTTAAAAACCCCAGGAAAAGCGGTTCTGGAAACATGCTTCATTAGAAATAACTCCTTTGATCATCAGTTTCCAAACCAGATCATTAAATTTCTAGGCTTTGAAAAAAAAAATGAAAAAAACGGTACTATAGTAAGAAAAGGAGGGAAAAGGAATTCGAAAGAAAAGGGGGTGGGGGGAATATAAAAAAAAAGGAGGAGTGGAGAAAAAAATGAAAGGAAAGGATACCAAGCAAAAAGCTTCCGGAATGATCGAAGTCCATGTTCATTAACTAGAGTTGTCGGATAATCACTCCTGGTTTAAATAAAAATTACGACAGCAACTGTACGTCATCGGTTAGTTTCTTCTGAAACTGAGAATCGTCCTTTCTGCAATCACTTCACGATTTTTTTTATTCGCGTAGCCATTTTTTTTTCAAAGAAAGAAGGAAAATATATTTGAAATTTCAACTCCACTGACGAGTACTGAATAAAATAAAAACATAAAAAAGTGGAATTCATTGCCATTTGTTTCAATTTGGAGAGAAACGTATTTTTCATGAGTTCCAAGATCGGTAAAGTTTGTGTATACATTTTTTTTTATTCTTCGAACTGACGACCTCTGTCGCTTATTTCAAGAAGCATTATGGGATTTCGATTTTTGAATTTACCGTTCTTAGTATCGGTTTTTATTTTGTATATTTATTTTATTCTTTTGTTTTGTTTTTTGTTGAAGGACCATTATATTTTAAGATAACTGACAAGGTAGGATTTTGTTTACATTCTTTTGTTCAGATTTTATTTTAATTTCCAGGTAATAGAATTTTCTAAGAATATTTTTGCTTATATTTGAAATATGGAATGAACATCATTCATTGCATTGAATAAAAATGTTTAACTTTAAACTTTTATTTCCAAAAAGTTTGTTGATATTTTCAACTACAGACAATAAAATTTTTTTATTCCATTAAAATTTCATGAATATCTTCTGAAAAGCTTGGAAATATGACGGATGTTATTAATTGCAAATAAAAAATAATTCTTTCGTAGCTTAAAATAAATAGCTTAAAAATTAAATATTGTTTTTTGAGGAACTCATGTGTTAATAACAATATAAAGAACAGCACTTAATTTAAATAGGAATTTTTACCATAATACGAATTTTCAAAACACTTATAATGTGAAAATTAAAATTTCAGTTTATTTTCCTATTAAAATTATTTAAAAAAAACTAAAGCCACGTTTATTTTACCGTTAATAGTGTTTCCTAGAAACAAATTTGGATAATTTTAGTTCGTGTCAACAAATAATTATTCAATAATAAGGAAAAAAAATTTGAAATATCGAAAAATTTATGGAATTCGAAAGGTTTCTCAGGAAATTAAAATTTATTAAGAGTGATTATTAAAAAAAAAGTTTAATAATTAAAATAAGCCTCATTGTTGAAAAAAATTAAATAGAATTCGATAATTAGAAAAAGTTCATAGATAATTTTTTTTCAAATTATGATTTTGATAATTTTCACTAAAAAGATTTAAAAGAAAATAAATAATCGCTATTAAATAATTTTAACAGAAAAAAAGGCAAAATTTGAAAAATCGAAACATAACTTCAATAAAATATCAAAAAAACGAACATAACTCGAGAATTTAATCAAAAATTAAAATAATCCCTCGTCATCACAAATAAGGAATTTAAATACGCCTAATATGATACATTTTTTCCTTTGAATTTCCAAGAAAAAAAATGCTCACAAAATGATACATTTTTTAAATTAATCAATGGCACTGACGATATTTTTTTTTATAGATTTACTCGTATGAACCCAACAACCGAGGGGCAAAACCATGTATAAAAAAAATAGTGAACAAAATATGCTGTTTCCTTGACAACGAAATCGAAGAAATATTAAACTAGCTAAAAAGTAGACTGATGAAAAAAAATCACACACATATTTATAATAGGAACATTCAATAAATAATCAATAACAAACAAAAGTGAAACCGTCTGAAAGATTTTTTTTTTTTTTTACCATCTTTCAATAAAGCTGACGAGAAATAGAGTAATGAAGGGGTTAGCAAACATTTGTATGCAATTTCACATCCCTTACTCTCCCTACTTTCGATTCATCTACACATAGTTATTTTTGTTATTTTATATAGCTATGTATTCTCTGTTCATGGTAAAGGATTTTGGAAGAAATAAATGAAAGTAAAAAGAGAAGAAAAAAAAAATTGGATGGTAAAAAAAATGGTCTGAACCGTTTCTTGGAAGATGACATATCAAACATTCAATCATGTAGAACATGCAAAAAAATAATAAAGAACTAAGAAAGGACAAAATTATATACATTTTTGCAAATTATTCTTAAACAGGCTTCTTGATATTTAATGATTTAGTTTTCTGTTGTTGAAAGAGTGTAGTTTAGATGTGTCGCCAACACTCCTTTCTTGTCTGTTTTATGTATCTTTATGATGGGCGTTATGTAAACGTTGGATTTCTGAAGATTTCGCACAACATTGTATTATTAACATAAATGCTTTTCGTGAAATTTCAAAGAAATCCTTTTTGAAAAATACCATTCAAAATTAAACCGCTTTTATACTTCCGATTTGTATAAATACTTCCGAAAAATTCAAAATACGTCACAATTTTTTTATTAGTAAAACATTTATTTATTGAATCAGATTTTCGTGTTAATAATTATATCGAGAGATTATTAGAAACATGTTTATGTTTTGTTAGTTAAACATGTTTTGAAACAAACCTGTTGACATCAGTAAACAATCTTAAACTAGAATCAATGTATTGTATCGAATACATTGATGTACATAATAATTGTAATTGATGTACATATATGTCATACAATGTATTGTATCACGAAAGACATTTATATTAATTATATTATTAATATAAATGTTTTTCGTGAAATTTCAAAGAAATCCTTTAGAAAAATACCATTCAAAATGAAACCCCTTTTATAATTGATAAAAGTGATAATTGATTCACTTTTATAGTTGTGTTGATAATTATATCGAGTGATTATTAGCAAGTTGACATCAGTAAACAATCTTATTCTAGAATTATTGTAGCGATTTCTAATATTTGATGTATACATGCAATATTTGTATTTGTAAGCTGTGTTTAATATTGTGTCTAATAATTGTTGAAGTTTTGGATATTTTTACGTATTATATGTAAGTATATCGAAGATTAAATGTGGAAAAAATCTGTAGTTGATCGTTTTTTTTTTATGAAGGTATATTAAGGAATAATTTTCCTTGATATACAGAAAAATATATGAATTAGGCGACTGTAATTTTCCTGCGAAGTCACTTTCATTGTGAATCCGCAAACCTATCTGAATTCGAATAATTACTCGAATAATTATCTTACACAACTTAATAATTTTGAAATAGTCAGAAACATTTTTAAATTCCCCACTTTATAGTGACACTAATTACCGAATTCCTTCAGATATGGCATATTTGATAATTTCACCTGCGAGATGGAAAGTGAGATTGGTATGAAGTTAATGTTGAAGGCATGTAAAAAAAAAAGATTAGTTGCTCTTTGACCATTTTTACAAATTTATGTCCTTGTCTGCAGCACGGCAAGATGAGCAATAATAAACTAAACTAACAAGCTTATTAATTATAATATTTTTGCATAAGTACCGAAATTTATTCAAATTGTCGAAATTTCTAATAGCAAACCTGAACAAATTAATAAGTCAAACTGAAGTTCAAACTAATCAAAAAAGGGTGTTAGAGTTATATCGTTTTATCACTCTAGTCTCCAATTAGTGAACCCATTTAGATATCGCATAATTGAGAATTCTATCGGACGCAGTGTTAAAAAAAATCACATTTTCAAGTAATTGAAGGTGAAGGCGTGTTAAAAAAAAAAGATAGTTGCCCGTTGATCATCTTCTATGAGGCCGTCTTAACAAATTAATGTCCTTGGCTCTGAAGCAGGACAAGATGGGAAATAAAGGGCAACTAACAAGCTTATTAATTATAATATTTCTGCATAAGCACCGAAATTTATTCGAATTGTCGTTAATTTGTGAGGAATTGTTATTGGAAATTTTACGTCAAAGTGAAGTTCAAAGTAATCAAAATTGCTGTTAGAGTTACATCGTTTTATCACTCTGGTCTCCAATTACAGAACCCATTTAGATATCGCATAATTGAGAATTCTATCGGTCTCAGTGCTAAAAAAAAAATGACATCTTCAAGAAATTGAAGGTGAAGGCGTGTTTAAAAAAAAAAAAAAAAAAAAAAAAAAAAAAAAAAAAAGAAGATAGTTGCCGGTTGATCATCTTCTATGAGGCCATCTTAACAAATTAATGTCCTTGCTCTGAGTCGGGGAAAGTCGTGAATTAGGGGACTGCAACTGTCCTGGCGAGCTCATTAATTCATTAGGCAGACAGAAAGAGCCCCAAACTTTTGCTCAATTTACGAGCGGCGGTGTTAATGAGGTCAATTAAGACAGGGTACTGCTGCAGCCAATTAATGAACCAGCTCTGGTGCTGGGTTTATTTATTTTTTGCCTTCCAACTGCTTCTTCTTCTTCTTTACCATCTTCTTTTTCTCTTTTGTCTAACTCTCTCTCCTCTCTCTCTCTCTCTCAGACATACATGGGCAGTAAGAATTAATTAATTACGGGAGTTTATTAGTTCTCTGAATTTGACTTCATAACCTCGCTCGTTAATTCTAATTTAATTTTCCGCCGTTGTCATGGTGTTATTTTACCATAACCTTTTTCTTTTTTTCTTTTGCTTTCTGTTCTTTCCTCTCTGTTTAAAAGATGATTCTTTTGAGAAAACCGTGATCTTTTGTTGGGAGGTGTTGTAAAATGGGTGTTTGGAGCAGAAGAAAAGACGAACCTTTTAAATGAGTTTCTTTTGAAATTAATTATACCACACGAGGTAAATAGGAGGATTATTTGCGTGAAGGCTGCTATTGTGCTGAGAGTGGGTTGTTCTTAATTGGGGTTGCTTTTCCGTGTGTTTGGAAGGGAAGCAGATTTCTTTCGTTAATTTGGGAACTCGGAGGAAGTTTATTTACAATGTGGGAGGACGCTGCTTACAAAATAATTTTCTAATTTATCTCAACTTATCATATGCTTTATTTTTTAAAAAGAAATAAGTTCCTAGAAAACTTTGGTTAAAAATTGTCAAAATATTGTATTTTATTTCTCAATTAAATTAAGTAACTCTGTATAGGAAATGGCAATTAAATTATCCTAGAAAAAAAACTTTTTTCACCTTTCTAAACTCTTTTCGTTTTACAATAAAATTTTATGACTCCTTTTTCCTTCTAAATTTATAACTAAAAAAACATTTAAAACTATTCTTATGTTAAGCATTCATAAATTAATTTAAATTTTAATTAACGATATATTAAAAATTTCTGTAGATTAGAGATATTAAATCATATTTTTAAATAAAAAGTTCGAATGTAAATTTTTATTCCGAAATTCGGGTATTTGAAGTACATAAAAATAGATGCTTGATTAAATTAATTAAAATAATACATAATAATGTGTATCTTTTGAAACTGAAAGTACTCAAATAAATTATTAAAACAAAGAGCACGAAAATTAGTTCATTCCAGTATTGAATAATAAATAATATATAATTAATTAATAATGATAATAATGAATTAATTCAAAGTGATAATGAATCAATTAATAATGAATCCTAAATTAATAATAAATTGAAAATAATTGAAAAATAAAAAAAATAAAAAAATAATTGAATATTTATGTTAGAAATTAATGTTCAATAATTTTTAACTTTAGATTCTTTCCTTTGATGAAACATTTGTTCGGCAAATATAATAGTTATAATCTTTATTTACAAAAACTTTTCGATTTTCTTTTGTTTTGTATACATTAACTGTGTTTAGATTTCTTATTAGATTTATTAAATTTTCAAACTATCACTAATAAAATTACGAACAACTTTTCTAATTTCTAAAACACAACTGAACAGGCTAATGTATTCACCTAAAACATCGACAACACTTACAAAATAGAGATTTCACCAACGATTTTTAACAGACTAGTACTCTCTCTATACATTTTATCGAGTTCAAAGTGAACATGAATAAAGAGATAACAAAAATTTAACTTCCACGCTTAGTGCTCAAGAAACCATTAACCAAATGCATTCTCGATAAATCCGACTAAAATAAGAAAATAAAGCAATTTTCTTCAGCTATTCAAACTACAGGGTGAAAATAATGTAAATTATCTACGGAAACAACATAGTTAAACCAGCTTTCCAGACTTTATTTGGCGTTTCTTTTTTCGTTACATCTATGTCAAAGTCCTTAGGAAGAACTTGCTAAGGATGGTTTAATAAAAGATTAGAAATAAATTTAAATTTAGCTACGCAAAAAACAACGAAGGTAGATTCGTTCAAAGATCGAAAAATTCTTACTCTGAAATATAATCTAAAAAGTCTTTCAATGATATTGTCTGTGGAATGATATTGCTATTGACACAGAAACAGTGACGTAAAAGTGATTCTTATTAAAAGAATTGTTTAAAATCATGAAAACAATGAAAATTTCAAATTTCTTTTTGCTAAAATTAAAAAATATTGATGTTAAATTAGTTATTAAATAAAATATCACTAAACAAACAAACAATTATTTAAAGAAATCACGATTTTAAACAAATATGATTTAGATTGACTTAAGTGAGTTTGACATCTATCAAAAATCTATACAATACAATTTTTAAAATTCAAAATAAAGATTTTTTTTTAAATTTTAAAATAAGTAGTTTTTATTCAAAGTTTATATTTCATGAAATTTATTGTTTTTTTAGGTACATTGTAAATAAACAAGGACGATTTCATGTAAATATCAGAACAATTTGAAATATTAAGTAGTGAAATGGTGCAAAACCGCGAACGAATTTAATTCAGATTTTTTTTAAAGAAATTAGAATGTCAAATGAAAGACTCAATTGTAATTAAAATAAAAAAAATCATTTTATTTGATTTCTATATTTATTATTTCAAAATTTTGAATACATTTATAAAATAAAAAACTTCAGTTTAAAAATGGCATTGTTTTCTTTCTTAAAAAAAAATGTATTCTAAAGCTATTTTATTGTTCTTTTTAATAAGTGATCCTGAAATATAGGTGATTTTAAAAAGATTCAATGTTTCAAAATAATCACTTGAAACAAATTTTTTTGAAAATTATTCCTGATAACTGTTTTCTAGAACATTTTTTTTTTTTTTAAATTTAAATAAACATTTCAATACTGAGCAAAAAAAAGAATATAAAACGAGTTCCCCAAAATTAAAGTATGTCAGAGAAACGCAAATTTAAAAAAAAATAATAAAGGACAAAGTGAATTTAAGAAGTTAGAAATTAAAATAATAACCTAAAATATTTTTTCTGTATAATAAAAAGCCATAAAAATATACATTCATGTATATATATATATATATATCATGATTTTTTTTTCTATTGAAGTTGTTCATGGAACGTTTTGAAATTCTTTTTCCATATAATTTTTTCGCTTTTCATGTTGACAATATCGTAATATGATGTAAATGTTTTCTTTAAAAATATGCTTAAATGTACATGTAAAGATTGAAAATGTATTATATAAATGTTTTCTATCGTAAGAATATTTTTTTAAACTGGAGTATACCAATTTTACTTTCTTCTAAATACATAAAAATTAAACAAAATGTTACTTATCAGCATTGAAATCTAGTTATATATCCTTCTAAGTTAAGATTGGAATTTAAAAAAATAGAAACATGTTGCTATAATTCGGTTTTGATTTCTTTAAGTAAGATAAAAAATTAATTTTTATCAGTGAAAGTATTATATATTGAAACTATATCCCTCAAATATTATCAATATTAAACGAGTAACATATTAATCTCAATATTAAACCTAAATAACATTCTTATATTCTATTTTAGAATTATTTAATAGTGGCTAGTGGTCTGGCTTTCGGTACCACAGGTTTCAAGCCCCCATGGTACTAAGGATGTTTGTAGTAGTTCGGAATCCACTTTAAACCGTAGGTCTCCGTCTTATATGATCATAGAGCGTTGTGGGAGTCGTATTACTTACGTCCGTAGCATATCTTCAAGCTTCCTTGCTTATGGCATAAAATCTAACTGTCTCTGTATTGCCAACTGCATTAGAACAACAGAATTAGTTAATAGCTATAACTAAGAATAGCTTCAAGAATATTTTTGTAAGTTCTATTTAGGAGATTTCCAGTTTTACATTATTTTAAAACAAAAACAAACAAAATTTAACTTAACTCATCAAAATATCATTGAATAAAACTATATTCCATTCTTAGTTACAGTGTACCAAGTTCCTTCCATTTTGCTCCAGCAGCAAAATGCAAAAACGGCCCTTTTAAAAAGGGCCATTTTATCTTCAAGCTACACGTGCCCTCTGGGTAGTGCTAAATGAGTAACAGCGGTTCAGCCCTTCATTATGGCATAAAGATTAACTGTCTCTGTATTGCTAGCTGCATTAGAACAACAACAAAATTAGTTAATAGTTATAATTTGCATTTTTCTATAGCTAAGAATATCTTTGTAATTTTCATTTAAAAGAATTCCATTTTTTCATTCTTTTAAAACAATAAAACAAAATTTATCTAATTAAAATATCATTGAAACTATATTCTACAAAATTTTCTATGCTACACTTTTCTCAAGATCCCTCCATTTTGCAACAGCAACCCTCCATACAGCAACACAAATTCAAAACCGGTCCTTTTTAAAAAATGGAAACAAGCGTTAAAATTCCCGAAAACCCTTAATGAACGATTAAATGTATGGGAAAAGAAAAAGTGTTTGAAAGCATCGAATTAATCGGGGGCCGTCGGCGAACAATTGGCGGACGACGCCCATGGGAATGGGCAGAAACGATCGGCGGTCCTTAAAGGAGTAAAAGTGGTTAAGGGAGATTTAGTCGCCGCCAGATGGATTTCGCTTTCTCTTATAAAAGGGTTAAAAGAGTCCTCCCGAATCTCTGTGACACTTAATTCGCCCGCCGCCGACTTCTAATGACCTCTGTTAACTGCGCACTTGGCGACTTGGCGACGACTCACGTTATGGAAGCCGATTAAGACAAATGCTGTCTTTAGACGCGCGGGGGAAAGGGTAACAAAAGGGAAATTTAGGCGTTGATTGGAGGGAAGAGGACGTGCAGAAAGGAAAATTAAGAGCGACTGGCTCGCTCGAATTAGGACATATCTTCTTGGGGGTAGGGGGAAGATTGTTTGGGAATGCTGATGGAAAGAAGTTTTGCAAGTTCACAGATAAAGATCTTTTTCTTTTTTTAAAAAAAAGAGATGGCAGTTTTGTTGTGTGAAGTATCTTGGAGATGAGCAATTGTTTGATGGCTATACGAAACAGTAAACAGTTGTTATTTTCTCATTTAGAAAATAGAAAATTTCGTGGAAAGAACTTTTATTGTTATTTTTGTTATTATTAATTGGCATTTTCAATAAATAAAATTGTAGTAAAGTTTACTCGAAGATTATTTAATCCGCTTCTATATATTTGTTGTTTACATAATTTTTGAGCAAGTAAAGTTTTTTAATTTTTTAATTTTTATTTTTCACCGAGTTGATCATCTTTGCTTTATCAATAATGAAGTGCAAGACCACATTTGATTTAAAATAAGTTTATTAATTATGAATAAACTACTGATTAAAAACGTAAAATTTTTGAAAACTCGAAATTTTGAAATATTTCAACCAAATGCCGATTTTTCTCATCTATGACTTCCATCATCTTGGCTAACTAGAATTGACATTAATTGCGAATAATATTTACATTAAATAAAAAAAGATAGTTTCATGTAGAAAAATTACATTTCGTTTTTCGAATGAGCTAATTTAATGATCTAATTTGAGCGTTTCAGATAAAATTTAACCTAGGTGTTCCTCTGATCCTATATATGGCTTCAAACAGAACAGAATTTGAATTAAATGGATGACATTTGCAGTCAAAGATGAATATACTTATAAATAAATAAATCCATGTATACTTCAAATTTTGTCCACATATTTCTGAATATGCATGTCATTAGTTATTCTTATAAATCAAAACTGGAATGGATTAAAAGGTGAGGTCCTCTCCAATCATGGTCTTCGCTATCCTTATTAACCAGGACTGACAAGAATTAAGGAATCAGAAATAGTTTGTGTAAAACAAATACAACCTTTAATTCATGCCAATGCCCAACCTCTTATTCAACTACATCTATATTTTATAATAAGCAAAGAATTTTATTTAGGAGAGATTATCCAATTAATCCACTATGTTTTTTGGAGGGAAGAACCGCACCCAATAAACTGCTCCTCTCCAATCATGGTCTTCGTCATCGTTATTAACCAGGACTTAAGGAATCCATTAATTAAGGACTATTTCTGATTCCTTAATCCAAGAATAAAGGAATCAGAAATAGTCTGTGTATTACAAATGCAACCTTTAATTCATGCCAAAAATTGTATTCAACTACAAATAAACAAATCATTTTAGTTTAGGAGAGCTTATCCAATTAATCTACCAAGTTTTTTGGAGGGAAGAAACGCACCCAATAACCAGATCCTCTTCCATTCGCGGTCTCCATCATCCTTGTTAACCAGGACTGGCAAGAATTAAGGAATCAGAAATAGTTTCTGTAAAACAAATGCAACCTTTATTTCATGCCAATGCCCAACCTCTTATTCAACTACAAATCTATTTTATAATAAACGAAGAATTTTAGTTTAGAGAGCTTATCCAATTAATCCGCCATGTTTTTTGGAGAGGGAAGAACCGCACCCAATAACCAGATATCCTCCACCATTCGCGGTCTGCCATCATCCTTGTTAACCAGAACTGGCATGGATTAAGCGGCGAGGCACTGGTGGTGAAAAACAAATGCAACCTTGTAAGTAAGCAAGCAGTTACTAAGCGCCTCTGGATGCTCCATTAAGCCTGGGCTCCTCGTAATTTGGGTCCCTAATGATGCAGCGCACTTTCTCTCGGATCCGATCACGCGTGAAGAGGGGCCTCACGTCTTTTGTTTCTCTTCACTTCGCATCCACCCCTCCACCCCTAGCGTTCTCTCTTTTTTCCAAAAGGATGTGCGTGATCGGATGATGCCTTTTCCTTTTTTTATTTGTTCCCCTCACCCTTTCATTGTTTTTACTTACTATCTATCTCTCTCTCTCTTTCCCCCTTCCTTCTTTGGAGTCGTCCAGGTAAAGTGATGAGGAACTTCTCTTCCACCCTGCCCCCACCCCCTGATTAGAAGAACTCATTAGTCCAGCTCCTGGAAATGAGATGCCCTTCGGTAAAGGGGGAAGGGAGGGTTGACCGTTGCGTCTTCCACCCCCCATCTGCCTTCTTAGCAAGAATCGGATTTCAGAGAGAGAGAGAGAGAGATTCATTTGGAGTCGACTCGGTGGTATTTAAATTTCTCCAGGTATAATTGGGGTTTTTCTCTCATCAAGTTCTTGAGTGCTTTTAGCAGCAGCGGCAGCTGAATTATTTATTGGTATGCGTAATGGTTTTTATTTTCCGCAAATTCATTTTTGTTTGTTTATTCATTTATTTTGTCTTATTTGCGTTTTAGTTAGAAGAGGAAAAGAGAAAGAGAATAAATTTAATACCAGTTTGCCCGGGGAAGTTATGATTACTTTAAAATGTCATAAATTTATCTTCCATATTAACATGCAATTCTTTAAATTGATTATTAATTCACGATAATTTATCTATTTGCATATTTATTTACTTATTTACTTCATTTGTCAACAGTATAATTCTAGTATAAGGATTTATTTTTAATGGTAATATTCAATAATCACTAAAAGGCCCGTGCAATTTAGAGCAATTCATTCATTTATTTTATTACCAGAAATTTACCGACGTTTAAATATAATATATATGAAGCAAAAACTATAAACTAAAGAGCTTATCTTGATTTTCAAGTTTATTAATCTTATTATCTCTTCTCGTTGCATTTAATTTTATGAGTAGCTTGAATTTTTTTTTTTTATATAATATTGATAAGAGAAAACAGTTGTTGATAAGAAAAATTTCCTCTCATTTTAAAATCAATCTTTCAGCAATTGAATACCAAATAAAGTGATTGAAATGCGAATGGGAATCATTCATCGAATCTAATTGAAAATTTATATCCAACAATTGCCTTGCCAACCTTCCAAAACCTTGACCCTAACGGAATCCAGAACTTCAACAATCTTCCATCTTCTATACACTACATCATTCCCCTAATCTATGGATGATCTCAAGCAAATATCGAACAACAAAGCCTTGAACCATGGGCAAAGATACCAATCCAAGTTGATAAGTAAAAACAAACCAAGAAACTTGCGCTGCAGAAGTTAGGAGTACCCTAACCAAATAAATTAGAAGTTATCTCAAAGAAAACACCTAAGAATGGCCAGGTGAGAAGCCCTCCAGTCGCAAGAGTCACGATGCCCAGTCGCCCTCCCCAACACTTTTCTGAGGTCCCCCGAGGGCACAATTTGGCAACTGATAGGCAGCCTGAAAAATCTACGACGTCCAGGTCAAAGGTGGACTCAAAGCCCAACATAAACACACACATGATCGAGATAAATGAGATGATGCTTCTAATACCAGTCTTTCGCCCCTTTTCCGATACAAGGGCACGAAGCTCGCCTTTGCCTTTACACCTCTGAAACGGGGTGGGCTAGCGCTCGAGCAGCTATTATCACTACCCCAAACGCCCTGGTTGCACTTTAATTGAGAATAAATCGGTCGTAAACGGGTTTGGAGAAAGGTTGGTAACGTTGCCAAGGACTAATTAGCTTGTCTTGATAAAGCGTGGTGGGATCTGTACTGATTAATGAATGTTGTATCATACAAAAAACATGTCCAAGAACAGTGACTCGGTTATTTCGGAGAACACTGTTTGTTTTTAGTATTGATTTCGACTTCATTTCAATCGGTAAATAAATCGGTGAGAATAAATCGGTCGTAAACGGGTTTGGAGAAAGATCGGTAACGTTGCCAAAGACTAATTAGCTTGTTTTGATAAAGCGTGGTAGGATCTGTATTGATTACTGAATGTTTTTTTTTTCCAATGCAGCTGGAAAGCAGACATGGACGTCTTGGATGCCTTAAGGCAAGCGCTGCACAGACGTTACTCACTTTGCATTTCCCAGGGGGCGCGTGTAACTTGAAGATAAACCACGGACGCGGAGTAACAATGCCCCCGCAACACTCTACGATCCTATTAGGACCGGGACCTACGGTTTAAAGTGGATTCCGAACCCCTACACACATCCATGGCACCGCCGGGACTCGAACCCGAAACCTGTGGTACCGAGCGCCAGAGCGCTAGCCACTCGGCCATTCAGGCCCGATTACTGAATGTTGTATCATACAAAAAACATGTCGAAGAACAGTGACACGGTTTGATTTTGGTATTGTTTCAACTCCAATTTCAAGTTCAACTTACCAATTTATTTTCATAGAATTTATAAAAGGATAGGATTTAATTTGATTTTTTTTATAGAATAGATCCGTTAACTGAAAATTAAAAAACAAAAATTTATTTTTGATCATGTCTGCAACTTAATCAGAAATCGGGAAATGATTGTTTTATCTGCTTCAGTGAGTTATTGTACCATCTTTCTTTTTTAAGTCTAGGAAAAAATATTCTTATTAGAAGATAGTTTCGCGACAGTATTCTGGACTTTTTTAAAATTGTAAAAACAAGATTCCAAACTCTATTGAATAAGATTGTATAAACTTGTTATGGTAGTTATTTAGTGAACTCTATTTGATTTTAATACGGGTTTCAAGTTTATTCTTAAATTCAATTTGCTTATATAATTTGTGTTAGAAGAGTTATTTTAAATAAAATGTCCCACTTCATTTTCTTTTGCGATTAACGAGTGTGTGCGAATTCTATACATTGTGTACGTATACCATATATTGTCTTGTAAAAACATGTTATATCACAAAAGTGAGTGACTTTAGTGATTTAGTTTTGGGTATCACTAGATTTTCGTTTAATTAATTGTTTCAGTCGATTATTTTACTATTTTTTTTTTTTATTCTAAGATAAATATCATTAGAAGATAGTTTTGAGATAGTTTAAGATTCTGGAATTCTTTAAATTGTAAAAACATTGTATTCCAAACACTATTGGGTAAGAAGATTGCATTAACTTGTTATGGCAGTTATTTCAGTGAACTCCATTTGATTTTGTTACGGGTTTCGAGTTTATTCTCAAATTCAATTTGCTTATTTCTTTTTTGTTAGAAGATTCGTTATTCAGAACAAAATATTTTTTTCTATTATTTTCTTTTGCAGCTAACGTGTGCGTGCGAATCCTATACGTTGTGTATGCATACTATATACTTGTAAAAGCATGTTATAATGGTGACTTTAGTGACAACAATTTAGATTTGGGAATTGATTTGGAATTCTTTGAGTTCGATAACCTCGTTTCATTTTAGATAAAAGGATGTTTAGGTATTCCATGCTCAGAAGAATGCTTCTGATGGAATTAAAAAAATCACGCACAAAATAAAAGCCTTAAATGTAGTTTAAATGTGATTAAAACGGTCGTAACTTGTTTATGAATTACTTCTCGAAAAATACCTCTTTTACTGTGGTACATAAGTTCTGCACTGATTAATGGAAATTTGTTTATGAAACAACTATGTTAAAAATAGATGTTCATAAAAATTTTGGTGAGCACGACTTGGTTGGTTTTAGTATCAAATTTTATGTTTTAAATTCAAGCTATCATTTATGATGCTGATTTTAATTACTACATACACACTTATTGAATTCCATTTGTTTTGAACACTGCAAGTTGAATTGAAAATTATGCAAATCAAATTTTAAATTTCCTGATAAAACATTATAAATGAACTTTGTTTTCTCTAAAGCAATAAATATTTATGGTGTTTCAAAAATTAAACTGTTATTGCATTGCGAAGATTTGTTCTTTTGATTACCTATTCTTCTATTAATTAAAATTTTTATGGATTAAAACTGAGAATATTTTTTATTGTATTATCGTCGAAATACAAGATAACAATTAAAATGCAATCCGATGAATGCATAGCTGAAATTTAAAATGCAATCCGATGAATGAATAGCTAAAATTATAAAATGCAATCCGATGAATGAATAGCTAAAATTATAAAATGCAATCCGATGAATGAATAGCTAAAATTATAAAATGCAATCCGATGAATGAATAGCTAAAATTATAAAATGCAATCCGATAGTGTTTTTTTAATCCCATTTTTATATATCGTATATATAATGTCAAAGACAAAATTTGATTCTTATCTTTTTTGTGAATTTTATTCTTCTCTAGACATTTATCATTTTTTTTTTTCATAAAATCAGCCACCATCAATTAAAAGCTTCAGGAGAATCATATTAAATATTAAAATACAGTTCATAAAAGCCAATTCGTTCGAGATTACCTGGGGCTATTTTCGGCACGTGCTACAAGGTCAGAAAGTCTGCCTGCCTCTGTAACACACTCTCACTTTCTCCACTGGCTTCATGTCTTATTTCATTTTTTTTTCTTCTTCTTCTTCTTTGCTCTTCTTTTTTTTTATATTGTTTTCTTTCATCACCTCTTAATTGATACCTCAATGAGATCCATCAAAGCAGATTGGGGAACAGGATCGCTGTGACACGCAACACTTAGGGTATAATTACAGCGGTTGAAGAAAATTTTAAATCTTCAGCCCGCCAATAGCGTGGAGGACTCGCACTATGCGAAAAGCAAATTAGTATTGACTGCTGTAAAATGAGATGGAATTAAAGCGAATTGAATTGATAGATCTGATCAGATCTAGGTGGACGTCCCTTCAATTTTTCGAAGAGTTGCGTTCAGAACTAATTGGCTTTTCTTTTTTAAAAAATATTAATTGTTTTTTTTTTGTTCTAATGCAGCTGGCAAACACTTAGACAATTGTCTTTGATGTCTTAAAGCAAGCGTTGCACCAACGTTACTCACTTAGCACAACCCAGGAGATGCGTCTAGCTTGAAGATAAGCTACAGACACGGAGTAACAATACCCTCGCAACGCTCATGTTAGACTGGGAACCACTGTAAACATCCATGGTAAAGCTGGTATTCGAATCGTAAACTTGTGGTACCGAGGGCCAGAGCACTAGCCACTCAGCCATCAGACCCCACATATTAAATTTCTAAAAACTAAACTACAATAATTTTGATTGCATTAATACATCTGCCATGTACATGTCCAACTACTCAAGGAAATGTTTTAGCTGATATTTTTTTTCTGCAGTTCTTTATATATTTAAGTAAAATATCTTAAATATTTTTTTATAAATTATCCTGAATTTGATAAGTAGCCTTAAAACACTATTTCGCCAAATTTACTCTGAGTTAATTCATTCATGTTATAGTTTATTTTGTTTTGGCAGTTTTTGGTTATTTTCTGCACACTTGGGCGAATTAGACCCTGGCAAAAAAAAAAAAATTGAAACAAGCATTTGTCCTACAGTTCTAGTTTCTAGAGTATAGTTTCTTGTAAGGTATCCTAAATGAAATACACTCCTATGATAAAATATATGCTTACACTATTAAAATGCTATATTCTGGGGGGGGTTGTCACTTTATGGGCATTTCTTGCACATTTGTGCTAATTAGACCGGGTCCTACAATTTAACCTGGATTCCAAACCACAAAAAATATATCTATGCCATCGCCAGGATTAGATCCTGAAACCTATTTTACCAATGGCCAGATAAAATGCTATAATAATCTGGTAGAGGAAGTTTATGAAAGAAAAAAAAAAAAATAATTGCATATTTTTTCCCTTCTATATTTAATTAAAGACACCGTAGGAAAATTTGAAACAAGCATTTTTAATTTATGCCGATAAAGGAAAATGATTAAGGTAAAAATACTGTTTTTTTGCAGTAATTTACATAATGGAATAAAAGATATAAAACACATTATTGAATAACTGTGTTCGTCAAATTAAAAGAAAATACACCACTATTCGGGAAAATTTTGTAATTTAATTAGAGAAACAAATAGACAAAACTAGGGACAAAACAAAAAACATTAGACAAAAGTAGGGAAACTGAGATTGTCAAAATAAATCCTTCAAGTTAAAAAGAAGATTATGGTATTGCTGAGATAATTACTCTTAAAACTACTGATTAAGCAACTAAAAGAGACATTCAACAATATAATGACGGGCATTCAGTCACATTATCTTTTACAGCCATGTTTGGTGACTTGGAGTGTTACATCTACATTCGTCTTGGGTGACAACTGTCCTATCTTCCGACAAATAAAACACATTATAGAATAACTTTCAAATTAAAAATAATGCTCCACTATTCGGGAAAATGTAGTAATTTAATTACAGAAAAACTTGGGACAAAACAAGAAAACATTAGACAAAATTAGAAAAACTGAGTTTGCCAAAATAAATCCTTCAAGTTAAAAAGAAGATTATGGAATCATCCTATTGCTGAGATAATTACTCTTAAAACTACTGATTAAGCAACTAAAAGAGACATTCAATAATGTAATGACGGGCATTCAGTCACATTATCTGTTACAGCCATGTTTGGAGTGTTACACCTACAATCGTCTTGGGTGATCTTCCGACAAATAAAACACATTATAGAATAACTGTGCGCTTCAAATTAAAAGAAATTTTGTAATTTAATTAGAGAAACAAATAGACAAAACTTGGGACAAAAGTAGGGAAACTTAAGTTTGTCAAAATAAATCCCTCAAGTTAAAAAGGAGATTATGGAATTGCTGAGATAATTACTCTTAAAACTACTGATTAAGCAACTAAAAGAGACATTCAATAATCTAATGACGGGCATTCAGTCACATTATCTTTTACAGCCATGTTTGGTGACTTGGAGTGTTACACCTACATTCGTCTTGGGTGACAACTGTCCTATCTTCCGACTAAAAGAATAAAAAGCCGATAAATCTTCCCGATAATAAGGACATCAAACAACCGAAATCCGTCGCTGTTCCCACTTACGGTGACAATCCCCACCCTCTGCAGCCATTGGTCGAGAGGACTCAGGTTTGTTGCTCTTAACGCACCATTACACGCCGAAACGACGTCAGATTATAAGTTTCTTGGAGAAGTCGGCCAAATTTGAACTTTTAACTGCATTCCGAGATTCCCCCTGCTCAAAAAACGCAGCAGCAATCTCGTCGATCGAGTCCTGTTGTTGTTGAACTTGCTCGGATATATCAGCTTCAAGGGCATTGTCGTTATCCATTCGTGAATTTTGGATGGGGGGAGAGGTGGAAGATTTTGGCCACCATCACCACCCTCCTCCACTTTCCGATTTGCCTTCGAATGAGAAACGTGATTAAAATGGTTTTTGGAAATAAATAAATAAAATGGATTGGAGAAATGATCCGGCTGGCAGTATCAAAAGTTCTGGAGCGCAGTCACTTGATGCTCTGTAAAAAGATCTCCCTTTCTGTTGCGAATGCAATGGGATTGTTTGACTAAATTTAAGATGGGAACAATTAGTGAAAGTTGATTCGGTCTTGGAAAGGGCAGGGCAACTTTGTGCAAAGGCGGCTTTGCTTTTAAGGATAAAAATATTGAATATAATCCAGTATTTTTGTTGAGATGATATATTAAAGAGAAAGTGTTTGATTCACTTTTATAATTTTGTTACTGTTAATATATTAATAATCGATTCATCTCGAAGTGTCCTTGAAATAAAATTTAGTTTGCCAGCTTTCAGTGTTGTATTGTAAGAATTAACGTATTCAATAGCGGTTGTACTGACGGCAAATGCTGTGCACATACTTTGCACAAAATATCGTCAAGTTATTCGCCACTCTGTTGGCAAATGAAGGAGCAAATGAATCGAGATTATGAAAAATAAAGGAAATTTTAATTATTAACCAAATTTATTCGCATTATAATATATTCTAACTGAAAATATTTTAAGCTAAATGCATCTCCCCAAAAAAAAAATATAGGGGCCTGATGGCCAATTGGCTAGCGCTCTGGCCTTTGATACCACAGGCTTCACATTCGAACCCTGACGGTAACATGGATGTTTGTTGGTGGTTCGGAATTCACATTAAACTGTAAATCTCTGTCTAATTAACCTAAAATATGCAGAGTCAGAAACCAAACCCAGAGAAATATGATGATTGAAGCTTAGTAAATCAGAGATAAATTAAAGAAATGAAAGATAGTTGTGTAGTCAATACAATTTATGAGTGCTTGTTAATCCGATCAAAATGAAAGTCCTTCTTTACGTACGACTTAAATTATTTAATATCAAATTAAGGAGAATTTGCAAGGTCCGTTAGTGTATACCAAATATATATATATACTAAAAAAAATATTTTAAAAAGAGCATTCAACCTGAAACTGGAATGATGTTTAACTGAATAGGTTATTGTATTAACTGATTTATACATGCTCGTGGAAAATTTTCATGAATGTTTTGATTATATAAATTTTACCTAGGGTCACAAATTTCAAAGCGATACAACTCGAGCTGTTAGAAATCCATAATGATATACGATGCGTTTAATTCATAAAAAATTAGCTCAGAAGGATGTAAATATAAGCACTTAACAATTGTTCTTAAGGCAGAGCAAGCCTCATGATAAATGCACACGCGTTATAATAAATGCTTCTAAATAACGTGTTTCGTTCCATTTATGATAAGGAAAAAGCACAGGCAAAAGACTCCAGGCTAAGTGCAAAGTTTTTGCATACATGACATACGAAAGTCTGCTCATTATAGAAGTAACGAAGCTATAATTCATTCGGTTGGATTGTTAGGTTGCAAAAGGTACAATACTTTGTTTTCGAAGCAGCAAACTAATTTCGCCATTCGTGTCCGCCTCATTTTTCCATTTGGGAAAAATGATGATTAAATTTTTACGGGACCGGTCTCGACCCCTTGTGTCATCAGCGGTTCGTATCTCAAGAGAGGGCCGACACCTCAAGTGAAAAAGCGATGGCGGGTTTCGTGCTACAATTCACGAGTTTTTGCTCGAGAGAGAAAAATTGGCTCACGAAGTTCTTCGCCGGGCCCAAAAGGGAGAAGATACTTATCTTCGGGCTGCCAAGAAATAAGCGTGTCATTTCTTGAAGGCTCGCCATTAAAGCCAGTTTGCTTAATGATAAGTTTGCAATCCACGGCATGGGAGGTATATTAGTTGGAGAGAGAGAGAAAGAAGGGTTTTGTGGGGTGACAGCGCGTAATTATCGTGCCGAATTTCCATGCCTCCCCCGAAGTAATGCTATGTGTTTTGTTTTGATTAATAGTGAGAGTGGATGCAGACAGAAATAATAATAAATGCGGAATTTATTGCAGGGGAAAGTGTTGCTCACGCTAATTAGGTTTTTTTGGTTTTTGCCACGGGGTTATGTAAAATACCTAAATCGGTTCATCATAAGAAAAAAAAAAAAAAATTTCAAGAAAAATTTGAATCACATTAAGGTTCTGTTTGAAAAAAAGAAAATACTAATAAGAGTTCTGCATTTGACAAGAAATATAAATAGTTTAATACATAAATAGTGTCCTTATCTTGTTGGTTAGAGATAGTATGTCAATGGATAGTTTCCATTTCCTATTAGTTAGAGATAGCAAATTTGCATAGGATTGTCCCATTGTTTACAGCACAGATTTAAGATATGCTATATGATATAGATTTACGATAAATTAAGATATACTTGGTTTATCTTAATAATTAGAGATAATAATTTTAGCTAATTTTTAATTTAATAATAATTTTAGATACTAGGTTTTTTTGGTTTTGCCATGGATTATGTAAAATACCATCATTGGTTCATCACAGAAAAAAAATTATTCTTCAGTAAAAAATTTGAATCACATTAAAGTTCTGCTTGAGTTTTAAAGAAAATAATAATAAGAGTTTTGCATTTGACAAGAAATATAAATAGTTTATCGAAATTTTTTTTATTCTATTGGTTAGAGGTAAAACTAATTTAATTTAATTAGTTCATTTAATTTAAAATTATCAATTAAAACTCTATAGTGCAATATTCCATTATATAAAATGCATTAATCCCTATGTTAGAAAATACCTTAAATAATTAGTTATAATTAAATACTTCCGTCCTTTACTACTTAATGATGATAATCTTAAATTAATCATATGATCAATATTGATTTGGAAAAATAAAACCTATCTACTCTGCCATTCATATAAATAGTGATATTAGATTCGGTGAAGCTATAAACTATAAATAGCCCGAATAGCATACGTATTGGAAAGGCTAATGAATATCATTACCATGGGATAACAAAAAGCTAAAAGTGGTTGGACACAAAAAGGCACAATGGGATTACTATTTTCCTCGCACTTTGAAGTGAGGAACACTCCTAAAAGTAATTTAATTAAATTAGTTTGTTTATTTTAAAGTTATCAATTGAAACTCATTAGTGCAATATTCCATTATATAAAATGTATTAATTCTTTTGTTAGAAAATATTTTAAACAACAGTATATTTATAATTAAATACTTCCTTTCTTGACCACTTATTGATGATAATCTATTAGCCATTGATATAAATAGTGATATTAGATTCGTTGAAGCTATGAATAGCACGAAGAGCATACGTATTGGAAATGTTAATAAATATCATTACCATGGGATAACAAAAACCCAAAAGTAGTTGGACAAAAAAAAGGCACAGTAGGATTACTATTTTTTTTTTGGCACTTTGAAGTGAAGAACCCTCCTAAAACTAATTTAATTAAATTAGTTAGTTTAATTTAAAATTATCCCTGAAAACTTCATGGTCCAATATCCATTATATAAAATGTATTAATCCTTTTGTTAGAAAATATCTTAAACAATTACTGATAATTAAATACTTTCGTCCTTTACCACTTAATGATGATACTCTTAAATTAATCATATAATCAATATTCATTTGGAAAAATAAAACCTATCTACTCTGCCATTCATATAAATAGTGATATTAGATTCGGTGAAGCTATAAACTATAAATAGCCCGAATAGCATGCGTATTGGAAATGCTAATGAATATCATTACCATGGGATAACAAAAAGCCAAAAGTGGTTGGACACAAAAAGGCACAATGGGATTACTATTTTCCTCGCACTTTGAAGTGAAGAACTCTCCTAAAACATGATTAAACGGGAACCAGACCAAATCAATTCTCTTACTACACGCCAAAGCCAGCTTTTGCCCATTAATATGCATGGGCACAATTTACCGCCCTCGCTCGCGGTACAGTGGCACAAGAAAATGAACAATAATGTCACTTGAGTGAACAATCCACATATGTCATGAAGCGAGAGAGCGTTTATATGAAAATGAGAGCATCGCTCCACTGTAAGAGTGCACATACAGTGCACTGGAAATGCGGAATATGTAATTTCTATTTATGCGTAGAAGTCCGGATTAGAATGTATAAAAAATAATAATAGACGGCGAAATAAGTGGAAAAACTCAGAAAAAAAGCGCACGCATGAAAAAATTCCGAAAAGCGACAATAATTGGCGAATGCATTTGTGTTTGGCGAATTCATTCGGCTTTTATGTGTCGTCGTCGTCAACTCCCCTACCCCCTACGCTTTCAGGGAAATAAACATAAATTACACAATATCGAGGTAGTTTTTAGGAGGAATTTGCTTACAGTGCGTGTGCTGTGTTCGTATAATACGCCAATGCTACTTAAGAAATGAGTCATCGTGAAGGCTTTATAAATTCAATTCGTAAACCTGATTGTGTTATTGGTTTTTTTTTTTTTTTTTTTTTTTTTTGTAATTTTTTTTGAATAAATTCGAATGGATGTTCATCACGACGATCGCAGCAATTACGTTGACCTGTTTCGGGAACAATTGATATGTACTGAAGCGGAATTTAGTGTTCTTGTTTAAAATTTTAATAGTAATTTTTGAATATTGTGTTTTAACCTATGATTGAGTTGTAATTTAGATTTATTTTATAAATTTATAGTTTTTCTGTATTTTATAGTCGCTCACAGACTGAAAATTAAAAATTGTAAAAAAGTAATTATTTTTGAATAGATATCGACTAAAACAGATTCGAACTAAAATAAAAAATATTGCATTTTAGTTCTTTTTACTACGTATAGTAAAAGGAATTAATCACTTTTGTTAATCTAAAAATAAAATAATAATAAGATATAATTTTATTTTATTACAATGTAATATTTACTAGACAAATTTAAAAAGGTAGATTCATTTTGGATTGAATAAAATTACAAAAAAAAATTTTTTTTTTCTAATTTCGTTATTTTAATCTTTAAAAACCATAAGTATTTGTAATATTTATTAATTTTAATCTTATGTAAGTATTGAGTATTTGAACTTAAATTTCAGTTGGTAGAAGTCACTGGAGATTTTAGTTAGAAGAAGTAGTATAATTAGAATTAGAAGTAGCAGTGTATCAAGTTACTATTTGAAGTTAATAAGCATTGAGATCTATTTTCTATGCAATGATACATACCACTTTGTGATTTCAATTTTCGGACTGCCATTAAAATATGGTTTAAATGCCATAATATTTACTAATTAAAAATTAATAAATTCTGGAATTTAATTTCCGATTACTTAATTTTTGGTATAAATGACAATGTTATTAATGATCTTGATTTTCAATCAACGAACTATCACTAATGACACCCACTTAAAATGAAAAATCCCCTAAAATTCAATATACAACATAAACAGTTATTTTAATGATTCTAGAACAGTTCTTTTAATGATTCTTTAACAGTTTCTTTTAATGATTCTAGAACAGTTCTTTTAATGGTCTTTAAACAGTTCTAATGATTGACGCTCTAAACCAGAGGGGTGATCCAAATTGCTTTTTAATCTCCACCACATTCCAAAAACAAGGTGCAATTCGCGCCAAGCCATTCCTGGGGACGTGCTAGTTTAATCAAAGTTCCAACAAAAAAGAACTGACCGCTCATTGTTCCTGTTCGCCCGCACATTGGCAAATTACTACAAGCCAAAACAACAAGAGTGCGATTCCCCCCTTTTTGACTTAATAGGAGCGTCTAAACCCATGCCATTGCTCATCTAAGATCCGATAATAATTGGTAGATAGGCAAAAGTGGGGGAGGGCGGGACGAGTAACGCTTGTGTGTCGGACCCGTTATTAGGCACTAGGTCCCGGATGTTTGAGGCACGAAGTGTAAAAATGGGCCCATAAGCCATAGAGAACGCCTCTTTGGTTTTGGTCAAAAGGAATCTTTCGTATTTTTTTCTTCATATATATATATCCCGTCTTCTTAATATCATCTCTCGCTCTGACTTTTTCCAGTTTTTCCGCTTATTGCATTAAAAGAAAAAAGCATTATGATCCGTGCTTTTGCAGTGGCCGATGTAATTTATGTTTTTCTATTTATCTCCCTTATGGTCGGTGTTTCTAACGAGATTGGTGCACTGGATGCATAGAGACTCGTGACGTCATCTGTGGTGCATAACTATAATTTGTGGTGCTCCTGGTTGTGCTTGATGTAATGAGCTAGTTCTGGAAGAGGGCGAGGGAACTTTTTTGGAGAGAGAAGAACGGGGTGCTCGTAATAGAGTCACGAAAAAGAACTGGTTGAGAATTGGTTTGAGAACTTGCTGAGGACATCCAATGTAGTACTTCAGGTGAAATGGATATTGAAGTTATGTAAACGTGACTGGTGAAAGTTTTCTTGTGATAACGATTTGATCATTGATTCATAGATTGGATTTGTTGTGGTTCATTTTATGAATTCAGCAGTAGTTCCGTTTGCAATCTGATATTGTGAAATTTTATTGCTGAATTCATTTCGTGTGAAGATAATTATCAAGATAATTTTATTCGTTCTCGAAAAAATGGTATCACATATTATTATTATCAAACTACTTTTTCAATTCCTTCCATTAGCTCACACTCTCCCTATATATACATCTTGTTCAAATTTTCAATCGTTAATAAAATATTTTTTATTCATCCACTCAAGTTCAAATACATTTTTTTTTAACTTTTAGTGGATGACACTTGATATTAATACTGTTTTTTCAAATATTAATTCAGTAATTAAATTTAATTGATTAATTTTAGGTTTTTTTAGATTTAAGTTGCATATATCTACCAATAGATGGCGCCAGATAAACTTAAAAAAATGAATGAAAATTACTTATAAAGGACTTTCTGCAATACAGTGAAAAAAAGTAGGAATTGGCTTAAAAATTTTTTTTTATTACTTGTTTTGTATTCAAACTAGCACCATTAAAATTATGAGATAAATTAAAGTTATAATGAAAGATCACAATAAATCTTCCTTATTCAAGATAACCTTCACTGAAATATTATAATCATGACATTTGATATTTCATGAAATTTAATCATGGTTTAATTGCATCTTATTTTAGTATATTTCTAAATAAAATTCAAAATTCAAATGATTAAGTACAAACTGTTCATCATTTGAAGCAATTCGGTTTAGGATGTTCATAATTTTAATTTAAATGCGCTACAGCAAAATTGAAGATTAAAAACCTACACGATTGCATTTGAATTTATATTTGAATTTTTAAAATACATGCATTCTTGATATTAAATATAAAAAGGGCCAATACATTTTTAATAATTTAAATATTAATAACATTTCAGAATTTTTTTACAAAGATTTATTCCTTTAACAAAGATTTATTTGTACGAATATTTTATTATCTTCAAATAATTTATTAATGTTTAGTTTTTTAACATGAATCGAAATGCCAAATCGTATTATTAATTTATTCATATAACTAATTGAATAGAGTTTCTAAAATCTTATTTAATTCAAAATTAATCAAGATTTCATACTTTGTGCAAATATTTGAATACTTATGGAACAATACATTATTTGAGATATAAATATATCATGAATTATAAACATGTCTTATTTTAAGATGAATTGCAGTTCCTCTTAAAATAATGGTCTTGCAAAAGAAAAAGAAAAAAATCGACCTTTTTGAGTTTTTTTTTGTTCATAATTAATTATCTATGAATACAAATACATGCTTTAAAATTAAGGTACTGCATTTATTATACGAAAATGTTAAAGAAATAATTTAAATAATAAGTATTATATTAATCTTTTTAATTCGTAGATAATTTTGTATAGAATTTGTCTTAATCATCAATATTGGCAAAGAAATAAAAGAATGATAAAAATCCAAAGAAACGATGTTAATTTACGGAATTGTAAGATATTTTCCTTAAAAATGTATGCACTAAATATGGACCAATTATGCATAATTTTTGAATTAAGGCTAGACGTAAATCATTGAAAATTTTCTTTTTTTTTTTTAAATATGCGCATAAATTCAATTTATTAGGCGCATAATTTGTTGTTCTCTTTTATTAAGGAAACAAAGCCTAACGCATCTTTTTATTCATTTTAAGTAGAGCGTGGATATATAATTTGAAATACAAACAACATCTGATCTCGACTCTTAGAATGAATTAAATATAATTATATTTCTGTACAATTTTAATATTTAGATTTTTAAAACGCATCTGTAATAAGGTAATTTGACAATATTTTATCATTATTGCAGGCAATTTTGGTGGGAAAAAATATCTTTCATAGATTAAAATGAGATTTTTAAAATGCATCTGAAATAATGTAATTTGATATTATATTTTACCATTATGCAGACAATTTTAGAGGAAAAATTAGTATCCTTAATAATTCCGTAATATTTTTATTGCGGCCACACATTTTTTTACTTTTTTTTAAATTTTAGATCTCAATATTTAATATGAAAGAATTGAAAATTATCCACATTAAAAATCTTTAAAATAATTACAAAGTCGAAATAAATATAGTAGTCTTATGTAACAGACAACTAAAAACTATTACTAACTTTTCAATGGTTTCTTTACCAACTTTAAACCTTTCTTGAATATTTTTTTATGCACAATTGAATACAAATTAATTTCAAAATAATTTAGAATGTTTTGGAAATAAATTGTTGTAATTTAATAAGTGTTAAAACAATTTCATATAACAACTTTCTTTAATATTGCTTAAAGCGCAGATGAAAACAAATTAATAACAAGAAAATCTAGATTTTTTTTGGAATTAACTTGTTACATTTTAATAAGTGTTAAAATAATTTCATATAATAATATTCTTCAGTATTGCTTTAAACTCAAATGAATACAAATTAATTTCAAACTAATCTAGAGTGTTTTGTAATTAAATTGTAGTAATTTAATAAGTGTTAAAACTATTTCATATTAAAGTAAAGAGAAATTGTTAATTTTATATAAATATGAATTATTCTTATCCAGTGATAATAGTTATAGTGATTGTGCTGAATATAACATATTGACTGAATAATAAATGATCAATGTAAAAATGATTTATGCATGTATGTTGAATTCACTGAATATCTAAAATTGTTGCTCGGTGAATTATTGGTGACTAATAATTCAGCATGAATTTAAAGATGGTTTTTTTACATCCAAATATACATTCGGTAACTGCAACACAATGTAGTCAAGCTATGTTTTGCAATAAGCATTTTTTCATGGATGGCTTAACACTTCCATTTATCAAAAAAAAAGAATAATTTAAACCTTAAGCTTCTGAGCAAACATACTAAATAGCTAGAAGAAAAACAATTTATTAACATAAGTATTTTATTAATGGACCGGCCTCACAAAGTTGAATGACTGAAAATAACTTTGTTATGCCAAGAAATCAAGAGGACATATCTCGCATCCGTATAATTCGAACATCCTTCTTCAAATTAGAGATTTAGCTAACGCTTACATGTACAAACAAAAAGATGCCAACTTTCTAATGCTAAACCAAAAAAATAAAACCACGATGTTTCCTCCTACAAATAAGAGATTAATTTATTAATGTATTGTGAGGTATTAATTAGTGAGAGATTAACGATTTTTTAATGGATTCGACTTACGACCAGATCTTCTAAAATCAGATCATTATACATATCACCTATGTGTATAATTGTAATACCTTTCCTCAAACAAGAAATGAAACTTATTATCTGAGCTAACATATAAAGAAATAGATAACGCTTGTCGAATTAAAAAGCCAACTTTTTTTACTCTTAATCAAGACAACACATGACAATATACTTCTTCAAATGAGAGTTTATTTTATTAATGGAATGGGAGGTATTAATTGAGCCGTGCGACTAGCTTTCTGGAGCTCGATACCACTTTGGGCTTAGCCCCCAGCGATGCCATGGATGTTTATGGTGGTTCTGAATCTCCTTTCAACTGCAGATTCCAATCTAATATGACTGTAGAGCATTGGGAGTAGGGCTGCGAACCCTAGCCGGTAAAAAGAAAACAACGCCTTATATCTCGGAATGTGCCAGAAGGCCTTTGCCCATCATGGGGCCGTCGCACCATTGAAGAAGAAGAGGTATTAATTAATGAGAGATCAATGATTTTTTTCATAAACTCCTTAGGCAAAGTTGGATTATAGAAAATAACTTGCCAAGAAAGTACATCTCACGTCTGTATAGTCCAAATATCCTTCTTCAAATTGAGATTAAGTTAACCCCAATTTAGAAAATAAGAGATTAAGCTACAAAAAAAGCAAATAACATTTCACAAATAAATACTGTCTGTCGAATCAAAAACCCAACTTTCTAACTTTAAATTAAAATACACATCATATAATATATATATAAGAGATTTAAATCATTGATGGATTAAGAAGAATTAATTAGAGAGTTTTTTTTTTCTTTCTAATGCAGCTGGCAAACACAGACAGCTTGGTCTTAGATGCCTTAAGGCAAGTGCTGCACACACGTACTCACTTTGTATTACCCAGGGGGCGCGTGTCACTTGAAGATAAGCCACGGACGCGGAGTAACAGTGCCCCCGCAACGCTCTACGATCATATTAGACCGGGACCTACTTTTTAAAGTGGATTCCGAACCACTACAAACAACCATGGCACCGCCGAGACTCGAACCCGAAACCTGTGGTACCGAGCGCCAGAGAGCTAGCCACTCGACCATTCAGGTCCAATTAATTAGAGAGAGATAAATTTTTTTTTTAACGGGTTCATCTTCGGATAGAAAGCAACTTCTTACGCCAAATCAAGAAAGCACATCTTCACGTCTGTCTAATTCGGATATCCTTCTTCAAACAGGAGATTAAGGCTAACCCTAAGCCTGCTCAAACAAATAGGATACTTAAAGGTGTCTGCCGAGTTGAGCATACAAAGGAATTACGCGTATTTGATTATTTGATGAAAACTGCAGACGCCGAAGTGTGCGTGACCGTAAGACAAACACGACTCTCAAAAGGCGTCGGGAATATTTTTAAAGTTTAATACCTCTTCCACAGAAAACGACATCGCAGAGACCAACACCCCTTTCATTCATTCCTCCTTTCTTTTTTTTTTATTTTTCCTTTTTTTATGTATGGTATTATAGATACCAGGGAAAAAAAAAACGTCTAAAAATACTAAAAGAAAGGGAAAACAATACCGATATCGTTTTTTGTTCTAAAAAATTTACGAGACATATTTCTGACAAGAGATCACAAAGGACTGCGCACAATTGAAAGAGTACCATCAGGTCGGGGCCTTTTACCTGTCCCGCAAATGCGCATGCGCAGGCGTCGCCGGATAGGGTGCGGTTCGAATATTATTATTTTTTTTTTACATCTGTGTACCCAATCTGTGTTGGAACCTATATTTTTTCATGAATTTTCGTAATAATTGATATAAAGAATATTGCAAATTCAGAAAAAGTTAATTTTAAATAGACCAAATTATTTTTATAAAATATCATAATATATAACTAATTAATAAATAAGAATATAATTCGCATTAATAAGTATAAAAAATGTTATATATATAGTGCATCTTTATATATGTTTATAAAGTATATCCTTATATCGTTGTAAATATGTAAAATAATTAATAAAAATAGCAACATTAGTAACACCAAATGCCAAGTGTATTTTAGTGATACCAAGTTTAAAATATTAATAAAGATAGCAACATTAGTAACACCAAATGCTGAGTTTACTTTAGTGACACCAAGTTTAAAATATTAATAAAGATAGCAATATTAGTAACACCAAATGCCAAGTGTATTTTAGTGACACCAAGTTTAAAATATCAATACATACAATAAGATAAATTCTTAAAGATTAATCCATCATATTTCTCAAGTGTTTGTCTAACCACAGGCTTTAGGTTCGAATCCTGGCGGTGGCATGGATGTTTGGTAGTGGTTCGGAATCTACGTTAAACTGTAGGTCCCGGTCTAATTAGCCTAAAATGTGCACAAAATGACCGTAGAGCGACGAACCAAACCATATCAAGTGTTTGCCTACTGTATAGCATGTTATTTTTCGAACAAGGAAATCTGGTTAGAAAAACCAAACTCGATGAGCAAAGCCAAACCAAAAGCTTTATTGTATATGGCGAAGAAGGGTGTGTAATAAATCCGTCGGCTGAAATGTCCTTCAGACGGACTCGAGAAAGAGGATGCTAATATCCCATGTACCAGATGACATAAATGGGAATTTCGTCCCAAATTACGCTGCCAAAATGTTCTCCTTAGTTAACGTTGGATTTGCTACATATCCGTCATTCTACTGGCAAATGGCATCAATTTTATCGGCATTAGAAAACATCTTAATCTGTTAGATTTTTTTAAATTTTTTATTCTCATACTTTTCTAAAATTTTGTATACATGCAGTTTGCATAACTTTTGTATACAGCATGCATGTTAGAGTAGAAAATTTAAAATCATACACAATTTGATAAATTTGCTGTATACTTAGTTAGTTTCATCAATGATTAATCTGAAGAGAAAGAAAATAAATAAAAGCATTTATTTGCAATGTTCCAGGTTATCCTACTGAATCTAATATTTCAGAAGACTTTATTGTTGTAGTTTTGTGTTAAAGCGCCTTCGAATAATGTATTCTAAAAGAAAAAGAAAATGCAAAGGTCTTGTTTGTTCGTCAAAAAATAAGCTTTCTTAAAATGTATGAAAGTCAGAAAAGAAACATTCTATAGACATTTTTGAATGCATGAAATGGGCAAGTTTGTACGAGATGCGAGCATTATAAATGAAAAGTTTATATTACGTATGCATTGAATGCAATGCATGAATTTCCCAAGATACACATTTTAATGCCACGGCGTATATATAATGAGCAATGCATACATAAATAACATCTGATGTTTTCACAGTTTAATGAAGAGTTACTTTTTATAACACTATCACAGAAAAATTATTTCTAGTGATACATGTTAATAGGAGACGAAAAAAAAATCTCTTATTTATTTAAAAACGATACGATGTTTCATAAATTGAATTATAAAATTGATCACTGCATATAAATCAATTAAATCTTTTCTGTGCTTCCATCCCAAATACAGCAAACAAACACTTTGTTTCCGTGTCCATCAAAGCCATCAACAATAACAACACAATCATAAGCCATCAACATCAACCAAACTAATCCAACCTTCTGACAGAGTCATAGAAGACATACTTTTCGGGATAACTACTTAAAAATTACTTTAATTAGATAAACACCTCCATAAGAAGAGAAAAAAACATAGACTCACCTGACAATATATATTTCAATCAACATCTCGATGAAATAAAAGCAATTTGAATGTACCAGAAAGTAAAAGAATGCATAAAACTATATATGGGAGAAAAACTGGAAAAATCACTGACCATAGAACATACATAAATATGTAAAATGTTCTTGGTTTAATGAAAAATGGGGTATTTTCTGAAATACATATTAAAACAAAAGGAACATCTTTCTTATTTGATTAAAAAATAGCACAAACCTTTCACAAATTAGATTACAGAGCCCATCGCGGCATGCAAATTGATTTAATCTTCCCGATACTGTCATCCCAAAAAACCACAACCAAAAAAACACTGTCTCGGTGTTCATCAGAGCCATCAACAAGAAACAACAACCACAACAACAGCAAGAACTAAAATAGTCCAACCGCAAAAAGCCAGACAGAGGCACAAGAAGTCACTCATTCCGGGATAACTACCTCAAAACTACATTAAGTGGACAGACACCACCACCAGAAAAAAAAAGGGGGGGAGCAGAAAGATAAAACAGAAAAGAACCAAAGCACCGCCTGACAATGTCCGTTTGAGTCAACGTCTTGGCGAAAGCAAAGCAACGGGGACATACCAGAAAAAATAAAAAAAAATGGCGGAGAAGGAAAAACCGGGAAAAATAGAATCGTAAGAACAACTGGGAAAAGGAAAAAAAGGAAAAGCAAGAGACCTGCGGTATTAAGTGTCGCTGTGGAGGAGTGCTCGGACCCAATCCTTTTAACAACGAATAAGACAAACGGCCCGGTGACTACGACGGACGTGATTGCGGCCGGCGGCGATCTAATTGTGTTTGTCCACTCAATGCTTCAAACGTTCGCAATCGATGCTGTCCTCTCTCTCTCTCTCTCTTTCTGTTTCGCCCCCTCCAGATTTTCGGCGCGATCTTTCGGCGGCCTTTTCAACAGCGAGTCCTATTGGGTGGCATCCAACAACAAGTCTCTGCAATAGATTCTACCATCTTAAATGGTTTAGCGTCCATAGCAGTTCTCAAAAGTCAGAACAGTATAACTATCTATTTCTATATAAATATATATATTGGATTATAACAATCATAATTTGGCTTTCAGTAGATTAACTATTTAACATCGAATTATTTTAAAATGTTTGGAGTGTGTCCTCTTGGTAATCATGTCGAGTATCTTCTCTGAGGGAGGATCTCCTGGGAGGAAGCTCAGGCAAAAACCATCGAAAATTTCTATATCTAATCTCCATATTTTTTATTTATTTATTTGTAATACATCGATGCGTCTCATGTTTCATTAATGTGTATCCTAAAATAATCTAAAGATAAGCGATGATGTAAGGATATTGCCAACAAGTCTCTGGTAATAGATTCTACCATCTTAAATGTTTTAGCGTCCATAGCAGTCTCAAAAGTTAGAAAAGTATATCTACCTTATATATTGGATATAACAATATACTTATATTAGATCATAACAATCATAATGTAGTTGTCAGTAGATTAATTATTTAACATCTAAATGTATTTTAAAATGTTTGGAATGTGTCCTCTTGGTCAGCATGTCGGGCATCTCCTCTGAGGGAACCCAAGCAAGTATCATCGAAAATTTCCACGTGTAATGTACACATTTTTTGTAATATATCGATGAGTATCAGGTTTCACTTATGCACAGTCTGAAAAATGCAAAGATAGACAATGATGTAAGGACATTGCAAACAAGTCTTTGGAAATAGATTCTTCCAGCTTAATTATTTTAGCGTACATAACTGTCAAGTCCTACATAGCTTTCAGTAGATTGATTATTTAACATCTAGTGATTTTAAAATGCTTGGAGTTTTTTCTTTTGGTCAACATGTCAGACATCTCCTCTGAGGAAGCCCAGGCAAACACTATCGAAAATTTCGATGTCTTATCTCCACATTTTTTTTGTAATACATCTATGGGTATCATGCTCCACTAATGTACATTCTCAAAAAACCAGAGATAGGCGAAGATGTAAGAAAATTGATTTTTAGGAGTGACTAACCCGCATATGCGCGTCTTATTATCAAACTGTTACCGAATAAACAATTTGAAGCACTTTAAACACAATCACCAGTTCAACTGCCATCAAAATTTCCTCATTTCTAAAAGCAGTGACTGTAATCGATGCCACCACTGGAATTGAAATTGAGCCTTCCTGTACGCTAGTTTTTCACGTTATCACTCGGCTAGGAATTGGTTATGCTTTAGATAGGCATGTGCAATCTACCGATTGCAAAAACAAGCTCTCCATAGGATTCGAAATTCCTGAAATTTCGGTCCACATCACTAATATAATTAATAGACTTCTAATACCTGTCCCAATTTAAAATCAGAGATATATTCATAAACGAGAAAACAAAATACTAGTGAAAGTCTATATAGTTCTCAAATTATTTCGACGTTTATTTATTTAAAAAAAATTCTCTTTCATTTGAATGCTTTTGAATCATAGTAATTTAATTTAAAAAGAAAAAACTGTTCACAAAGTTTCGACAGGAGAATATATTTAAAATAAAGATAAACTAAATGATAGAGTATATATATTTTAGTGATTATCAACACAATTCTTTAATCGAAATCGTTCCAAATGTTTCAAAAATACCACACGTGGAGTTTTTAATTTATAGTATTTTTTAATAGAAATAAATATTTTATATTCTCCAAAAAAAAAAAAAAAAATATATAGTAAAATGCTTCTATTCATATGACAACAACCACCCACAAAAAACTGCTCCACTGTCCAATTTAAATTCAGGATCCAGCACTCGGATCTGTTTTTATCACATCCCTCCTGACATTAATCACTTCACACACCCACTGCATCACCCTCAGTAGCCTAAACCCTCAGAGTTAGAGCCTGCTCTGTTCCTCGGACAACTGCTCCAAGGAGACGAATTCCTGTTTGATTAAGGAAATGGACCACTGGCTCCCATTACAAAAGACCCCCCGCCCCCTCCAATTCATCCTTTCTCCAACCCCACAATCTCCACAGGGCTCCGTCCACTGACTAATTTCTGGACGAGTCAGCCAAATACCCCCCACCCCACCCCCATTCATTCGCGGCATTAATATGCATAACAATGCCACCCAACATGGCCATTACGAATGCTTTCGGACCATCCCTGGCCTCTGAGTCAGAGACCCCCATTTCTATCCCACCCCCATCCCCCCGTTTGCTGCTGCAATTCCTGAAAATCTCCGGGATAAATCCCCTTATCTGGGAAGGAAGACCGTTCTAAAAATCCAGACCAACTCATTACGCTATTCACACGCGGTGGTCACCCTCCAACAATCCTCCTCCTCCACACCATCCTCATCCTCTTAGGATGGTGGGAGTCCACCATATACAAATTACCACCGATTCCAGGAAAATGGGTGTAGGATTCTCTCTCGTCTGCTAGTTTTCACGAGAAGAAAAAATGAGGGGGCAGGGGGTAGGTTTGGACCTTGTTGTGTTGTGTAGAGTTCCTTGTCAGGATTTTCCATCATGCACGCCTTCATTGGTTGGCGGAAGTGGAACGTATCATAAATAACTAATGGAGTCCATTCCCATTAGTTTTTCTCATGAGAGGAAGATACTCTGGCATGCAAGAAATCGGGATGCATCAGCTAGGGAGAGATTTTTTTTTTTTTCATCTATACTCCTTACAAATTGGGATGGACAAGTTGTGTACCAACTAAAGCTTTGATTCTGATTAAATGATATGTCCTGTGCTTCTGATGGTAATGGAAATTTAATTAGCTGAGCGATGACATAAGAAACTAGCAAAATGCAAGTCAAAGGTTCATGTATCTTTCTTTACTAAATATTAATAATACATTACCATGTATTAAACATGATTAATAAATACACTTTTGATTAAAAAACTTCTGTTCTGTATTTCGTGTAAAGTCTTCCCACTACACGAGCCGTTTTCTTGTTTTAAACAAGGTTTAATTCAATAAGGTTAAGACAATTACTTGGTTTGAGGTTTAAGACACTTTCTTGTTTTAAACAAGGTTTAATTCAATAAGGTTAAGACAATTACTTGGATCGAGGTTTAAGACACTTTCTTGTTTTAAACAAGGTTTAATTCCAGCAAGATTTTATAACGATTTAATTTTAAACTATATTTGTAAAATGTTGTATTATTTATAAGTGCTTTAAGAAAAAGAACGTTACAAAAGCGATCAATAACGTATTTAATTTATTTGTAGGCCTCACAAAGCTCAATATTTTACTATAAAAATAGCTTTAAGAAAATTGTCATATATTCACGTTAACGAGAAAAAAAACTCCTTTGGATGTATATATATCATAGAATGATAACGAATTTATTTCCATTTTTTCAGAGTACCATGGCATACTTTAGATAAATATTGTACATTACCTAATAATAAATTTCAAATCCATCACAAGCGTGGCCGACGCTTATTATCTTTCCTATTCCGACACACTTTGTCCCCAAAAAATGCGGACCCACCCACATAATTCCACCAACGAGAAAACGAAAACCGCTAAAAACCAATTTTATTTACACGAAAAGCACCATTATTACCAAATAACTATCTTTTCTCTCCACAATATAAAATATAATAATAAAAAACTAAGCCCTTATAGAAGAACGCGATATCTTTACCACAAATCCTTCGCATCACATAGGGGTTGATCTGATATTATAACAAATGCCTTTATCATGTCTGTGGCCAACGCCAGATTAAAATCATTATTATGGGTGGACACTCACTCACACACACACACAAATATTTAGATACTAAGTCGAGATTTTTTTTTCACCAGAAAGGATAAGTATCGAGATTCATTAAATATGAATCGGTTTTATACATGCAGGCAAGCATACATGGAGGTTGGGGGGTGAGGTATGTATCGGAACAAACATTAAGTGAGTAATGGTCATTGGCCGCCATCAATCAAGACCCCTCCCACCCCTCTTAGATCGCTGGACTTAACTCGAGTACAGGTGATGAAGAAAAAAAAAAAAAAAAGGACAGCCATTTTCTTAACTCGATTTATTTTTCACCTTAAAAGCACACCCCCTTTGTGGATTACTTGAGAATTAGGGGTTATTATCCACAGAGATGGCAATCGCTTTTGTTTATAAATTTTAAATGCGGAAATAGGAGGGAGATCTTTTCATTCCTTAACGGCTTTTGTTTTTGGGGAGGGAATTTTTAATGACGTCACGCAAATAGACCTAAAAAAAATCCCTAAATCAATAAACGATTGGGGAGGGAATAAATCCCTTTTTTTTTTGTTAATGTCTATTGACAGAGAAAATATTTTAATGGATCATTCCATCAAAGAAATATTAATTATTTTAACCAATTATTGCAGAGCAATTGAATTAATTAGCTACTAATTTTGTTCCCTAATTGAATTTTTAATGACAAAATGCAATCGATAGAGATCGATAAACGATTGGGGAGGGAATAAATCCCTTTTTCAATTCCTTCTATTAGTTCACACTCTCCCTATATATATCTTGTTCAAATTTTAGTCGTTAAAAAAATACTTTTTATTCATCCACTTAAGTTTTAAAAAAATGTATTTGAACTTGTAGTGGATGACACTTGATGTTAATACAGTTCTTTTTTCAAATATTAATTCATTTATTTTATTATTTTTTTTTTAGATTTAAGTTGCATGTATCTAATAATAGATGGCACCAATTCTAAGAGGAAAATTTCAACTTTATTTGTAAGGACTTTTCTGCAATATAGTGAAAAAAAAGTAGGAATTGACTTCAAATTTTTTTTTTTTTTTAATATATATTACTTGTTTTTGTTAATGTCCATTGAAAGAGAAAATATTTTAATGGGTCTTTCCATCGAAGAAATAAAGCGATAACATGTTAATTAATTATTTTAACCAATTATTCCTTCCATAATAGCCATTGAATTAATTAGCTATTAATTTTGTTCACTAATTGAATTTTTAATGACAAAATGCAATCGATAGACGATTGGGGAGTTAGAAAAATCCATTTTTGATGATGTCTGACCTTATCCATTGGAAGGGATATAATTAGAAAATATTTCATTTTTTTCCCTCAAAGAGATTATAGAGTAATTATTAATTATTGAATGTTAGTTAACTATTTTAACCACTGACTGCTCCCATAATAGTAATTGAATTAATCAGCAATTAGTTTAAATATTGTAATGAATTCTGATCGGTAAGGGAATAAATCTTACTTAATTACTTTAAGAATTTAATTTATAAAGTCGAAGTAAGTTACATCGCTAAATTATTGTCATTATAATCTCCCTCACTTAATAATATTAATATCTCAGAGTTTTTTTACAGTAAAATGTGTACTATAAAATGATTTAAATATTAATAATGAATAAATAATTCCACAACGAGAATTATTGAATGTTATAATATGATGACTGTATGCGTAAAATATAAAGTAACATTTATATTTAATATAAGAAAATAGACAAACTATAATTGTTCAACCTGCGATTATGCAATAATTATCATAAAGATGACAAATAATTGATTTACAATAATTTTACTATAATCATAATTATGGATTTCTATAATAGACTGAAAACTTTTTAATTAATATTATGTAATTTGAGTTATGTTTAGTTTTCTCGGCGCTATTTACTGAATAAGTAAAAAACAATTCTTTTTCTGGATCTTGGATTAGAAAAACAATAAATTTTCCTATTTAGACACAAACAACTAAATAAAATATAACTAACATTTTCAAACCAATAACAATTATAGATCGCTACATATTTCACGTCTGACAAGAAGTATAAACCAATGTGTTTAGAAAAACACACAAGGATTTTCGCATTTATAGACACCTCAAATTGAAAATCTATTGTTATTCTAAAAAGACAAGATCTTTATTTTTCATTACATTCTCCCCTCCTATATAGCGACAAGAATTCATTTCTCAGTGCTCATTGAAAATTTCATTCTACAAGAAGCTTTAGGCGGAAAAAAAACCAAACAAACAAATCATCACGGTGATTTTTTTCACGGTAGCATTGGACATGGCTTTATTCCGTGCGCTTGGATACTTCACTTGGAGCGTTATCACACCTCAAACAGGCACTGTTATTTTTCGGCTTGGTCGGGCATTTTTTATTTATTTATTTAATTTTTAGGGTGACTACCAACAAGAATAAGGTAAGACACCCACCAGTCTTGAATACGAAATCAATGATTCTCATAGAAAATAACAAAAAAAAGAAGAAAAAAGAAAGCAACCGATTTTGCTTTGTTGCCATTTTTTACTTGCTTGTTTCATGGCAGGAATAATACCATGGAAGAGTCGTTCGCCAGACAAGTGTTGCCATCACTTGAAGACAAGATTTTTCATTTTAAGGCAGGATGGAAGGTGGTAGTGAAATCGACGTCTATTTCTTCCGCGCGTTGAAAAGAAGTTTAAAGAAAGTGGAAAGGGAAAAAAAGGGAAGTTTTGAAAGAAAGAACAGAACATTGGAAGGGGGTGAGGTGCGTGCCTAGGTTCGAGCGACGACGACGAAATGGATGAATGAAAGCAGTTTTCGAAGCCTCCTGTGGTTCCAAGGCATTCTACGCACTTCATCAGCAGTTCTTCTAATGGTGTGCGTAATGGACTTGGAGCATACCCCACAAAAACCGACAATCATCAAAAAATGGGCAGACTCCCCATAAGCTCCTCACTGGAGAAGAAAAGAGAGAAAATTCTCGATAATTTTTTCCTCCGTTCACTTCTTTTTCATCTTTTATTTCACGATATATATTTTGTTTGATGCCTTAAAACCTTAATCTTAAGGGAAGCCCATTTATAAAAAGAGAACGCACAGTAAAGCACCATACTGTCACGCTTTATAATTAATCTTTAGCCCGCATATGTGATTCTTTCTTTTTTCTTTTCTTTTTTTTTTTTTTTTTTTTTACATGGCATGATGTTTCAGAAAATGGAACTTTCGAATGCGTAGAAAGGGGGTGGTGAAAATAATAAAAAAAATCATTTTTTTTTTCTTCCCTTTGACTTTTTTTTTTCTCTTTCTGTACCATTATTTCCAATCTTTTTCAATTTTTAAAAGTTCATCAGCTGATTTTTTCGATTATTATGTGCGCATCTGTGAGACCTTTAAAAATACGCAGAAAGAAAAAAGAAAAAAAAAAAGAAGGTTTCATATAAACGTACTTTTCTTTCAGTTCCTTTCGATTTTTTTTAAAATTTTTTATTTATTATTCTGTGTATGTGTAGGTTTTTATCCGCTTTTAATTTAAAAAACCTCGATTGGGGAGGAAATCGAAAAAAAGGGTGGGGGGTGGGAGTGAGGGAGAGAATATGAAAGGGTTTTTGCTGGAAATGAGTTTTTAAATCGTTAATTAGAAAATCGACAGAATTCTAGAAGAGAAGTCGAAATCTTTTCTATAAATGATGCCATTCCGTGAAACTTTCTTTTTTTTTATTAATTTTAAATATTCCTAAGTGGTAAAAGAAAACCTTTGATCTGCATATTTGTAATAACCAAAATAAAAAGGAAAAAAAAAAAAAGAAAAAGAAATAGTTAAAAAAAAAAGAAACCTTAAAATCATCTTCAGAGAAAATGGAATTCTGCAGCATTTAATTTTTCGTTTTTCTCTGATAATAATGAGAAACCTTTTCCAAAGTAGAAATCAAACAAGCTAATGGAAATAGACTGTAATCCGCATTAAAATTCGGCATGTTTTGAATAATTAATTTTTAATATTACCAGAAGACATTAAATTTTATCATCGTATGTTAAAAACTCGAAATCTAAATGCTATTATTTTTTACTTTTAATTCTCGATTGGAATTTTTCTGCGTTTTATATTTTAGAAACCAGGTTAATATTATTTATTAATGGAAATAAATATTAATTTAGAGATATTGATGTAAAAGAAATTTTTTAATCATTTTAAACTTATATAAGTAAGAGTTTTCTCGAATCTTTTAACGAATTTCAAATGAAATTTATATTTAAAATATTTATTACTTCTGAAAAATATTCAACAAAAAAAAAAAAAAAAAAAAAAAAAAAAAAATTAAATATGGATTCAATTTTATTATTTATTCAGTATAAAGAAAACAATACATTTCTTCATTTTTCTTAAGTTAATGTATGATTAATTTATCATTAGCAAAAAAAGGTTTTTAATTTCAATTGAATTGTTTTCGATATTAAATAGCAGGTAAAAAATTTAACAAAATTTAGCCAAAAAAAGGTAATACTGCGAAGAACATACCTAAATCACCATACTGTTCTTATAATTAATTTAAATTGTGATCTTCATATTTAACAAGCTTCATATTTTGAACAAACCAGCTAATAAACTATTCCTGATTGTCAAATTGATTTAATTTTCTTTGCTATATTAAACTTGCATTCAATAAACATACAAAAATTAATTTATCAAATTAACTTACTAATTTATTCCGGTAAAATACAGTGCTTGCAAAAAAGAATTAATTAGCAAAAATGCTTTTAATTTAAATTAAATTGTTTTGGATATTAAATAGCAGGTTAAAAATTTAACAAAATCTAGCCCAAAAAGGTAATGCTGCAAGAAATATATCTAAATCACCATACTGTTTTAATAATTAAGAATTTAAATTGTGATCTTCATATTTAATAAGCTTCATATATTGAACGAACCAGTTAATAATCTATTCTTGATTGCCAAATTGTTTTTTTTTAATTTGCCATATTAAACATGCATTCAATAAACATACAATAATTAACTTATCAAAATTAACTTACTGGTTATAATCCCCATAGTATTTTAATAATTAAGAATTTAAATTGTGATTTTCATACTTAATAAACCTTATATTGAACAAACCAGTTAATAAATTGTTCCTGATTGCCAAATTGAATCTTTTCTTTGCTTTGACATATTAAACCTGTATTCAATAAACCTACAATAATTAATTTATCAAAATTAACTTACCGATTTATTTCGGTAAAATACAGTGCTTGCAAAAAAGAATGGCATGTAATACATATATTACATTATTTTTATTTATTAAAAACTGTCTGGTCCATCAAGTATATTAGGCCACACATCACTGGCTCTCTCTTTTAAGAGTCAATCTAGTAGTTCAAAATGAGTGGATAAAAGCATAACATAATAAAGCGAAAGATTTAACGCAAATTTCTAAAAAAGAAGCAAGCCTTTTTATAAGTGGAAGGGAAAAAATGTACCATAATGTAACTTCATTCAATAACGCCTCAGCACTGAAGAATGGAAAATTCCCCATCTTTTTGCATAAAAAGTCCCTAAATAAAGTTAAAGATTACAACAATTTTTCTGCTTTAGCAAAGGCACCGCCCAATTTGATGCACTTAGCGTTCAAGAAACGAGATTACCAAAACAAGCGCAAGCTTTAAACTAATAATAATAACTGGAAGAAGGAAGGATAAAAACCAAAAGGGGGGAATGGTGGGGCAGCAGACAACTTTATATCTTTTCAAAGTATACCAAGTTTTTATACCTTTCTGATCTTGCCAAAAATTATACGAGAAGCCTTTTTAAAAGTGTACCTGCCTTAAAAAAAGCACTCTGAAAATGGATGGGGGGAAAATTTGAGGGAAAAAAAAAAAATTCCGAAATCCGAAACTCAATCTGGAACGAAAGTGGTGGCTCTTTAGCGAACTTTTTCCAAGATCGAACGATGAATTTTAATCGTAAGACAATCCTTCCGTGGAGTATCGCGTACAGTTTCCAGTTCCTTCGTATGCTGCAGCCCCACTTAGAGCGAGGGGGAAGAAGAAAAAAAATCAAACAAGTTTTTCTGAAGGAAATTTCTATTAAAGGTTAATTTTTCGTGCAAAAGTTTAATATCTAAAAAAATCTTAAGCCGATGTTGAGATTGGAGCATTAGAGAGGTACTTTCTTAGCTAAAGAAAAAGTCCGTAAAGCTGTTACAGTCTGTGGCAATGTACTCGTATTCAAGAAGCGAAAACTGGGTTCATAATAAATTAAATTAAAGAAAAGAAAATTAATTGGTAAAGTATAGCGATAATGTGTTTACTTAATTTTCATAGAAATTAATTTTAAAAAAGTTAAAGCAAATCACATTAATTGGTGAAGTATAACAATTGAAATCTCTAGCTATATTTAAAATATGTTGAGAAAAGAAAATCAGATTAATTGGTAAAGTATAACAATTGAAATCTCCAGCTATATTTGAAATACGTGTGTTAAGAAACGCAAATCAGCTTAATTGGTAAATTATAGCAATAATCAGTTTAATTAATTTTGATATAAATTAATTTTAAAAATGTTAAAACAACCTGAATGCTAATATATGAAACTTGTTCAAGAATTAAGGTGACGTCAAAACCTTAATAAAAATAAAATCTCTTAAATTAATTCATGGTAGAATTTAATACTTTGTTGAATATTAAGATTGCAGCATTAGGAAGGATCTTACTCTCCAATAAGCGGTAAAAAAACAGAAATATGAAGTTATTATACATTGTGGAAGTACCTATAACCAAACCACGAGTTGGATTCATAAAAAAAAATAAAGATATAAAAATAAGTAAATTGAAGTAAAGAAGATAAAGAAAAAGTGACTGATATCAATAGTCACTGACTGGGTCTTGTGAAATTTCTTAAATACGAATTAACTTTTGAAACGAATTGCTTTCCCTCTACCAATATAAGAAGAAAAAAAACGTTAAACCCAGTGACATATGTTCTTATAATAAAATACTTAACAAATAAGCAAGTTTACACGCTAATATTGAAAGATAAGAAAAAGATTGTACTCAAAAATAAACGAGGAATAAAATGTGTCAAAATATTAAGAAGCTAAGTTCAAAAGTGAATTCAATAAATTGGAAAGACAGCATTTAACAAGAACGCGATTGTGAATGATCATTTAATTAATATGCATCCAAATACGGGCATGATTAAGTAATGGCAGAGTGTAAAAAGGGTAGGCGGAAAATCTGCGGTGTAAATCACAGCATGATCTCAGTGTTAATTTTAGAGATGAGCGATACGCTAATTAAATTCTATGCATGATGCACACCAAATTGGGCAACACTTGTAAAGATTACCTAGTAGCTCCACAAGTGAATTTCTAATACCATAGAAATATGATCATACTTTTTGTTAAATCTTTGTGTGAATCAGTCACTTAAGTTAATTCAATAAATCGGATAAAATTTCAAATAACTATGCTTTAAAACAAGGAATAAAAAAGAAGCATGGTATAAATTATGGCACTATGTACTTCATACTCATACAATAAATAATAAATTTTATAATATGAATTTATTGAAAAAAGTTTTATGATCCTTTATCTTAAAGAAAATTATTTGAAAACTCACCAAAATTTATTTTTCAATTAATCCTTTTCATTCACAAAAACCTTAATCAACAGAAAAGAATAACGATTTTTCATAAAATTATATGTTCAGACATATAATTTTATGTTATATGTCTGTTTTTAAGTTATTTCGTCAACAGCTCTGAAGCTGTTGACGAAATAACTTAAAAATTTAAAAAATATTTGCAGTTTTTTTTTTTAAATTTTAAATTCAAAAATAATGTCCCCTACTGAAAGGACATTTCACCTAAACAGTCTATTGTATTTTATATGAATTTACATTTTTTTTGTTACTTATCTAGCTGAGATTCAATTAGATAAATTGACGCAAAAGCAGCCAAAAGATGCATATATATCAGCCAAATACTTTACGAGAACTATCATAATTTTATATGCATTTAATTCTGAAATAAAACACAAAATTTGAAAACGTTTACAGGGCTTTAAGATATGTGAGTTCTTGATATTTCAGTTTAACTTCATTAAACTGGTTTTAAACTTGACGTGTAAATTATAGCAATTAAACAAATATTAAATTAGTGATCATAATTTTATATGATTTATAGCATGGTGCATTACAAAATTATGATAAAATAATTTTATGACACATCACGATATAAATTAGCTTATGTCAAAAATCAAAGCCTTCGTATTAATTGATTAATTAAAAGTATATTGCAATATAAATACTTTCCTATCCTAAAAAAATTATACCAATAGACGGAAATCAAATTAATCTCCATGCAAAAATAAGATCAAAACAATCCCTTTATTTTAACATCATACTGAAATCCATAAAAACAAAGCTAAAGCACAACCGGCTTCGAAAGCAGTCGTGTATACTTTATTGAGACATTAAGCTACAACGCCTAGTACGCAATTGAGTCAAATTGAAATACTAAGCATTCAAAATTCTTTGAGCAATGTGAAAATAATTCTTTAAGCAATGTAAATGTAAAAAAATGGGATTATGTCTCAGAATTAATTAAAAATAAAATTATGATTTGTCTCAGCAAGAGGACGAAGAAAAAAAAAAACGAAATGCATATAATGTTTAGATAAAATATGATCCTCAAAAAATGGCACCAAAAGACACGACGGGAGTTCAGATTTCCCCCAGTTCACATGCAAAAACAAATTCGTGCCAATCCCAGCACTCCGACATCTATGGACATCACACCGAGATCCATAAAAACAAAGCTAAAACACAAACCGTCTTCGAAAGCGGTCGTGTGTACTTTATTGAGACATTAAGTCGCAACGCCCAGTACGAAACGGCCCATGGACCTCATCCTTGGGCCATCCTCTACAATTAAAACCGCCTAACAAACCCGACGCCTGGAATACTAATGCGCAGCTTGGAAACAAGTCCGATTTCACTGCTGGTAATGATTTGATTCTTTCATTTAATTTATGCTCTTTGACTCGCGAGGTCGTCCGATACGCCCACGACAACTTCTTTGTCATTCGGGGTCCAGTCGTGCATTCAAAGGAGATGCCACTTTGCGGAGATCGATTTATTTGACTCGTTTTAATTCCTGATTTACAAAAGGAAGAGGAAAGATACAAAGTTATATAAGGATTCCATCGCAAAGTCCTCATGTGGGTAGACGATTTGAGCGATAATGCAGTTATGTGACAAGTATTTAATGATTGATGGCGGAGCTAATCAATATCCTTGATGTAAGGATTATATCTAAATATCGCTTCATTACATAGGATACGCATGTCTCAATTTGAATCTTAACAAAATGCATTAACTATGATTCATTTTTAGAAATTATTATTTGCAAAGGAATTTGCTATGTAAAAATAAATAAAAATGATATCATTTTAAAGTTAAAATAACATACAAGTTACTGCTTTACAATATCGCTTCATTACATACGATATGCATGTCTCAATTTGAATCTTTACAAAATGTACGTGTGATTCATTTTTTGAATTTATTATTTGCAAAAGAATTTGCTCTGCAAAAATAAATAAAAAAAATTTCATTTTAAAATTAAAATGTCATACAAGGTTACGGCTTTATATTTTTGAAACATATCATCTCTTTTTTTCCAGCAATTTATTAGTTATTTATTATACTAAATAAGTAAAACATTTTTAACAATAACTTTTCTGAATATCATTGATTAACTAAGTTTTCGATTAAAGTCACACAAAAGCAAAAATATGAATATACAGCATGCTCATAAGCTCAAAAAGCAGATGCAATAATATTTTATAGTCCATAAAGAAACACATCTTCCTGACATAAAATCTAATATTCCACGTAAACAAACAGAATAGCAAATATGTTTGTAATATCTTTTTTTGCTAAATTTCTTCCAATCCTTTTAATTCCAAGGAAAAATAAAGCACAGACCATTACACACTTGATGAAGTCACATCTGAGCAAATACCGAATAGATAAAAAAAAAAAAAAAAAAAAAAAGAAAGGACAAAAAAAGAACTTTTATATTATGTGTTACACTCGGTCATCTTTTGCAACCTTCAAAAGACCAACTGATCAAACAGTGAGAAAGATTCTTGAAATTTTCACAACGGACCAGACAGTTCCGTTTAAAAGGTCATAATTGATATTTTGTCTCAGGAAGACCAGCTGAGGGGACTGCTTAAAAGTCTAATTACTCAATACTTATTCAACACTTCCGTTTAAAATTGGATGTGGAGCGACAGTTGCCTCTCTACATGAGTCAGAAACGATTTGAAAGCAAACGAAACAAATAATGCAGCTTTTATTTTGTTACGAATTGAAATCTAGTCCTTAAATTATTAGCTCGAAATTTCTTTACTCTTTTAAAATATTATTTTGGTCAGTTTGGTCTTTTAGTCTGAGGAAAAAGATTATTTATATTTTTTATTGGTTTATTACCACATGTAGCTATTTAGTACGAATAAATTCCTCTTATATACCCCCATTTTTAAAATAACATCGAGCTATATTTAAAAAACTATGTTATTACTTAAAATAAAGATGAATATTTGTGAGGAAAAAGATTTTTTTATATTTTTGATTACTTTTTTACCACATATAGCCAATGAGTGTTAATAAATGCAAGGTATAACTATTCATTGCATTTTTTATAAATATAAGACGAGTTCCTTTTACATAACTGTTCATCATTTTTTTAAAAATATTAAATAAGTATGCCATTGTTTAAAATAAAACAACATGTTCGATATCTTTTCATACATGAAGAATTTCTTTCAGCAGTTAATAGAGAATTAGAATTTCTTTCCCTATATGCATCACTGTTTGAAGTATAAGGTAATTTTTCATTATTTCTTATACATAGTGGAATTGATTTTAAATTGCATTCAAAAAGATTTATGTAAATCATTCAGTGAATGTTTTATACATCTGTAAATCCTTATTATAGGTGAAGGTCTGTTTGGCTATAAGTAATTCCAAACACCAGCAAAATATACAAAGAAATTAACGCTTAAAATCTTATTGAAACAAATTAATTATAGACAATTATTGGTATACCTTCATTCCCCTAAAATAAATCATATTAGAAAAATAGCAAATCTAGCCATTTCATTTATAACATTTTCTCTGGAATATTCTTATAATGTAACTGTCGAAATTTTCTTCTGGTACCTGTTTTCCTGTATGAACAATAAAAATCTATACTAATATCTACCATGCACGTAAAAACATCCACTTACCTTGATAAAACGTAATGATAACATGAATAATCCTTTGATGATATTGAATATTACCTAAATGCTAAAATGTGAATAAAATCTATGGACACATATATAGTGCAATGTATTTTTCATGCACAATTCACTAACTATAACCCTTAATGTACAAGAAAATGAGTCACTAGATTTAAACAAGTGTAATTTTCGGACCATTTCTTTCACATTTATAAAAATGGAATAGAAAACTAAATCATAAATTAATGAATAATTAAAAAAAAAAAAGTAGAAATATGTTAAAGGCTTTATCAGCTAATGTGAGCCATTCAATGCAAAGGGAGATGATGAATTGGATACTTAAAGATTGAATGTTTTGAGCATTTGGACCTAACGAAACATGAGATCTAGATCAAATTAGAATCCTAATTAGAAGTCATACCAATTAAAAATGATGAATAAGCAGAGGATCAATAACTCTTTATAGAAACAACAAAGCAAGTTTCATAAAAAAAAAGAGATAAGGCTAAACATAGCTAAACATTGTTCTAAAATTAATATCACAAAATTTGAAACAACAAATTACACATTACATGGTTCCAAAAAAAGAATTATTAAATTCAAAATTTCCAGACAAATAATTGCAAAAGCAATCGAATAATTGAAACAAAAGTTTGACCAAGACAGATTCTAAAGAAAATTAAAAATATATACCACCTTAAAATATAAGAAGAGAAGGTAAAATCATTAAAGTTATCTTCTTTTTCAAAGATAATTAAAAATAAGTTGTTGTTTTTTATTTTAGTTGATTTCATACAAAAAATAATTACTTTTTTTAATAGGTAAACAAGGTATTTTTTTAAACAGTTATTTTTTTTTTCCAAATTTAGTTCCAAAAAAAAAATTCCTAAAAAAAACTTTAAAAATATGTTTCAAGATATATATTGTTCTATGAAGAATATGTGTTTTTTTGAGAGGAATTATTACCATAGATTAAAGATATAGTTTTTGAAATTCTATATTTATTTTTATTACTGCTCTTAAAATTCAAATATAAATATTTAATGATATAAACACTGTATAAATATGTATATAGTTCAAACAATGTATAATAATTTTTAATTAATGTTGAGGATTTGATTTTTAAGATTGAAAAAATTAAAAACAATATCTAATAGTAACATGCAAAAGGACATCACAAACTACACATACTAAGAAACAAATACAAAAAATAAATAAATAAACTACTATTTTACGATGGCAAATTTTATTTTACACAGTTCAATTTTTCTTTTTGTTGAACTATTGATACATGTTTTTTCGGTGCAAACATAAAAAATGCATCTTGCATCGACCATCATTATGTACAAAACAAAACAAAACAAAAAATAATAATAATAAAAACATTTCTCCACACACAGTAACAGCGCTAACGTTACAAAAACAGCTTACAAAGAAGTTTTTTTTTTTTTTTTTTTTTTTCCGTGTTTTACTCGTTTATCAAATGATTCTTCAATAGGTGCGAACTGATTTTTAATTTATAAAGCAGAAAATGAAAATAAGAATAAAAAAAAAAGCTAAAAAAACATTCATGCTCTACAATACTAAATTGACACATGCAAAGAAATTAACAACATGCAGTTTTTTCATTTTTGATTGCAACATTTCCCTGTGGTAATACTTTGGTCATATAAGGCACTAAGGGAATGATTATAATCAATATAAGAATAACAGTTATAAAAATATTTTTTTAAATACTATTTTAAAAATTTTTTTATTCAATTATTTAGTATAATCTGAATAAAAATTAAATTTTTGACACCTATAAAAAGAGATTAAGGATAAAATTCTTTTTTTTAAAATTAAAAACCTTAATTCAGATTTATATTTTTAGATTGATAGAGATTGATTATTTTTAGATTGATTGATTTTTTTAAATTTCACTGTTTAATCATTATTAAATTTAAAAAAAATAAATTTAAGTAATAAATCAATCATTATTTTTATATTGATTTAATCTTCTCTGTCACAATTTTGATTTAACCAGCATACAAAATCACCAAATAACTTATAACATTACAAAATTTAACAAACAACTTGGAAAATCAAATCATAAAATTATAATATACAATACAATGGCAAAAAAAAAAAAAAAAAAAAAAAAAAAAAAAGAAAAGAATATTTGAATTCTGTACATCAAAATTTATAACAGTTTATAAACTTAATACTGTATTTAGTATGTAGAAGGTATAAGTTTGTAATTTTACATAAACAGCATAAGTTTCTTGTTCTAATTTAAAAAAATAAAAATAAAAAAATCCATGATTTATAATTAGTCACCAGAAAAGCGTTGCATCTGTCTATTTATAGATAAAAGCAACAGAAATTGCATTTAATTTAATTTAGATATTAATGGTTGTAAAAGTAGCAAAATAGAAAAAAAAGTCAATAAATGAGGTAGGTATAGTTAAAATTATGTTTGTTAAAAATTAATAAATGTCTATTGAGTTAAAAAGAGAGAAATATAAATACAATAGAATGTAAACATTTAAAAAACAACCATAGAATTAGTATTTTGAGAGCTATTGATTAGAAAAGCCATGTTTCTTTTAGTCAATTGACTTTTATCGGATTAGGACTTTTTTTTTAGCAACAACATGGCGTGCATTTTGAGGAGATGTATCATAAAAGTGCACGTGATAATTAAGACAAAGGAGAAAAAAAGGGGGAGAAAAATCAGGAATGCCAACAAAGAAATGCAAAAAGAGCCTCTTCAAGACGAATAATTGGATGAAGTATTCAGCAGTGCACAGAAACAGGTTGCGAAAGTGGTGGAAAAAAAAAAAGTGATAAATAAATTTGCCTCAACACTATCACGTCACTCCTTATCTCAAACGAGACGAGAGAGAGAAGAAAAAAAAAAATGCTGTGAAAAAAAAAGCACATGAATTGCTGTTAATATTCAACCCTGCACGAAAAAATGGCTAATAAATTACTAACACAATGATAAAATACATGTACATGGTATGGAATTGCATCGTACGAGTCAGGAAAAAAAATGTATATGCAACAGTCAAGTCTCAATCCAAACTCGGTAAGGGGGAAAAAAATGAAATGGTATACAAGTTCTTTATTTTTTTTCCCCCACTTAGAAAAAAGCAGAAATGAGTCCATTTTACACAACTACTACAACTACACAGCATCACAGTTGAAATAAGGGCTTAGGGGGGAAATAGGGATTCTTGTCATAGTTTATTCCTACCTGGATACATGCTGGGGTGGAAGAAAGCACCCGACAGTCCGGCATAGTAGCCCGGAAATCCGGCATACATGTAGGGGAATAAACCGCCAGCTTCTGTGGTGGGCATGGGAAAATCCGCCATGTTTCCTGGACGTTGCTGGGACGAAGTGCTGCCACCTCCATTGGGAACGTCTGAAGTGTCCTTTTTGTCGTCCTTCCGTACCAGCGGCACTTGACTTGGGGTGGACGTGGCTGTATTCTGTGACTGGTTGTCTTGAGACTTGGCTTCTGTAGTATCTCCAACGCCAGCGTTGTTGTTATTGCATTTGCTTGTAACAGGGAGTTCTTTGGCGTCACTCTTGGAAGCTTGCGTGTTGTTCGAAGCGATCGAATTTGGTAGAGAACCAGCCGCGTTCGTGTTCATCATGTTGGTGGGACCATTGCTCGCATTCGGGAAGCTAGGTAGACCCATGGGCATGGGCATGCCTGGCATCTGTTGGAGACCCATCATGTGTAACTGCTGCATCAGACTAGGTGGGTTGGCCCCGGATGAAGATGCAGACGTACCCAGCATATCGTTATCGTCTTGGTGAAGAGAATGTTGTGACTGGACAAGATGGTTGAGCACACTACCCGGGGTGGCTGGGGATTGATCGAGTCTATCCATGTTATCCTGGCCTTCAGTTAGTTTTTTCATTTTCGTAATGTGGGTTTTCAAATTGTCTAGATGGCGCTTAGAGAACAGGTGATCTTGCATGCTCGTATTCGAAAACTTGACATTATACTTGACATTGCAGATGGTACATTCTTCTGGTGCTTTGGGCAGATCCATCTCATGACCGAAAGCTTTCAAGAAAGCTAATTTAGCTTTTTTCTCTTTAGCTCTTGCATTCTGGAACCAGACTTGGACAACTCTTTTCGGTAGTCCTATATCTCGTCCCATGGTTTCGCATTCAGCCATCGATGGCGTCTTATAGTCAGCAAAAACGGATTTCATGACTTTCAGTTGGAGAGTAGACATTTGCGTTCGAAATCTTTTTCCACCACCGTGATGCCCAGAGTTTGATGGTGATGTAGGATTACTTTCATGGGAAATATCCAAATGATCATCGAAATCCATATTTTCAGTAGACTCAGAGTGAGTTTCTGACCTAGCATCGTCACAGCTTATGTAGCTCTTATTCATTGCGTCTTCACAACTTTTATCACTTAAATTAGTAGGTGCCCCATCACTACTCTTTTCACATTCGATAGAAACTTTCATAGGTTTGCTGAGATCTAGAGGAGAATCCCCTACTTGGCCAGAAAGTTTTTCTCCGGATGGCTTTGATATTTTTGTTGAAAGATCCGCAGCTGGTGAAGGCGCGGATTCTTTTGGACAATTTCCTGGAAAATTCAGATCATCCAAGTACTTCTTCAGGGAATCTTCGTAGTACTTTTTCATGGAGCTTTGCATTGATTCCAAATTTTGGGTGGTGAAACTAGGTGCTGAAGCTGTAGTCGTTGTACACGAAGAGAAGCTAGGATAGATGCTATTCTTGATGTCTTCTGATGCATTAGATGTGGTTGGTGTTTCAGGGTTGGAATCCATTTCACCATCAGGCAGTGAATCGATGTTAATATCACCTCGGGTGTATTGATCTGCATGTCTAGTAGCCAGATGGGATTCTAAGGCGGATCTTGCTTTGAATAAGGCCCGACAAAATGGACATCGCTTATGTATGACTTGCTGGTGAGCTCTAAATTGGCCCTTGCGTTCCCTCGCTCTGGTGTTTTGAAACCAAACTTGCACAACTCGTTTCTTCAATCCAACCTCTCTTGCAATGTTCTCCAACATTTTTCGGCTTGGATTGCTTTCGATCTGATATTTCTGGTATAAATAATCTAACTGCTCGGGTAGAATTGTTGTTCTTAGACGCTTATCTTTGGGCTGGTCACCACTATCTTTTGGTTCTTCTTCTTCCGACAATTTTCTCTTCAACGGTGGAGTGGGTGGTTGCTGAGCCTCATACTGTAGGATACCGAAGGAGGAATTCGGAGAGTAATTTGGGAAAAGGTTTGGGTTCATGATATGCACAATTTGATGTTCCCTCCAGTGGTCGAAACGCGGAAATGAGAGGCTGCATTTATCACATCGATAAGTGCCATTTTGTGGAAATTTTTCTGGTACCCTGTTAGTGATTGATGATGCTTCCGACACGGTACTGCTTTGAGATTTTTCATCGATGGCTGCAGTAGCCGCTTTCATTTGCATGGCTAGAGGGTTCTCGTCTTTAAAACAAGAACTCTTTTGATGTTTAATAAGCTCGTAATATCGCTGGAAAACTTGTAAGCATTTCTTACATTGATAATTGAGACCCGGAGTTCTCTGAAATTTTCCAGCACTATCATCATCTGCATTAACAGGTGGTTGGTTCTCGTACACTTTACGAGCTTTCTGTCTAGCGTTCTGGAACCACACCACAATCACTCTAGGACTGAGGCTCAGCAACTTCGACAGGTACTCCAAATCGTCGTCTTTCGGATAGGCATTAGTTTCGAAAAACTCCTGGAGTACTTTGATTTGATAGTCGGTGAAACGCGTTCGATTAGCTCGTTTCCCGCTGCCGCTGCTGCCTCCGGCAGAACCAGAACCGCAATAAGAAGGACTGTTGAAGCCCCTTGGTGAATCAGAAGTTGGAGGTGAGGTCGATGCATTAGGAATGATTGGGCCGGTAATCGATGAAACTGAACCGAAATTGATGGACGGCTGAGGTGAAGGTGAGGAAGATTCAGAATGCATGGCGTAGATATCTTTGCATTCATCCTTTGGAGTGGAAGATTTCATGTCCATAGGTGTTAAAATTGGATGAGACATTGATACAGATGGTGTGACAATTGCTGATGACGACGGCAAGTCATTTTTGCAAACATTTGTCTTCTCTTCACTCAGATGAGTATGGTATTCGTTTTCATGTTTGTCTTTGTCTTCTTGCGAAGAATCAGTATCATCTGCTAAACTTCTCCCATCTTCACTTTGGTTGGTGGAATCAGCATCAATTTTTGACAGGTAGTCATTTCGATTTAAAGGTATGACCTTTGCTTCTCCGGTTTTTTCATACTCTTCTAAATTTAAGAAAGTTGATGGTGGATTATTAAAGTTATAAGGAGAATCTTTATTTCGCTGTCTTTCTTTGAATAAGGTGTTGCGGAACCAATGTTTGATAACTTTGAGGGGTAATCCAGATTTGTCTGACATCTCTATCAATTGTTCTTCTGTTGGTGAATTATTTATATCGAAGTAAGTCCGTAATATTTTCAACTGTTCATCATTGATACGAGTTCTTGCCCTTTTTTGTTGTTGTGCCTGAGCAGCAGCCATTGCCGCAGTTTGCTGTTGTTGTTGATGTTGCATCATTTTCTGTTGAGCAGCAAAATAGTTTGACTCTACTCCACCAGACATCATAGGATGATTAAATGCAGATGCCATTAATGGATCCATGGGCGGTGGTAAAAGAACAGGTATCAAAGGTGGGTGAAGATTCATCGCTGCGGCGGCAGCGAAATTCATATTCAGGTTCATGCTGTTCAGATTCATACCCATAGGTAGTCCCATTCCAAGACCCATGCTCATTAAAAGTTGGTTGAATTGCAGTTGAGCAGCCATTTGATTAGCAGTTACTGATGATGGAACGTCTGACATTTGTGATGGCATACTTGTGGTAGGAGGTGTTGCTGGTGGTTGCTGTTGATTTGATGTCACGGAGGATGGAGTTGGACACAACGGTGTTTCTGAACTTACGCTTGGTGTCGGCGGATTCATATCAATGAGGTTCTCTTCATTAACATTGGCGAGCATCAGTTGCTCAGAATTTTGCTTTTCATAATATGCCCTGTAACTTTCTGCAAATTTGATGACAAACTCGAGTGGTACTATTTCTTTGTGAATTTCTTCTCTGTGTGTTTTTAATACCCAGATGCAAGAAAATTCCTTGGAACAAATGTCACAGACAGACCGATTGATTTCAGGCAAATCAGAAACATTTACATTTTTATTTTCTTCTGGCTTGGAATCCGGATCTCCGGAATTTTTATTTTCATCAGACTTGGGTTCTTCTTTGATGGCGTCTCCACCAGCACTGCTGGTGCTGTCCTTGGTCACACTTTCGTCGATATCCTTCTTTTCTATTTTCCTTCGCCTCTGGTTGTTTTCATTGAAATGCATCACCACATCGAAGCCGAAGCTTTCGATCAAATGCTTGTACACTAAAGGCCTTGGTCGCGGAAAAGGACATTTCGGTCTAATAGGCAACTGAGTTGTCAATTGGTTAATTTGGGGACTCAATTGAGGTGGGGTAGAGTTTGTAGTCTCGAGAAGTTGTGGAAACAAATGAGATGGTTTCACGGAATCGTCTTTCTCGCAGATGTTGGTGAGACGCATTGAAGACTGTAAGCTGGTTGGCACTGGCGTGGGAGGTGGATGTGATTGGGGTGTAGAGGTAATAGGAGTACTTCTTCCAACGTTTGATTGTTGTGAATGTGGATTGAAAAAGCAGCACAGCTGCTGATGTTGTATCAATGAATCGTGAGACATGAACATAGCATTACATCTAGAGCAATTGATGAGAGCTTGTGAAGACGTCTGAGACGGCATGAGGACGGGGGGCTGAGGAACTGTGGGCACAAGGCCATTGGATGTTGCCGTATCAGTCGACAAGTTGAACTGAGGAGAGGCACTGGTGATAGTTGTGACCGCAGTGTTTGCTGGGGTGCACACAGGAACTTGTGTCAGATCTGAGATCTTTGGAGTTTGGACAGAAGAAGGAACACTCGTGGATGGGCCCGATACCTGCGAGGTTTGAGGCAGCATTAAAGAGGAACTTTCGTTAGTCACAGTCGGTGGTTGAGTTAGTTGTTGCAAGTGTTGTTCGTTTGATGATTGTTCAGAGCGCTCTATTAGTGGAGCATTAAGGTCGATTTGTCCCGTCATGGCCAATTCGTGCAGTTTTGATGCTCGAGTTTGGTGCAAAACGGAGCGAATGTGAATGTCAAGGGTTGATCCCTGACTATATGCTACTTTACAGATATTACATTTAAAAGGTTTCTTTTCGTTATCTACAGTAGAGGAATTACTAGAGGGTGTTATCATAACGGGACTGCTAGAAGGTACTGTAAAGATGGCAGTGCTTGTGGGAGTAGAACTGCTAGCTGCAGAACTGGATGCTAAAGAAGTAGTGCTATTATTATTTTCTTTCATGCTGAGTTTAACTTTATGCAAGTGTGAAACGGAATTGTAATGAACTAAAAGTATATTCTTTTGAGTGAAGGATTCCATACAAATATCGCACTTAAAAGGTCTATTAGGGTCGAGATACTTTTCCATTGGATAACTCATTTTTTCACCTTTCCTATGTAAAAGTGTTTTATTGTGACTCGTCAAGTAACTCTGCCTTGTAAAAGCCACTTTGCAACGATGGCATTTATATTTCCTATTAGGATCATTGTAACTATCTTCTGCCATACTCTGGCTATTAATGTAATCTTCTAATACATCTTGATTGTTCCCAGTACTTTCCAAATTAGCCTCTCCTAGTTCAGAGTGGTCGCATTCCATATCACGAGATGGTGAAGATTCCTTGTCAGCCCCCAGATCCACAACTTCATCAACAATCTCCATACTCTCTCGAATGCTCTCTTTTTTCAGCAATTCTGTGGTTTGCGGGTCCAGAACCCCTCCGCCTCCACTAGATAGTAATGGATTGTTAGCCAAACTTGCTTTGTACTGTTCCATTTGTTCTTTGGTCATGTCAGTATGAGCAGTTTCAACGTGCTTTTGGAGGGCTATCACAGATCGGAAGCTACGGCCGCAAAGGACACATTTAGTAGCAGCACGAATCATGTGATACTGCGAATGCAGTTGAAGTTTTTCCAAAGTCTTAAATGCCAGACTGCATTGATTGCAACGGTATTTGTACACATGTCGATCTGAAACCGATAGCAATGGTTTTTTAGAATGTGTTTCCTTAAAATGCAGTTGCACAGCAGCTGATGTTTTGAAAGACTGCATACAACCCTTTTTCCAGCATTGATACTCGAGACCTGATGGCGTCGGTTTGAGTTCCATATGACCTAGCTCACTTTGATGAGCAAATAAGTCATCCACGTTGAAAAAGGCTTTATTGCAAAATGTACAAAGCAAATCCTCTCCAGATTCTTCCGTTGGACGTTCTTTAGTTTCTGGAGAACTTTTTCCATCCATTTCAGGTGTTTCTTGTTTTGGTATGGATACTTCTTCTGGTTTGGTTTTCTGTTCTTGAGGTTCTGTCTTGGTTTCAATGTTGGACATGTCTACCATCAATAGAAGTCTTTGAACACCTTCTTTAATAACATTGTGAACTTCTATTAAATGAGCTTCAAGCGCCCCGATATCTTTGCAGCCTTCTTGGCACAATGGACAAGGAATGGTGTTAGTTTGTGGTAAGTGCTGTGATACCACATGCATTTGAATGCGAACTTCGGAGTTACTTGTATAGTTGCAGAAAGGACAGCGATGTGTTTGTTCTGAATTTGAGGTACTTTCACTCGGAGGACTTGGCTTTGACTGTTCAAGTAAGGCTTTCTTTAACCTTGAATCAGGTGACGACTTTCCTTCTGGTTTCGGTGGGGTTGCTGGTTTTTCATCTGCTTTAACAGAACTGTCATCACTGAGTTCAAGTAATGGTGTGTCTGGAAATAATAATGTTGATTATTAACACGCAAGAAAATTATTAAAAAAAATCACATGTAAAGAATTAATCAAAACACATAATATTATAAAGGCTCAGGAGGAAATGCATGAAAAAATAGAATGTTTAATGTTACTTACCCACATCAGCATCGAAGATAATTTTTTCATTTCCTTTTAGTTCCCTTACTAATACATAATCTCGAACATCTTCATCAATATCTCTTCCTTCGGTCCTTAACTGCATTAAGCGAATGTTCTCATGTCGTAAGTGTCTGATAGAATGCACATGCTGAATAAGATTAAATTTTGCCTTGGTGGAGAAGTTACAAAGTTTGCAGTGGAAATAATGAGCTTCGGCTTTCAAAGAATTAACACTGATCTGCAAATGCACAAATATTCTTGCATTTGCTTCATGTCTAGGATTAGCGTTATGCAACTGCAATTTGTGAATGCTGTTTGTATAATAGTCACAAGCATTGCATCTGACTTGAACTGGATTACTGACATTAGCATATTTCAATTTCCATTCAGTGCTTGGGCCGCCCTCTTTAACATGGTTCACATGTTGCAACCTTTGAAGATGTTTGTCTGTCTTGCAATGCAGCTGAAAATTAGCTTTCAGATTTGTCTTGTACGTACACAACTTACAGATGTATGTGCCAGCAACTACCATCAGGACTTCTTCCTCACGTTGACGGGTTCTATCGAGTTGAGCATGTTGGTTCAAAGCCTCGATGGTATCAGCAGAATACACATGGCAAACGCAACATTGGAACAACTTGCCATTTTCATCGTAAGGAACGTCAGGTCTTAATGACGGATCTGGATGGTCAATGTCCAACGTGGGAGGGACACTAAGATTAAGTGGAGGTCCCATCGGACTTTTCCCGGTAGCTGCTGCAGCTGCAGCTGCCGCAGCAGCCATTGCTCTCTGCTGTTGTTGCTGGGTCGCCATCATAAGTAAGGCGTGATTGTAAGCCATATCTGCCAAAGCTGCTTCTGGCTGCAGTTGGGAATCGCAAGGCAGCAGCAATCCTGGATGGAACTGAAACATGGGATCCATAGCTTGCGCTTGGGCTTGAGCCTGTGCCTGAGCTTGTTGGAAAGCAGATATCTGTTGCATATGCTTCACATTTTGTTGAAGAACCATCATGTTATGGTTATGCTTTTCGCTTGTCATATGAATGCGCAAGTTTCGGGCCACATTTGTCTCGTAATTACATACGTCGCATCTCCATGTGGCCTTAGGTTTGCTGGTACTAACTGGTTTCTTGGCTGCAGCTTCGACAACCGGTGATGAAGGCATCGAAACAGGAGGTGCGAGGGGTTGAGACTGCATCACATGCTCTGCCTGGATGTTACCATTTTGTAATTCTTGTACGTTATTGATATGCTTGTCTGATTGCATGTGAATACTGAGGTTGCCCTTAGTTGTTGTAGAGTAGTTGCAAACCTCGCATCGGTAAGGTTTGTAACCGCATGTATACGTTTCCCCACGAGCCAACCTAGGATGGGATTGATTAGTAAGACAATACATACAACTCATATCATTTTCAGGATGTTTCTCTTTCATGTGGATTTCCAGTGTCTCTTGATATTTGTAGTGCCAATTGCATTTGGGACATTTGAGCGTCTTGCAGGAATTTCTCGAGTGCATCATGGTCATGTGTCCTCCAAGTGATCGCGACGAGCCCAGAATTAAATCACATTTCGGGCACTCGACGCCATTCGTCCGTCCATCAGGGTGTTGAGGACATATACAAACGGGACTGTTAGTCGCCGATGATGGTGAAGGAACTGTAGATAGTAATGGACTTGGAACTGGATTGTTTTTTGGTGACACCCTAGACATGCCAGGAGACATGCTTTCGTGACTGCCGGCACTCGTTGGTCTGTCCAGAGAACCCATCGACATGGCCGATGATAAGGTAGGATGGGGGCTGCAGTCGAATGGGTTCAGTCTAAGGTCTTGGTCTTCTTGTTGCATATCACTCTGGCCGTTGAAGCAGGAGGTCTTGCGCTCCCTGGGCGACAGAGAAGACGCGGATTCTGCTTCCGCGGCGTCTGCCGCAGCTTTCGCGAATTTCTCTATCGTCATTAAGTCCTGCAACTCTGGCGCTAAGGCCTCGTCGCTGTCGGCAGCAAGTAAGGAACTAGAGAGAGAGGGCGTCGTCCGGCTGTTTACCATGCTTGGCTTGATCTCCGAAAGTGCCGCCACCGGACTCGAGACGGCCGAGACCAACGTCGTAATCGCCGAGGAGCCGTAACCCCCAGCCACTGCACTGGACACGGCATTCAGCAGATTAGTCATAGGATCCGAAGACCCGAAGGAACTGGTACATGAGCTCTGCAATGACTGGGCGTAAACACCACCACTCTGACTCCCTACACTGTTCTGAGCTACCGAACTAGGCATAGGTTCTAGGAATGATAAGAGTGGTTCTTTGTCCTTCCCGACACCCTGTATGATTGCCGAAGTGTTCTTTTGAGACATAATATTCTTCTCCTCCTCGTTCAGATTGATATTATGCTCGCCCATAGCGTGGGCCACGAAAGATTTCGAATAACCAAAAGAAAGTTTGCACAGAAAACACATCAATATAGGTTTTATCGGCACAAAAGAATAGTCTACCATAGGAAAATTAGTCTTACTGGAGGACGGCCTCTTCTGAGAGCCGTCCTCGTCCAGCTTGCTAGAAGTAGTAACTGTGGTTTCACTGGCTACATCACGCACCGTGAAAACTCTAAAACTGTGCATAACAGGGACATCAGGAACTTTGTTTTTCTCTTGAAGGAAACTGTACGCCTGTCCATAGAGGGCATTGTACAGCGCAGGGTTTCTGGCGATGTGGAGAGCGTTCACCATGTGTGGAATGAGCTGAGACGAGGTGGGCACCCTGATCTCTTCAGCGGCCCGCGAGAGCAGCTCGTCGCTGCCTTCGTCGTCGCTGAGGACATCCGAATCGCCGCCGGCCGTCTCCAGGATGAAGGCCGAACCGTCCGGGTTGTACACGATCTTCCCGGTGAAGTTCTCCACGTCGCTGGTCGAGCTGTTGGACAGCTCGCTGTTGCAGAACATGCTGCTGGTTGAAGCCCCGACCCCCGCAGACGGGTAGTGCGAGGTAGGAACAGAACAAGGTCTACTACCACCGTCCGTGGTGGTCGAAGAGTTATTGAGTCCCACGTGCGGCGACACTTCACACACGTGTTCCAGGTAATGGTTTGTAGTGTGAAACTCCCGCCCGCAGGAATCGCATTTTTTGCTGCTGAACTTCGGGCAAGGAGTTCGCGAGGAACTTGATGGACGTTCAGGAACCCTCATTTGCTGCTGGAGGTCGGCGATCATCGCCGCCTCTTGGCCTTCCTCCGGCGTCATTACCAAAGATGTCGCCTGGCGGCGTGGTGCTTGGTCCGCTGACTTCTGCTTACTGCAGTGCTGCTGTTGTTGGCCCGTGTCCACGGTAGGAACATCTGTTTCCATGCTGCTTCATGAATGTCTGCTATGTCATGGTCGTAAGTACCATCCACCACTGCAAAGAAAAAGAAAAATCTTCTGTCAGTTAAGTCCAATATTTTGGCGCAACATGAATAAAAAAATTAAAAAAAAACATCAATATTAAAAGTAATGGCCCGCTACATTTTTTCGGAAATCTTAATTTTATAAATTTCAAAGTTTCCATGGCTAAGATTTAAGATAATTAGACATAAGTATGAATGGCTTTTTTATAACATATAGACATAGTCGCACTCGCAGTACATGACGCAGGTTAGTTAGTAAGAAGGAGACGAGGGACCTACTTCTAAGAAATGGAGTTCAAATTATATTTTAAATACATGGATTCAGGAGAGATTTATAATTTCAGTTAGGATTTGGTGAAAAAAGTTGATTGGGATATTGCTCAATATTATATGAATCAATTTGTGCAGGAAAAAAAAAATTTAAAGGAGGAAAAAAAACTAGTGAATTACGTACTTAAATACAATGTAAATTATTTATAAATTTTGAACCATCAATTCTATTTAACACATAATGTGTGCCGCATTTAGACTTGAGTGGTTAAGTAAAGTATATAAACATCATAAATTGCTGACTTGCATTGAAATGTCATTTATAAAATCACACTTTTTTTCTTACTTGTAAACAAGCAGAAGGACGGTCTTGAAATTGATTGCTAACAAATGATCCATCTAAAATGTTTAAATAAATTGAGAGTCTGGAAACTTATTCGACAATTGATGAAGGTGAGCACAGAATAAACTCCCCCATTACGAATTGAACAGGTCAAGAGTTGAAAAATCAAAATTGAAATACCCTTTAAAGCACACATCACAATTTCAATGCATACTAGAATTTAATATAAACGTTTTAAGTACAAAATTGTCATTCCACTGTAAAATGTTCATTACAGCAATTTCGGCGTACAAATCCGGTGTAGAATGTTTAATTCGCGAAATTGATTTAAAAGCATCATACAAAAGAAATAAAGTCATAAGTGGAGTTCAAAGAGTTTCGGCATTGACAAAGGGTCTGCAGCGATTACTTTATATTAAAAAAGAAGAAAAAAATAGAAAAGAAATAGAATGAAAGAAAACGTTCGGATGTAAACAAAACGAAAAAGGCATGTGGTAATTCTAAAGCACAGATCCGTTAATATTTTGCACAAATTGCTTACAAATAGCCTGAATCGCGCACTTTAAAAGCATTAAAACAGGCTTTCACTAACCGCACAATGCCCATCAGGCGAGAGAAACATCTTTGGGCCGAAAGAAAACGGGAAATATTAATAATAATAATAAAAAATAAAAAAATAAAACTACCCGCCAACTTTTCCACTTAAGGCTACAAGAAACGAAAGGCAAGAAAAAAAAAGTAAATGAATAAAAGAAACTATTAAACAGGGAGAAAAAGAGAGAGAGTACAATAACAAGCATAGACGGAGAGTAGGAAAGGAGAGAGAGAGAGAGAAAAAAAAAAGGGTAAATATAATTCAAAGGAACGCGCACACCGATATACGTGGACAAAGCAGCAAGCGCGTAGTTAGGTGTAATTGCATCAAAATGACTGGAGTTACAATCCACCCTCTAATGGCCGACTCGCTAAACCAGTTACTGATGTTCGGCCATCCGGTTCGACAGTTGAAGAAGACAACTCGAATGAGCAACTTCAACACTCTTTGCCGTAATTTGGCATGCATAACGAGCAGTGCGTACGAACTCACCAATGGTGTGGTAGCCTCTCCGAGTCATAAAACGCCGTCCCTCTCATATGCATGAAGACAAACCCATAAAGCATGGAAGGAACCTCTTTGTATGTAACAGCCCCATTATGCCATACGGAGATATAAGGCGTTTATAACCATGCCATCAAGAAAGGAAGCATAATTTACCAAAAAACTGGGCGTCACCTAAGGGTTAAAAAACAAAAAAGCTTCTTCCACATACCTTCCTCTTTGGTTTTGCTATTACAATGCTCATTGTAGAAAAATTGGGATAACAATTGTTTGTGGATGGGGACACATAGTACTCTAGAACAAAGCGATTAAATAACATGGCGGATATATATATATATATATATATATATATAAGATCGAGAATGGATTTATTTACTGGCAGCAAGCAAGCATTGTCGGCCGCTAAGTTCCGAGCGATTCCGAGAAAACCGGATGCGAGCCGTGGAAACCATTTGCATGAATTAGCGGAGCACCGAAGAAATTCGAGAGAATGGCACTCGAATTAACTTCGGAACAATTCGCGTTAAATTTGCTGTAGCAGGACGAGCGAGTGAAGGTTTCGGTGTGTTCGACCTGTTGCGATAATTTATGATCCTCGCAAGTGTGCGTGGCCACCTTAGTGTTAAGTGGAATGAAACCTGGAAAAGCGTCACGATATTTTGTTCTTTTTTTTTAAAGCGGCAATCAATTTATTCCACATTGCTATGCGTGGGAGTCGGAACACCGAAATCGGGAAAAAGCAAAAAACCTGAATCAAAGAAATTACCCTTCTACATTGTACTCTGATTGAAATTGGTGGCTTATCACAACTTCTTTAAGAAGAAAGTCGTGAAGAATAAAAAAGAAAGACAGAGTGTCTCAACCATTTTGTTGTTCCCAGAAAATTACGAATGGTTCAAGCAACTCACAAATCAGGTTTGATTCGATAATTTAATCGTTCGAGAAATTTCTGACTGTTTATTTGTTCAGGTGGTGCAATGCCTTTTTCTGAACGAGTCCGAAATGATACGTTTCGTTTACATACACAGGTCTTCGATTACCGATATGATATTGCTTTAATCTAATTTAATTTCGACGTAGCACAAGCAGGTGGAATCGGGTGACGTCACCTTACCTTTATTTGTGATTTGTTCATCGCAACAAAATCTCATTTATTCACAGAAAAGTATTTTATTTTGAAAAATGCATTTATAAAGTCAACTAAAATTAACATGGCGTAAATAGCTTCTCTTTCAATTAGAATTTCCAGTAGTGTTATAAATCTTTGGTAAGAATGAAGTCATATAATTTTTTTCTACTGATAATTTTATGATTAAATTTTTCATTGTGCTTCGTATTGTCGAATTATATAATAAAATGAAGTAAATTTTAATGAATAATAATATAATATTATACGTAGTTTTTAAATATAATATGCTATTAATAATAATTTAATCACATTAAATGAAAAAATTAATTAACTGAAACAAAACAAAATTAGAAGTAGACAAGAATCCACATATTTATAATGAAATATTTCGGCAATACATTATTTCAAATATTATCTTATGTATAAGAAACAAGAAAATTGTCATGATATTATTTTAAATAATTTTATAATGAAATGTACTTTTGTCAAAAACATTAGAATATCAAAAGTTCATTTGAATTTTCTAATATTTTTAGAATAACATTTGGGTTAATAAATGTTTCAAGATCTTTTACTATATGAATTTATTGACTTTTCAAGAATACATTGCATGGAAGTTAAAAAACACTACAGAGTAAAAAGTAAATGCATTCCTTTCATTGGCAAGAACAGAATCCAGCAACACAAAGAGTATTAATAGCAGTAATCAAACAGTCATTTTTGACTGTGGAAAGTAAAATTTCTTTTCCCAAAGCCCAGGCTCAGCAAAGGACAAGCAAGAAAGGAAGAGGAACAAGAAGAAAATCGCAAGAACCCCGAATTTCATGCATGGCGAACGATCCTAATTGTGTCAGCTAATAGGGATGACAGCATTAGGACTATCTCCAATGAAAGATGGGTGAGCTTCATTTATCAATGTGACACAGCTACCTCTTGTACTCCCACCCACCAACCTTTCTGTTTTTCTTCTCTTCAAGCTAGCTTGCCTTATTTAATAAGGGATAAATTCTTATACAGTCTTTTACTTCATAACTTTGTGATTAGAAGACATGCGCTGTCAAGTAACTTGATTGTTATTTATAGATGCACTCTTGCCTATAAATTACTGATAAACATAGTTTTTTAGTGCTTTGCGTAAATCAATGACTTCATCCAAACAACCATTAAACTTTCCATCCTTTTAAACACCCGTTCTTCTTTTTTAAATAGTCTTCAATGGAATCAATTATTATATTTAAAAATATTTCAATGGTTAAAAAGCAGAAGATTTATGCCATTCTTTTATCTAATAAATCTGTCTTCTTCATTTGGCACAACAGCCCCATAGTGGGCCAAGGCAGTCTGCCTACTTTCCGATTAATAAATCTTCAGATTAATTAATTAAAAATATTTGATTACAAGAGAATTTATTTGAAGAAATTTAAATCTAACTTAAAATGTAAAGTTCTTTTTCTCTTCCTTTTTTTGTTTGAAGAGATAGAATGAAAATAAACGTACTGATCACACAAGAAATACTAAGTCTTTCGAATAAACAAGTACTTCTTTAAAATGATTTAATGGCACCACCGTTTAGCTTAAAAAAAGCATCAATAAATAAAAAGGTGAGAGTAAAATAACACGTCAACCACTTCAATAATAATAATAATAAAAAAAGGGGGTGCGTTTCCTTTCATGCAAACGATACCAAAAAAACAAACAATAACAGGCCGCAGGGCATATGCAGAAAGTGAATTGAGCGAGATGGGCTGTCTTCACCTCTCTGTTTGGGTGCGATAAGTGAAAAGCTAAAGACAGTGAAGACCAGCACACAGACAATACGTTACGAAACAATGTTCAAACATATCCACGGCCGCAGGGCAAGAGACTGCTTTCCGCATGCAATGCATTCACCCCCCTCAAATGCACTGGTGCTAAAATGTGGCGTGCACGGTCTCCAATATCGCGATGTGACACTGGCACACACTCACAGATGATGCCGTGGGCAAGGTCACTGCGCGGGTCAGTGACCAAAGCGACTGTAGTCGGCACATAAGAAAAATATATGGCATTGTTTGGAGAATGAGTTATTTTATGTATGGTTGGCATACGCAATCGAGAAATTTTACACACCACACTTGGGGACGATTCTGAGAAGTTTAAAACATCTGCGTTTATGGTAAATTTAATGCCAGATTTACTAACAAGTTAAAAAGACAGACATTGCCGGTAACCAGACAGAAAATTTGATATTACATTATTATTTATTATGTTGTGTCTCCAACTGACAAATTTCGTATAAAAGGTTATTCTAGTTATGGTTACCGGCAACTATGATTCAATTTAACTGACTTTCTTAGTATAATTTAAACCCAAACACAATTATATATAATGCTGAAGACCGATAATAATAATACTAAAGGGATAGCTATGTAAAGGTATAAATTAAAAAGTTATATACAAATAAACCTGATTTTTTTATTTTAGAAATCAATTACTTTTTAAGCATATTCTTACACAAATAATAATAATAAATTTAGTCTAAATTACAGTACTTTATTTGACTTTAAATGATACTTATCTATTAACTCCACTTTCGCATAAAATTTTGTTTTTAAATTTTAATATTAGCATGTGGTCAAGACAATTTTCATTACATGTAGACGATGCAATCTGTTTACCACATCAAGTAGACAACAAGCATTGTCATATGCGTATAACTGGAAATATTGCCAAATTATAAATAAAGATTCAAGTTGTAAACATAACAATATTTTATCATCTTTATTAATTGAACTAGCAGTTTAGTTTGATTATAATTGCATAGTATAAATACATAATAAAGCATTTATTTTAACAAGTTTTGAAGAGAGATAAATTATTTTTGATTATTCTATAATTAACAATCGTTCTGTGGATAAAAAAAAGAAAGAAAAGATGCCATTGCACAAGCAATGCTGAAAATAATCTGAAGACGAAGCAATTTCATGCAGATTAACCCATTCTTTTAAGGAAACCATACAAACATTTTAAGGAAGGGGAAGGGGGGTGACCCGAAATGAAGAAAAAGAAACGTCTCGAAACTAGATATCGGAATAAGGAGGTAGATAGGCTTTTTTGACTTCATGGCCACCTGCTGTTAAGAATATGGAATCGCCTATCTCGATTCACAATGGTTTTTGTCTCCAATGATTAATCTTATTTCTTAGGTTTAGTCTGCGGCTTGGGAAAGGTTAATTTATAATAGAATATGCTAACGACGAACATTTAATCAGTCAGTTTTAACCCAGAAATGTCATTTTGAAAGAAATCCGTGAACGAGCTCAATTTTAGAGTAAATTGGAAATAACTTTTCATCAGATAAGTAATAATAGATTGTAACACGTTATGCATTTATTTTAGTGAGTTCAAATGTCTTTTCATATGGAAAAATATGTTTTATTTCGATAATACGAAATTCTGGTTATAATAAAAATCAATTAACTTATAAATAGTTTTTTGGACAGTTAAAAACACGATGGCTTAAAACGCATGAATCATCAAATACAAGCAGGATAAAAAAAATTTTAAATATATTTATTTTTATGAAATTATAGAAGAGAAGTAAATTACGTAGGAGGGATCTCAGTTTATTCTATTTCTTGTTCTATTCGTATAGTTAAAATTATTTTTATTTATTTATTAATTTGTTTTTGCTACAGTTTTTTTTTATTTATGAAAGCCATATACTAGATTTATCAAGTAAACAACTCTTTATAATGAAATAAATTAAATAATTACATCAAATTGCCGTTGTGATGAATTCCGATTTCGATGTGCAACAGTGAGAAAAATAATTGTAGTAAAGATTTGGCTCGTTAGATGAGAAAACAAGTCTTTCATGTATCCACGAAGCATTATTAATATCTGTCTTGTCTCGGCATCAAATGAGATACAATATTATACATCAATTTCTCTTTTAAAAAAACCAAAACAACAAACACATCAAGTGCTATTACTGTACGCCAAGTCCAATTTCCAAGGGATTTTAAAAATCAGCCATCGAGCGATCGCGTCAGTTCAGTCGGTTGATGAGGAGGACAAGAACAATGGACTGAGCACTCGTTTAAATAAAAACATATCTCAAAAAAACAAAAGCCGACTGCAGCATGAGAAGAAGAAGAAAAAAAATAATAATTGTCATTCTCTCCCTCCCACTGCTATCCAGTCTGCTGATGCACGGTAGCACTAAATCACAGCTGGTCAAGGTAAAGGAGCTTACCAAAGCGGGCAGGCCCGCCAAGAAACAATTAAATGATAATTTCGTGTCGTCCATATTCATCCAAAAGGGTGGGTGTCTCACACGCACTTCCGGTGCTTCAATTCATCAGCGGTTCGTGGCCTTCAGATGCTTGGTAATGACCAGAACTGTCCCATGCGCGACATTTTGATTAGATGGGAGACGATTACTGGATGGGAATGGATCCGAGTGAGAGGATCTGCTACATGATTTTGTAGGGTCACCTCACCAGGAAAAAAAGTTGGTGGTAATAAATGAAAATTATATGTGGTGTAATGATCTCTTTGTAAAGGGAGAATTGGTGCTCTATTCAAATTCATTGGTCGCGCACAGTGGCCATTGTATGGGAACACAGCGCACAATCAACGAACAGGGTTAGCCACTAATGACGAAATCAAGTTTTTCCTCAATTATTTTTATGAATCGTGGGAAAAAACACTGCGGAGAGATAAGAAAAGGAGGACACCGGTATTTTCGTTTCCGATTGATTAATTAGAAAGTTAAAATTATTCGCATAAAACAATCATTAATCTTACACATGAATGATATGTCTATGTAGGTTTTATTTATGAAGATCAGACTAGCACCTTACATTGTAAGTAGAACTTAAAATATTATGCAATGATCCAAACGGACTCTACTGTGATATAAATAGAAGAATGCGAATGAAAAGTTCTTATTTTAAAGATTGATTTAATATACTTAAAGACAATTTTTAGAAGAAATATGGTTTTCTATGGAAGATGGTTCAAAAAATAAATATAAACAATTAATTTTTAATCGTGAAACTTTCCATCCCAAATTGAAAATATTGAAATATATTTAATAATAATAAAATTTTAATAATGACAACAGGTTGATTAATGTTTTAGGAAAAAGGACTAAAAATAGCTCAGTAACTTAAGATTTTTTTATTATGGCAAGATTAAATTTCATAAGACAAGTTTCCATTTACAACTTATAATGAGAATGATATATATACTATAATATGTTGACTAGCACCTACTGATTAGCTTAAAGAAAAAGGGCTACAGATAGCCCATTATAGCCCAAGATAGTCAACCAATTGTAGTAGTAGCCTAACAGCTAGTAGCAGTAGTATGTAGTAGATAGTAGCTAGTAGTAGTAGATAGCCCAAGATAGAGACTAAATTTTTTTTTATTATAGCAAGATAAAATTTCATAAGAAGACAAGTTCCTATTTACGTCTTATGATGAGAATGATACATACTATAATATAAAACTTATGACTTTGACAGTTTAGACATTATCATGTTGGACTGTTATGTTATCATAAACAGTAAAACACAAACTACAATAATTAAAAAAAATCAAACAATAATTCATCTAAATTTTCACGAATTACACAAGATCATCAAAAAACATAACTACATCAATTGGACTAATGAGCAGACCCATTCCAAAGATCCACCAGGTGCGCCAGACCAGCGCGCAACAGGAACAGAGGACCCTTTTGTTGTAATGAGACAACAATGTCGCCCAAATGAGTCAAAGGGGGCAGAGGAGAAGAATTCTAATTCTGCCTTCCCAACAATAATCGGGACCAGGAAAGCGTGCAAAGCGGTCTCATCACGTCCTACTTATCACGCGGGTATCCGCCGCTAAGTTCCCACCTTTTATGGTCAAGTAATTACGATGGACAGATAAAGCTTTGCCTTTCCGCTCATTACACGCTCCGGACACCCTGGGCTGGTATTGTTCCAAGCTGCCCAAGCGTCCCTCATCTCACTTTAATTAGTCACATCGGTGACCTTCACCCTCCCCCCTTCCACCACCCACCCCCTGTTCTTCCTGTCTGGAGGAACACGAACGGCTTATTTCATAATTTCTTTTTTTCTATGGGAATAATTCCTCTATCAGAATTTGTGTCTTTACTTTTTTTTTTTTTTTTTAATGGGTAAACAAGATTCCCAAGGAAGCTCTATCCTTTAGAATATAATTGGAAATGAATCTTGGATGATAGGTGGGACGTGTTGCTTCTTGCTTTTTGATTTTATTTTGTGGACGTGATTAGAAATTTGGTGGATTTTCTGGAGGACTGTTTTTTTAAGTTATTTGTTTGAGGTGACAATACTTCCCACAAAGATTATGAGAAATTATGTCATCGTTTATTAATATTCCTTGTTGATTCCGTATATTATTTTTTGCGTTGACAATAGCATGGAAAGGGAGTCCATATTAAGAATTCGCCAGAATACCTATTGTTAAGAATTAATTTAATTTTTATTAAAAAAAAGTGTTCACAAGTGTTTAAGCTATTTAACTAATGGTTTCAATTTCGTAATTTTAGTTAGTCGTAATTTTCGTAATTTCGTAAGATATGATTTGAAATATTATTGACTATACAATCACAAAAATCTTTTCTTTTTTCCTTCAGATAATTAAAAAAATTTTAAATATTATAATTTTTTTTTTAATTATTGGAACTGTGACATTTGTATAATATTTATACAAAACTATCTTTAACAATAGCCAATACTTTTGAAGCTGCATTGTTATAAAATTATTCATCATTTATGTTTCCAATTGCAATGGGATTTTTTTCAGGACTTTTATCACCTATTCATTATTTAACTACTAGCCTATTATATGCTTGTAAAAAAGCATTTCATTTCATTTCACTATTTTTTTGGGTGTGTGTGTATCATAATCTCATTGTTTTCATAATGTTATAGGTAATTTTTATTCAAATATATGCAAATTTTTTTAATACAATTTCATCCATGCAAACCATTAAAGTTTCATTAGGCTTTTGGAATGTGAATATAAATTTATATCTGTAGTTTGATGCACATACATATAGAAACACAGAAAAGGAAATGACTGTGGTTAACCACAACAATATTCTTACAATTACAGCCCTTATACTAGTCCAAAAAGTAAGACCAATTTTCAAATTAAAATTCCCGGTGCTTATGGAATTTCAATTTTTTTTCTCTTTTTTTAGGTTGCTAGCCCTGTCCTTGATATCTGTGTGAAATTTCATGTCCAAATAATCATTAGTGTTTGAATTACGCTTGGCTTCGTGAGACGCTAAAAGTGACTCCGGCGATTTTTGAAATGTCGGAATCCTTTGAGCAAAGAAATTGCATTAAATTTTGTTGGCGGAAACGTATAGAATGTTGCAGAAGGCATTCGGTGAGCAAACTATATCGGAAAGAAATGTTTAGAAATGGTATAAACAGTTCAAAGAAGGCAGAAAACGCGTTGAAGACGTGAATCGGCATGCGCTTTGAAGGCCATCCCTGCCGATGACTTTTTAGCATGCATTGAGGATGGGGAAAAAAAGTTGGCATAAGTGAATTGTGTCCAGAGGAGATTACTTTGAAGGTGATGAAGTAAATTTGGAAGAATAAATAGAGAGTTTTTGCAAAAAAAAAAAAATAATAATAATTGGTCTTACTTTTTGGGCACAGTAGTATAAAAGAAAGGCACCAAGAACTACAGAAGGTTGTCATTTTACAGCATCCCCCTTTTAAGATGGAAAAGGGTGCAGCTTTTTAAATCCGATTCCTGCCGTTAATAGGAAAAATGCTACTCTGGTAATCGCACCCTTCTTTCTTGTTGACAACTCAATCCCAACCTCCTGCCAATCAATGAGTTGAATGAAATAAAAGTTTTCTAAATTGTAATCATCGCTTACGACGCGAAGGGGACAGGTGACAGAAACGCGTTTCACTCCAACATCAGGCTTGATTGAAACACTTTCGAATGACGCCTGCAAGCAATACTGTTTTGGCGATGGTAAACACATGTGGCAATTTAATTACTTGCTGGAAGGATGCATTGCTGGAGAAAATGCGTGATGATTTATGAGATTTGAAATTAATGCAAATCAATAGTGTTTTCTAAGACACAGAGAGATTTTTAAGATTAGTTGCATCTAGAAATAAGGGAAATAAGTATTTACTTGAAATTTCGAATATGGAAACAGAATTATCAAAAAGAAAAGAAATTCTACGATAATAAATGTCTTATGACTGGTTGAATTGGGTTTGAAAACTTACCATTTAGTAATTATTTTATGGGTTAGATTTATTTCTTAGATTATTCTTTATATTACATTCCTTGCTGTTGTGACTTTCTATATATAACAATTGTGCAATATAATGACTAACAGATGTCTGTTATCTAGTACATTGGTACTAAAGATTTTTCTATAGAAAGTAGAATTATAAATTTATTCGATGAATTTAATTGTTTACGGAAGTTTTCTCGATATATAGCAAATACGTTTTTCCATTGAGATTGATTGCCAATTGTCACCAATGCATTCAAATTTTCAAATTGAATTATTAATACAAAATGTTTCCAATCTAGTTTAACCAATCATTAAAAACTCAGATAATTCATTGAATATCGCTTTTTGTAACAACTACACCTTACACTTAGGAAGCAATTTAGGAAATTTTTAAAGGACATTAAGAAAATCAATACTTAAACACAAATTGGAAATGGAATAAAAATAGAACAATCATAAAAGATGAACCATAAGTTTTATAACAAACCCAATACTTTTCATAGACAGTGGTAATTGATTACTTTATTATTAAGTGCAAATTTTGGTCTAACGCCTATTCCACTCAGGAAACTCAAAAGACTCATAAGGAACAATGCGATAAATCTTAAAATTTTACAAGGAGATGTTAATAAAACCACGAAAACAGAATTGGAAATCAATACTAGAAATCAGTCGCTATTCATCTACGAAATTAATGAAAAAATCCTTTTATTAATATAATGTGATAATTCACAGAAAGTGTGTGCAGTTTCATCAGAACGAAACTGCATATTAAAATGCTCAAAAGCATAAAAGACATTAATATAATTAATCCTTTTTTGCAGTCCAACCCCCCTCCAATCAATAATTTGGTATCTTCGTTTATGGAAACCACAATTCATTTCATTTCTGAGAGGGGAGGGGCAGCTCCAATTCTACAAAATTGGAAACTGATGAGTTGTTGACTAAATTATATACAGTGAAATGAAAGACAACTGAATTATTAAATCGCATATTTCTTTTGTACTACAGAACCATAAAAGCAATAATAAAGGTGCAATCACTACCGGCTTAACTCATCCAGTCGTAATCAATTTTAATTCAAAAAAGAAAAAACTTAACAAAAACAAAATGGAAACAAAGAAATGTCGATTGAAAATAGTCTCAAATTATCTCAAAAAAGAGGATATGAAAACAAAACAAATCCATGAATATAAAAACCGCAGCAAACAGAAAATGTATCTATTTCCTTCATAAGAGGATATTAGGGGAACACGCAAATATGGTTTCATTTACACACTCCATAGAAAAGTATCACAGTAAACACAGAAAAACAAAGAGGCATAAAAACCTTACACGAAAAAACTTGAACGTCTATATGTATCTATAACAATACATTACTTCGGTACTACATAACACATCTAGCACTAAAGCTTTCAGAACACGTACTCTTCATTCCTCTAATACAATCTATAAAACACATATACCATTCCACCACCCCCTTCCCATATACATCAACACTACAGATGGGATGTAGAGGGTAGGGGGTGGGAGATTCTCAACGAGATGTTCTTTGGATGTTTTTCCATCCCTTGCTTTATATTTTTTTTAGTCTCTCTCTTTTTTCAAGTAAAGTAGTTTTAGAGCATAACTTTATTTTAAGGGGAACTAGAAGATGCCAACTAATGGGGTTGTCCAATCTTGGAAAACCTTTTTTAAGGAGAGGGGGGGAAGAGACAAATAAGGTGATGTTGTTCACGTACTCTGCGAGAAAAAAAAACACACATAAGGATGAAAAAAATAATAATAATAAGCAAATAAAAGCACCCCCTCCTTCCCGCCGCAGATATGATGCCGTCGTCGTCGTTCTTGAAAGAGAATGAAAAACTAGACGAACCCATATATTTTTCCTTTTATTTTATTTATCTTCTTCACACCCAGTTACCAGGACGAAAATTTGCAAGCTTTATAAAATGGATAAGAGTTTGTTTCAATTTGTTTCTTCTTCACAAAAACTGGATCAGATGTTTTGTTTTGCTCGGTTCCGTAATGGATGTGGAGAAGAGATAGAGAAGAAGAAGTTCTTTGGCCAATTTTTCCTATCGTGTTTTATCCATCTAAATCTAACGTTATGTATATACATATCCGAGGAGCTGCCTAGGCTTTAAATGCCAAGGATTTTAAGAGAAAACCCGAATAAATTTAGGCGACAGCTGAGTACTGGAAATAAATGAGATTACTGTAATGCTTTCAGAGGTGAATGTTGCTTCAAAAAATATGTAAATATAGTAGAATGTCAATGCAGTTCTTTTTTGTTTGGAGAGTAAGAAAGAAAGAAGCAAGACAAATACTTAGAGTATTAAATAGTATACAATGAATAGAAAATAATAAATTTTATTGAAATATAATTTAATTTTTAAATCTGCTTCCTTTAATTTTTGCTCTTAAAGGTGGGGCATATTTTGATATCCTGATAATTAGAAAAATGAGATTTTTAAGTCAAGCATGACCAAATAAGAAAGAAGCAAGGTTTACTATAAGTTAATATAAGTAATAGTGAAATGTCTATTAATTTCAGCCAACGTATAAATGAAATATTTATATGAACGGTTAAGAAGAAAAATGTTTTAAATTTGCAGTTATTTATAATTCTTCATAAACTCTTCATAAAGTAGTAACAGTTAGCAAATTTAATTTGGTTAAAAAAATAGTTGACATTTTGTAAACAAGCTGAATTTATTTAATTAATATATATTATTAAAGAAATTCAATAAATATATATTAAAGTTCATTCATAAAGTTAAGGATATTATTATTAAGAATTAGCCTTTGAGAAATGTTTCATATTGAGTTTGGCAAATTTGTTTCTCATTATTTCTGTGTGTTAAGTTAAATGGCTATTCTAGTCGAATACTAAAATTCAAGTGTGATTTTTCTGAACATTTTGTACGTATTTCAGCATGGGAAATAAGACAATTCTCTATTCAAAACATAATATATAAATCCTATTTTTCAACGAAATATCCTAAATGTACTTCAGTTAACTATTTTAATATAAGGTGTGAAGTATTTTATATACAACATTACCACAATTACATTAATCCCCATAAAAACAACAGATCAATTCGAAAAAGGTATATTCCAAAAATCATTCGAATTACAATTAAAACTATCATGTCTACTAACATTAACGTAATGTTTCTTAATTGTTTTTATGCCATGTATAATATAATTTCATAATACTGATATATAAACTCCTTCCTTACTATTTCACAAACAGCATTCCTTCAACAACCATAACCACCAAACTATCATTTCCAAAACGCCGAAAACAGATCGATTCGAAAAAGGCTAATTACAAGAACATCCGAAACACAATGGAAGACCCAATTAAAGCACGATTCTTCGACGACTGCTTCACGGAGAGAAGAGAGACATTTTCCAAATACAATAACGTCTCCCTCGTACGAAAACAAATCCCAATTACGCGGACCACGTTGGAGTGCTTTATTACGAGATTTAAAGGCTCTGGGTTCGTTCTTGATCACTAATACAAAGCATTCGAGAGGGTGGAAAGAAATAGGATCTATATTTCCCCTGCTTCTTAATGAATGGACGCTGCAGCAACTTTTGCCGTCGCTAATGAGACTGAGGTGGTCTAAGTTTATTCTTCCAATGATCTGGCATACACCGTTATGGGCTTATTTTTCATGAATAACACCCCCTCTCCTTCTCAGAGGGAGAGATGAAAATCACTCTGCTACCCTAATGAGGGAGTACAGCGACACGGGGATATAATAAATGCAAAAAAATATATATACTTATGTCCCTTTGCTTTTTTATATTCTGCTCCAGGTTTTTCTTTTAACTTCTTGGAGACGCAGAAGAAAAAAAAAAGCGTTGGTGGCACAGAATAAAAACTGGAAGATCTGCAGTGCTTATGCAGATTTTTGTGTTTGTGTGGGGGAGTTTTATTTATTTTTTTTCTATTATAAATTATATTAAAGGAATTTTTGTGATAAAATACAGGGTAAAAAAACATTAATACGGTTTGGATGTGTTGCAGATGTAATGCTTAAAAAAAAATCCCTTGCTGTTTTAAATTGCTTTAAAGAAAAGCGGGGATTAGGCCAGAATAGAAAATAATAAATATTTTTTTCAGTGAACCTCATTGTTAGAAATAAATAAACAAATTAGAATGAGTTGGTTTATATTTCAAGTTTTGGTAATATTATTTAAATATAATTATTTATGAAACAAAAACTCAATTAATTAAAAGGTGGTTTCCTATATTTGACTAATTAGCTACCAGCAAAAGTTAGCACTTTATTTTTAAAGTAAGCACTGGTAATTTTTTATTGTACATTAACAAATAAATCAATTGTTTAATAGATTATTATTTAACAAATTTTTATTTTGCAATTACAGATAGTTAATTATTTATGAAACCAATGCTTAATCAACTGACAATACCTAAGTAAAGTATGTTGTTTTTATTAAAAACAAGTAATATAAAAAAAAAATTTTTTTTAAAGTCAATTCCTACTTTTTTTCACTATATTGCAGAAAGCCCTTTATAAATAATTTTCATTCCCTTTTTTAAGCGCCATCTATTGGTAGATATATGCAACTTAAATCTAAAATAACTAAAATTAATTAATTTAATTTAATTACCGATTTAATATTTGGAGAAATTGTATTATCCAGTGTCATCCACTACAAGTTTAAAAAAATGTATTTGAGCTTGAGTGGATGAATAAAAAGTATTTTATGAACGATTGAAAATTTGAACAAGATATATATAGGGAGAGTGTGAGCTAATAGAAGGAATTGAAAAAAGAACACACAATTAAAAATATGGCTAATATAATGAATTATTTGGCTAACTGCAAATAAAATTCAAATACAAGCACAATAACTAAAAGTTCCATAAAGTCAAGATATTATGCAGCTATCTAATTGATTTTACTGACCTTCACAGATTTATCCAGAACGAATAAATTAAAATTCTTTGTAAACAAAGCAATCAAAAAGTCAGATAATTCCTTTAAAATAATAAATTTAAATCTTCATACTTAGCTTCCTCTTCAAAACATTACAATTGCTAATTAAGATATCATCGTTAACGCTGAATGCCGCTACATAACATCAATTTCCTGACGGGGCATAATAACTTAGAAAGAATTCTGCCTTCTCGCTGTTGATTGAGGAAAAAAATGAAGATTTGAATTAAGAGGGAAGTACAATGAATGAAAATAAAACAAAATAACAAAACCATTAGTAAAAGATGAAACAAAGTGGCCAGTACAATTCAACTAAATATCACTGTGATAATAACTTTTTACAAGGTAGTTAAGATACAGGAAAATAAATTACAATACATATTATCTAATGTCGGGATCTATGGATATAACGTTTTTTTATGAAACTTGTAATAGAATCGATTATAAGTCTGAAATCGAAATCACGAGCTTCGATAATTACATCAAATTGCTATAATCAATAGCTAATGAGATTATGCATATTTTCACGATGATTATCAAAAGGTTTCTATGTCTGAATATGAAATATAAATGAATCATAAGAAAATATTACATAATTTAAAAAAGAAAATAGTATAGCAACAAGTTTTCGAAGGGTTTTCTTACAATGAGATGAGTTTAAAGCTATAATTTATTCAAAAGGTAAAATAAAATTTTTGAAATAAATTATATGCGACCGCCTTCTTGTTTAACCATATCAATAACTTCATCAGCATTTAAAGTAAAATTTTAAACATTTACTAATAGTCAAAATTATTTATGAATTCAAAATTTTTATAAACTATTCAAAAAATAATTTTTATTATTTCAGTTCAATTCTTCAACAACCAATTTATAATGTGGAAATTTGTTCTTAAATATAAAATATCTCTACCCTGTTTAATTGCAAACAATTTCTTATTAAGGTTTATTTAATATTTTTATTCAAGAATTCACTGAGAGATCAATAACTAATTTCATAATACTTCAACAGGATTCAGACCTATAAATAAGAAAAATAAATCACATGACACAAATCCCCTGTATTTGAAGAAAAGCATATAAGCATGGAAACATATTCCATTGGAAAAGAAGCCGAATGCAATGGCTGGAACATGAGCGAGTTCCTTTACATGAAGCCCCCATTAGATGCACACAATTATCGTCTGACTAAGGGCGAGGGGTGTGGGAGACCCCATCCCCCGATGCAGATTCGGAGTGGCGCCACTTCTTGGCTTGGAATCAAATTGGAAATCAAGACAAATCGGCGCAACACTTTCTTGGATGGTATATGGTAATGTCATGTCGATCGGACTATCACTCTTTCTGAGTCGGTTGCAGTTTGGGACATAAATTAACAGTGTAGACCAGAATGCCAGTCCACTTCGCACTGATAGGTGATTTCCCACCCTCTCAATTTCTTTGTTTAACTAAAGTATTTCGAAAAAGCATTGCTTTGATTCACATTTGTTTGTGTTGGTTTACAGACTTAATATTTGAAATCCAAATATTGAAATCCAGACAAAATATTGAAGTTTCCAAAAATTATACTTATGTTTGCTGAAGACTTAATTGTTTAAGTGTGAGTATGTGATGTATAATTTAAGAAGGCCAGTGGTTTATTAAAGCAGAATTGAATTGCCTGATTAAAAAAAAAAAAAAAAAACTAGAAAAGAAAAAAAAAATTATAAAATGAATTGCTGCGTTTCCCAAAATAACATCATAATTTTGTTTTACGAAAGTTTTTTAATGAAGTATTGTTTTGATTCACATTTGTTTATGTTGATTTACAGACTTAATATTTGAAATCCAGATACTGAAAACCAGACCAAATATTGAAGTTTCCAAAAATGATACTCATGTTTGCTGAAGAGATAATTGTTTCAGTATCTGATGTAAAATTTAAGTCTGTGATGTAAAATTTAAGAAGGACAGTGGTTTAAAGCAGAAATGAGTTGTATGATTAAAAAAAAAATTATAAAATGAATGGCTGCGTTTCCCAAAATAAAATCTTAAGATTGATATGCAATAAAATAGTATTTCTTACATTTTTTTACTTATTCCATCTTAATTGTAGATGAAGGGAAAATTTATAAAAAGAACAAATTAAAAAAAAATTTTTTAATTAATTATCTCAAAATAATTCAGTTGCAAAATATCATAAAATATACCACAAGAACTTATTATATAAAACAGCGATTGAATAATAATTATTTCACAACTGAATTCCAAAAATAATCGTAATTAATAATGTCACATTTCATCCAGAATAATTTTACATCATAATCTAATATTTTACATATTCATGTTATATCACTTCCAAAATTCATTTGGAAACACCTTGCATAATTTTCATTTTTCAAATTGAATTTGCTTTGAAGTCCGTCATATTGTTTTAAAACAATACCAAAAAAAGAAGACGTCTTGAGACTCAGCAATGAAGAGATGCGAATAAAAACAAGAATTTTATTACTTCATTATTTAATCTCTGCACAATTCCTCTTACATCACACGTGGGTAAGAAAGGAGAACATTTAAAACACAGCAATTTTCAACTAAAAGAAAAAATAAAAAGTGAAATTTTTGAATGCATTATCATTATTATTATTCAAGTGAGCTACTGGACCAGTAGCCGTATTAGCCCATTAAATCCACATTTTGGGAAACCGCGTGTCCATGCTTGAAAATTAGTTTATGCTGAAATACTAGTTAGGTCGTTTCAAGGTTCTTTTAAAAACACATGACACACTCGCGTATAATTAGCCACCAAATAAAAGAACATTAGCTTTTCAGCAATTACGTAAAAATAACGTGCTTATTCAAGCGATACATTCGCCATTCCCATGGTTTTATTTATTATTTTTTTTTTTATGTATACTTATTTCTTAGTTACACCATTCAGGAAAGAGGAAATATTTAAGTCGGATATAATCATTTTAATAAGGTTCCACTACTTTTTTTTTTTTTTTTTTTTTTTTTTAATACCAACATGTTTTTCTTTTGGCGTTAATTTTGGCGAAAAACAAGCCAATTCCTGGTGATGTTGCAATCGCAATTACAATGCCAGTCGGTCGGAATTGAACTATTATATTTGTCCCAAACAATGGTTGGTCTCAAATACGCAGATTTTCTATTTATTTTATTTTATTTTTGTTCTTTGTTCCTTCATTATTAGTGGCACACATTTAGGAAAATTTGTATAAACTTTTTCATCTGCAAATTAAGCTAAAAGTCTGTTTTTTTCCTCGAAAACTGATTTTTTTTAATGGCTGATAGCCACGAGACACACCATAATGAATGAAGTGCAATTATCTCTAGTATTTCCTGTACTTAAGTCCAACTTTTAATGAGAAGAGCTTTTAATGATAGGTAAATAGGCAATGTCAAAGCTATCTGTTGATATAGTGATATGGAGGTCGGTGTTATCAGCCAACATACAATTGTGTAATGTGAAGAAAAAAAAATGACCTCATTAAATTCTAGAATGTTGAACGATACTTAAAAAGGCATGTGATGGTTATCTTATTACAAAATTTCTTAAGATCTAAAAGTCCAGTGTTTAGCAATTGACAGATAGAAAGTTGGCAAAACAAGTCATTAATCAATTAATTTAGAAGAATAATCCAGCTTATAGCATTCAATGGTTTCAAACTTAAAAAAAAAACAACACTTGTACTAATATTTATATTAATTTGTTTATAAGCAACAAGAGTTTTCATTTAAAAAATCATCGTTATTTATAGATAAGTTCATCTAATATTGTCAGTTATCAATTTGAAATCAATAAGGGAATTTGACTTAGAACCAGTCATGTAAAAGTCATTAGTAGCAATACAGAATGATGCTAAAAGTAAGAATAATGGTTATAAATGAGAATTAAATAATTAAGAAA